>OU343220.1:226526452-226613122 GCA_910596185.1 Chrysanthemum makinoi
GGGGAAAATTATGGTAAAGGAGGGATTTCTGGGTATATTTATGTTTCTGGTTTTGGTTTTCTGGGATTAAAGAGAAAAGGGGAAAAAGAGGTTTTAAGGGTTTTAAGTTTTATTTTGTAAAAAGGTTTTAAGTAAAAATGTATTTTTGTAGTTTTAAGTTTGTAGCTTTTTTAAAACAAACATTGGTTTTATAAAAAAAATAATTTTTACATAATGGTTTTTAAGGTTTGAAAATAGGTTTTGATTTAAAAGGTATTTTGGGAATTTTCTGATCTGTGAAGGTAAAATGGGATTTTGGTTCGGATTGGTTTTCGCTTGTTTTCCCCGCTTCACTCTCAAAAACGCATCCCTGCTCAAATGTATAAAATCCACTCCCAGGCCCATCTGCTTCAAAGATTCTCTCATTTCGCTTGTTTTTGCTCGTTTTCGCCTCGTTTTCAATCCTTTTGTACCTGAAAGACATAAAACACATTCCGAGGATATTTTTAACATATTTTGATCGTATTTGGGTGTTTTTAGTCGTTTTTGTGGTCATAGATGGGTAAAAATGATGAGTGAATAAGCACTCATCAAAAATATTACTCAAACTTATTATGTAAAAAGTATAACTTATAAAACATTTAACATTCCGGTAATAGATGGTGCATTGGATATATTGATACCTAGTCGAATATGCGTCCAATAAAACTAGATCTAATAGGACCCATATACTAACTGTCATATTAAATTATAATCTAATAAGACCAAACAAAAAAGCGCCTCATAAGATGTATTATAATAAGACTTTTATATCAAGTGTCCTATTAAGTTACATCATAATGAGACCATATTAAAAAATGTCCCATAAGATGTAATATAATAGGACCTTTATATCAAATGTCCTATTAAGTTATATCATAATAAGACCATATTAAAAAAGTGTCTTGTAAATTAACTTAATAGGATTCACATAAAAAGTGTCATATTTAAAGCCACTATAATAAGACTCAAAATTTAATTGGTCCTATAAAATGTTTTTTAGGACCTCATTCAAAAAAGTGTCCTACGAAGGTCCTTAAGGCCTCTTTTTGTAGTGTTTAGAGCCTTTATCTAGGATTTTTTTCTTGTTTGTTTACCATTTGATTCATATGAAGACATATACATATTTTGAAATGGGTGAATTTGAGTTGTTTCGACTTGTTTTAGGCAATAAAGTTACTTTGTGGTTCCATATATGTGATTTTCTTGAAAGTTCATGTTTTATACGATGTAAATAAATACAATAGAAATCGTAATATAAAATGCCAGAAATGGAAAAATGATTGTTCGAGACTTTTAGTGACTGAATAATTGTGTCAATAATGAATTATTCTAAGTTTTTCTTTTAGAACCTATATTGACACATAATTTCGCACATTAAATCTATGAGACTTTTCTGACTAATATTAAGTCACAAAAGACCTTTAGTGATGGTTTCGTTAGTCTTTTTTGTAAAGGGGAGAAGACCAAAATGCCTTTTGTGACTGATTTAGGATTTTTCTCGACACTTTATTTCAATACTAAATGGCATTTATCTTGTAGTGAACGATAAAATTAGATAACAAAAATATTTAAATAATTTGACTAAAACTAAATACATTACCAAAAAGATAAAAACCTGGATTTAAGCTCGTTAAAAAAATAAGGAGAAAAAAGGGAAGAAGCTGGACCTGTTCAAAAATTAGTTATAATGCATATATTATTTTTTATGTCATTTTAAGTTTTTAACTACTCTCCATTTCAAAATATAAATTCACTTTGTTATTTTTTTATTATCTCAAAATTAATGTTCACTTTTAATTACTTGAGAATGAAATTTAAATGGTTAAGATTGTAAAGAATTCATTTTTTTTCTTTTTTTTATAACTTTGTGAAATATAAAATTCGACATTATTTGAGAGGGTGAGAGCACTAAATTACATGTGGTAATTAACTAGGTGCAGTTTGGTTAGCGTGTTTTGTACTGTTAGAATAGAATGAAACTCATTTTATGCAGTTTGGTACACTAATTTTCGGATTGCAATCAAAACTTAATTAAAAAACTCATTCCACACTAAATTAGTGGGGTTTGCTCAATACCACTGACACATCACCCCATCTAAATTCTCAACCACACATATGTTTATTTTTGTTTTTTTATACTAATTTTTATCATTTTTCTTTTCTGAACATAATTTTTTATCATTTATTATTTTTAAAAAATATTTTTATATTCAATATTAAATATAATTTCTCTCTCCTCATTTTCTTTCAATCTATACCAAATCCGAATCCCATACTAACCCCATGATCATACCAAACGCACCCTATTCCCACCAACTCCAGTTTACTGTATTATTTTAATTTTGATGTTGTCAACTTTTACGGCTCATTTTATTAATACATTTGAGTTTTTTCTTTTGAATGATTATTGTTAAAATGACTTTAGTATTGGTTTTACAATCAAGAGGGCCATTTTTGTTACTAACGGATTTAAACTTCCGAATTAAAATAGCATGGTAACCATGGTTCTAATATAAACTAGAAGTTTGTCAAGAAAATAGGAATGACGTTCTATCGAGTGCTTGATGTTATGACAGGATTGTGTAGGCGTACAAGTGATAAAAATAAGCTCGTTGATTCAAAATTACTAATATGGTACAAATTTAGATGTGTGGCTTGTCGGTTCAAGTCCCATAACAAGTAATGGCTAACGGTGTTTTAGTTAATTATATGTATAATGGGCATTCATGCTATCACGGCGAAAAGATAGTTATATTTGTTTGTTTACCCGCTTAAGTAATTCGTTTCACAAACACTTCGAATGTATATATGTAAGTATAGAAATACTGGTTGTGGAACCCGTAACTTTTCCGCGACATCATTATTCCGCATATAGAAATACCCGCAATCTCATACAAGCCAAACACTACCTCAAAGTATAACGATTTTGACGAATCAAGATTATATTGATTGAAATAAATGTAATAAATGAAATAAAGGTAAGTTGTAAAATTTGAATAAAATAAAATAAACCCATTATAAAACTAAAACTCATAAAAATATATCAAAATAGATGTGAATTAAAGAAAGCATAAAATTTTAAAAAATATGGTGAAATTAGATTATAAAAAAAATAAGTAGATAAAAGATATTTTAATTTAAAAATAAGATGAATTTTAATGGAAAATACATACGTCATTTTATAATCGGAGCCTCTTATCTTAATTTTAATATTCGAGTTGTTTGGAAATTGTTGAAGTTAGCTGGAGTTTGTAAAAAGTTTACACACGTCATCTCACATCGAAAGCTCATTATCTTAATTTTTGTTAGAAAAACTCTTTCAAGAAAAAAAAACTGACTTTTGTTCTTCTAATTTGTAGGCCTAAATGCATTATATAGTTTTATAGATATGGTGAGATTGCATACGTATCTTTTCTAAAAAAAGATTTATTGACTATCTTAAATATTGTTGAAAAACTACCTATTAAAAATTTAAAATAAAATTTCTTTTAATGTTAACAATTTAGCATGATGTAAGCATGACTACATGAAATTGTGAGTGATATTTGACCAGTTAAATCCTTTTAAAGTTTAATCCATTAATATGTAATGTATTGACATGTTGCAAATAAATATATCAACTTTCCCATTGTGTATTTAAATTTGACTAAACGAATACCGCGGCCAATGCTAGCCGGGATGTTTCAAGCCAGAAGTTCGACGACCCATAAGTTTCTTTCAACAAACTGTATTTGTAGCATTAGTGAATGGTTTCGAATAACTACAATTCTCGATGCTACGTTGATACATAGCGATAAATGTATAGTTTTAAAAATTATGTGGAGTCGATCTATGTGTGTGAGTATATTTTCTAATAGGATTGTTTTAAGTTATTAAGATTTTAGTAATAATAGATTCAAGCATTACAAAGCAACGGTTATGTAGCAGAATATTAAATTGTAGTAGAGATATAGCCAACATGTGTGGCCGCTTGTTTTGTAAGAATTTGGCAATGATAACTATTTTTTTACATGTGTAGCGTTTATCATTTGGTGTGTGGCTTTAAAATCAGAACTTTGAAATGGATATCACCATATAAGATTATTTGTACTATCAATTTGTATAGATATTTATGCATTGTTCAAAGCTATTTGTTTGAGGTACAAATAATTATCGCTAAAGATAACAATACTTTTGTGATTTTAATAAACTTACATAACATTAGTGATACACCTGACAAAAGGCTATATACAATATATATTAACTTTTAAACGACGATTCATATATGTTAGTCCCTTAAATTGTGCAAGAAAGAATATTTTTAAAATAACATTATACAAATGACAAATTACATGTATTCAAAGAAAATAAACCAAAACCTACAATTACTTGGTCTCTCCTTTAAAAAAATTGTCACGGGTTCCACAACTACTTCATCATTTCTCATATAATTTTGTCAAATTTGAAACCCGATTTCCCGGGTGGTTCAACCGTTGAACCGTTCGATAAAAAACAGTCGATTTAAACCGAAGTCAAACCGATAGGTTGGGTCGAAAAGTCAAATTAAACCCGTCACCCGCCGGGTTTGAAGCGCCACGGGTCAACCCGTATCGGTTTCAACGGTCCTATCCGTTCGTTGGATGACTTTAATTGTTAGTTTAACCGTGGTGACACCGTTCCCGCTTGAACACGTTGTCCGGCCTGGTCCAATTTTCAAAACTATATCTATCATCAACTTTTTAGCATGTATGAAGCTTTGCGTGTTTTATAAATACTAGACGTACCGCTACTAGTGGTAGCGATGTCAGTTTTTCAAGAAAGGCCGTACTAAGTTTCTTTCAACAAACTGTATTTGTAGCATTAGAGAATCGCTAATAACTACAATTTCATATGTAGTTGCATAGCAAAGATAAATATATAGTTTTTTAAAAAATTATGTGGAGTTGATCTAAGTGTGTGAGTATATTTTCTAATAGGATTGTTTTAAGTTATTAAGATTTTTAGTAATAATAGATTCAAGCATTACAAAAGAACCAGATTATGCAAATGCAAGCAATATTATATCAGTTTATGGTATAGCCAAATACGTTACACCGCTTTTCCTTTGTCGTATAATTTAGGCAAATAATTATTTTTTTACACAAAGGCTATCATTTGGTGTGTGGCTTTTAAAATTGTAACTTCAGAAATTGGATATCACCATATAAGATTATTTTGTACTATCAATTTCTATAGATATTTATGCATTGTTCAAAGCTATTTGTTTGAGGTACAAATAATTATCAAGCAAAGATAAATAATACTATTTATTTTTGTGATTTTTAATAACTTGTATACAATAATATTATTGATATAATCGACAAAGGGCTATACAATATATATTAACTTTTAAACGACTATTCATATGCTGGGCCCCTTTAAATGGGCAAGAGCAACATTTTTTAAAATAAATTACATAAGTACAAAGCAAAATAAACCAAAACGCAATTACTTGGCTCTCATTTAAAAAAAATTGTCACGGTTCCACAACTACTTCATCATTTCTCATATAATTTTGTCAAATTTGAAACCCGATTTCACCCGCCTGTTAACCCGCCAAACCGTTCCGAATAAAAAAACAGTCGATTTAAACCCCAGTCAAACCGATAGGTTAATAAAAAATGTCAAATTAAACCGGTCACCGGCCGTTTAAAGCCACCGTCAAACCTGACGCTTCAACCGGTCAACCCTGATCTGCTTCAATTGAATGTTTTACCTTGGTATATGTGCTTAATTGGGTGTACAATGTGAATAAATTATCAGACTTTGTGTAGTTCTTCGCTTTAATAAGAAAGATTAATTAGTATTATTTATTTCTCTCTCCATCAACCACGCTTTCAACATTCAACTTTCAACATTTTTCACTCTCAATCTTTTCCATTTTATATAAAAGATAGATGTACAATGTGTATAACATTTACTTTAATTTTAGGTGTTTAAAAAATAACATTAATTAGTGTGTTTAATTATTTTATATTTTGTATTATGAGGTAGCTTCTTTAAATTGTAATGTTATGAAAATTTTATTGACTTTTTAAGAAATGCTTTTAATTGGTTGTTTTAATTTAGAGATGTGCTTTTAATTTGGTTGTACAATGTGAATAAATTATGTACTTTTAAGTAATGGTGTTTTAATAAGTAAGAGTATTAATAATATTATTTATTTCTCTCTCCATTCATGCTTCAACATTCAACTTTCAAATTTTTCACTTTTTCCACTTTGACCATTTTTCCATTTTATATAGATAGATAGACATGGAAAAACGAAATTAGCCAAAAAGGATTTGCTAATGACAATCCATGGGTGTTGTCTAAGCATTCCATAATATAAAATATGCATTTAATAAACTCATATATTTCATAATTATATACTTTTAATCATTTAAGTATGAATATTGGTGATATAAGTGCTAATTATCTAAATATGGAATGCTAAAACAACTGGTATTGACTTTGCCACTCATTATTTATTTGCAAACTCCGACTTGTGCAACAACCAAATTGTACATTTATTTTATATTATGTTTTTTCAGGTTGTACAACCGAGTATACAAATAAAAAGAAAAAGTGTCTCAATCACCTTCTTTAAACAACACTTCATGAAGTTGTTAACAAATCCCTAGCCGAAATTCATTTCTTTAATGATGAATTAAATTGATAAATAATCTCCAATGAGTAATAATGTACGGTAAGCCAATATCATACAGTATATGTTTTTGTCTAGCTAGCCAATATAAGGGTAAAAATAGGCACCAAAGGATGACAATACATATGGCCCATAACCAACTCCAAAGATATCTTTACTATGACATGTATGGCTCTGTTAAGTTAGTATGTCTCAAAGAGAATATGTTTTATAAACAATATGGTTGAATTTCCTGATGGAGATCTTTGATGTTCATTTGACATTTTCAAGGTGCCCTTGAACTCAAGTAATGGACACTACAATGTGGGTACACTCTCTACTCTAGAAACATGTCTTGGGGGAAAATGAAGGCCAAGTAGGTGAGGCTGAGTCGCTGAGAGATTCGAATCGTGAGAGGCTGAAAGGAGGCCAACCTGGAACACAAATGTAAAAACTAATTATCTAAATAATTCATCTAGAAAATGATTTTACTAATCAAAACTTTTTTTTTCTTTCTTTTACAAAAAAATAAAACCAAATATGTCACTATCATCTTTTCATTCGCAACTAAGACTTAAAACGCAACTAACACTAAAAACGCGACCCACTTGAAACTTTTAAATGATAAAGTAAATGGTAGATTGGGTGAATTTATGGTAGTTTGGTGCATTTATTCTTTTAAAAATGGTTTATATCCAAGCTCTAAAAGATGTTGTTCAAACAAGTGTATAGTTGGTCGTAAGGGGTGGCAATTTGTGACCCAACACAAAATTCGACTCAAGCGCCATTAAAAAATTAACAGGTTGGGGTTGTGTCCAAATAGTTTCGGTCGACGATCTAACCCGCTTATTAAAACATGTCAAGTCTGGTTTCGAGAATGTGAGCTCTTATGAGGAATGG
Source organism: Chrysanthemum makinoi (assembly GCA_910596185.1). Taxonomy (NCBI): domain Eukaryota; kingdom Viridiplantae; phylum Streptophyta; class Magnoliopsida; order Asterales; family Asteraceae; genus Chrysanthemum; species Chrysanthemum makinoi. The sequence continues at coordinate 226,534,017 of OU343220.1, forward strand.
TGTTCATGGTTGGTGTCTATTCGGTTCCCAAACAAGTTGAGGTATGTGGAAGGTGTCTTCTATGGCTTATGGTGGTTAATTTGGAATTTCGTAAACAAGCTCTTGTTCGTTAACAAGATTCCTAAGAAGGCGTTAATTTTCGATAATTTAGTTTCTTTGTTTTAATTGGTGTAAATAGATGTAAAGCGTCGCTAAATGGGACGACGCTTAAGAACCCTTACCTTATTTCCGTTGATCTAGCCCCTAGTTTTAATAAAATGTCGCTCCAAAAAACATGTCAAGTTCGGATTGGGTATATGTTAAACAGGTCGACCCGCCAACCCGTTTAAATTTTATTTCAAAAATTAAAAAATAATACTTTATGGGAATTGATATTTACACCACATCTTTTGGTACATGCACCACAATTTGTGACAGACCGCATAATACCTAATGCACAAAGTGCATGCATCAAAAGATGTGGTATGAAAGTATCACCCCTATACTTTTATTATAATGGGTTAAATGTGTTAAATGGGTCGCAATTCACCTAATCCGCTTAACTTGTGTAACCCATGTAATGTGCTAACTTGTTTAGCTAAACGCATAAGTGAGTCAACCCAAACTGCTTAACCTATTCAACACGTAACCTATTTAAACCGCCAACCCATATATATATATATATATATATATATATGTATGTATGTATATATATATATATATATATATATATAGGCCCTTCCATTGAGAAGTTTTTATTTTGAGAAGATTGAGAAATCAACGTTTGAGCAAATTGATTCATATTTTTTTGATTTGATTCACAAGTAAACATAATTTTATAGTGAATCGAATCTATAAATCACAAGTTTGATTCACAAATCATTGCTAAAATCGAGTAAACCTAATGATTCCTTAAATGTGTACGTAAGATTCACTTTTTACTTATATCACAAAATCGAGAGATATTTTAACATTGATTCGAAATTTTTTTACACATTTTGGATTAACATAACATTAAAATGAGTTTTACGCTTGAAAACTTGAATCAAAGTTTAAAATCTATCATTTTGAAAACCTTCTCAATCTATCCGATTATATATATATATATTTATATATATATATATATATATATATATATATATATATATATATATTTATGGGTTAAATACGTCGGGTTCAGGTTATATGTAAACGGGTTAGGGTTGACATGACTGAACGGATTGTTTAAACGGATCGGGTTCAGGTTGGGCTCTTTTGACCAGCCAACTCGAACCCGACCCGAATTGTCACCCTAGTTTGGTGCATATATTCTTTTATATCCAAAGATTTTTTTAAGTGTGTATATGTATGTATGGTAGTTGTTGGTTGCATTTATTGGTTAATTGTATGTATGTATGTTAGTTGTTGGTTACTTTTGGATCGCTTACTTGGTCACGCTATTTTTGTGTCGATGTCGCTTACTTTTGCTAAATAAAGTCGCTATTCGGGTCGCGTTTAATAAATTAGGGCCGCTGTTTACAAATGTCGCATGAGTTTGGGTCGTGGTTTTTAAACTTGTGTCGCTAATTAAAAAATTGTGTCGTATAGAAGGTTGCTAAAGACGTGATGTAGGGTCGAAATGTTTTCCTCAAATAAATTTACGGATGAGGATCAAAGTTTATTTTCAAAAAAAACTTATCCGACGCTTGTTTTGATAAATAGGTAGTGATTATGGTCCGCTTAAATTTTTTCTCTAGATGTGAATTACGATTAATGAATCACAAGCCAATATTGAAAAGGGCAAATCACACAAAAAAATATTTAACTTATGTTCAATTTCAATTTAAAGTATCCAGCATTTTTTTATCTCAATTTTAGGTATCTAACTTATTATGTTGTGTATTTTAAGAATATTTTTACCTGCTACTTAGGTAACAAATAGGGATGAGCATTTCGACCCGAATCCCAAAACCGAACCGAAACCGTACCAGAACCGTACCGATTCCCTATATACGGTAGTACGGTACGGTACCAGGACTATGAAATAAGGTGAAAAAAGAATCGCGGACCATTAATTCGGTACGGGACAGGTACCAAATCGGGAAATTCCCGAAAAAACGAAAACCCGATTGACCTAGTATCCGAATCCCGCTTGTATGCACCTACTAACTAATTTATGCTCGGGAAAAATCGATACCACTAATTCGATACGAGATTGGTACAGGACCGGTATCGTGCTCATCCCTAATAACAAATCACTAAATTGAATCCAAACACTCTCTTTCTTCTGCATTTCATCCATCACCATCATCAAATATTACCATCAATGTCAAAATTTCTAATCTGGTGAAGCCAAATCAATTGCTAGATCTAAATTGTTTAGACTAGTCCCACAAAGTTAGTATAATGCTCGTGGAATTTGTTCCTGAAATAAAGTTTGATTATCGAAAAATATTTATATGAATTATGGGGTGATGAATAAGAAAACTTTTAGCATTTATCATTTTTGGTTGGATTCATTTAACATTACCAATACAATTGGAATCTAAAAGTGTATAGTAGGACTACAACCATTGTAGTTATGCATGCTTATCAGTGTTATAGTTATTGTAGTATGTATGGCAAGTTTTTCTCGTTAACGGAAAATTCAAATCTTTATTTAGTACGAAATGGTGTATTGTGACAAGGAAAGAAAGTTGAAGATGTGTTGTGATAAATGATGGAGGTCAAAGAGAGTAATTAAGTGCAACAAGAGATAAGGTGTTTGGTATTCTAACCTTTGTAACTCAAGAAACCTATTAATTGTTCAAGATTGCATCAAGAAAAAAAAAATCGATACCTTAAATTAAAAAAAAATAAATTAAAAAAAAAATTGATACATTAAATTAAAATAGAACATAAGTTTAATATCTTTTTATGCAATTTGCTCTATTGAAAAATAGTTTCTTGCAGCATAAAGTTACATAACAAGTTATTAATTAATTCATAGATACTTGTGATTTATGTGGGTATTTGGATGGAACCATGGTACAATTGATCATGTGCATTTAAGAGAAACCAAACAATATCATAAACACAATTCTTTACACTAGACACATCTACGAATCAGAGTGTGAAAAACTAGAAGGGGGTTGAATAGTTTTACCTTTAAAAATTTTAATTATTTTGAAAACTTATCGTGAGATCAATCAATATAGATATTAAAGGATAAATGATATGCAAACATTGAATGAATAATATGCGAGTAATAAATAATATGCAAGTAAGGAAAGAAACAATCAAACCCACAAGTTGTTGTATAGTGGTTCGTGTACAAGGACTCTTTTTCCTTGCCCTACGCCACTCCCCGAGTCTCCAACTCGAGAGTTATCTTCACTAATCAACAAGCTCCTTTAATCAGCGGAGAAAACCTTACATGTCTTACACAATATTTCTGACACAAAGCTAGATGTCGAGTTCTTTTACAAGGGTACAACCACTCCCAACACACTATGTATTTTAAAGACTAAAATACTAACCGATCACACTCAGAGATTTAAGATGGTTTGGTACAACAACGATGTATGAACAATAATAATTCACACAACAAAAAAAACAAACAAGACTTCTAACTTTTCGTTGAAGCTTGAATATGCCTTGATCTTCTTTGCTACAAAAGATGATCACTAAAATAAAATGAAACATAGTTAAATGTGATAGAATGAGAGAATGTATATGTTTTATGCTTATAAGAGATGAGAAAAGTGGTTTGTTATTTATAGGCCAAGTGATCGACAATACGGACCGATGGAACCAAAAAGTGGGCCCTTTATAAATTTTGGTTCCGCACAAGATGACAGTAAAGATCACAAAAATCTTTCAAGGATCTTACCAAATCTATCCAAGATATGCATGATATGTTCAAGAATTATCTAAACTAACTATTTCAAGAAATCTTCTAAGGATTTCTAAGGTGATGCAAGACATGATGTAATATGCTTTTCCATTTTTTAGAATTTACATGTTATATAAGTAAATACTTATGTAATGTCTTGCTAAAGTAACTAAAAATGATTGATCTAAAATGTTGAGACACGTTTTAATTTAGAAGGCTAATAATGTAGATTGATATGTAGTTAATCAAAAATGATAAAATACTAATGCTTAAATGTTGAAAACTATTTAAGAAAGGCTTGTAATAATATCTAAAATATTGACAACCTTATACTTTGCAAAATGAAATTTACTCTCGATAACAAAACAAGGTAAAGATCGAAATAACGCTTTTGGACGATATTTGTATCAACAATCTCCCATTTTTGTTAAGGACAAAACATAAATTTTATTTTTAACAAAGACATAAAGATGTACAAGAGTTTTAAAAATATGAAATTAACTTGAACTTAGGAGATCTAGCTATTTAACTAAAGTCGACAATTTAAAGTTATTTTGTCTTAAAATATGAATTGACTAGTTTTGACCTTTGTTTGTCAATTTTTGGTTTACTTTATTAGAAAGTGTTGTTGACTTTTGAAAGTCAATGTTCAAGTGCAATAATATTCTCTCCCTTTTTGCCGAAACAAAAAAGAGGCGATGGATAATATATTTCCGAGCCAAATGCTCCCCATTTGGCCAATGCTCCCCCTTAACTGGGTGCCAAGAGAAAGATACATGGATTATGAAAAGCTACAAAACAAAGGTTACTAAACATACCATCATCAAAAGCAACATACAATCACAAAAATGGTTACAACTAACAAATAATCACTTAGAGTAACCAACATCATTATAAACAAACATCATCATAGTAAAATTTTATGACTAAAAGTCATAAAATGGACAATAATAGAGATGTGTTGACATAAGAAAGAAAATAAATCCTAAAAAGAAAAAAAAAATGACTTACAAAATAAAAATCCTAGAAATAACTAATAACCATCCTATTGTGGTGGAGGATGATAAAGAGAGTTAATATGCTCATGAATGTGGTTGAGGATGAACCTCATTTCATCTTGAAATTCGTGGACCATAATGCATGTCCTTTCACTTACATGAGCGATTCACTCACAATGGGAGCAACCATGGCAATGTTGGTTTGGTGGTAGACTAGGTTCATTGTTTGGTGGTGGAACATTGGTAGAATGATGGTTGAGATTTGATAGAGCAATGAGGGAAGAAAGTAAAGCGGTTTGCATTTGCACCGCCTCATTTAGATAAGAATCCACCATGTTTGAAAAAGCTTGAAATCATCTGGCGAGCTTGGATCTCTACTTGTGATTGTGGGTGGTCTTCCCACATTGACTCATCAATGTCTTCAATATGTGGAGAGAATGCGTGAGGTGGTAGAGCATGATCTCCATATAGTGGCCCATGGATTTCTTTGTGGATTGGGTGAAAAAGTAGAGGTCTAGGTTCATCTTGAAAAGGCTCGTTTGGCACAGGATGCTCTTGAGGTTCATGAGCAATACACTCAATGGTGCCAAAAGATGGAAGAGGTGGTGGATTTGTTGGCCTAGATGGTAAGTCATCCAAATCATCCGAAAATGGATGAGGAGATCTTGGTAGGGTTGTAAAAAGTTCAAGTGGTATAAGTTTTGGGGATTTGGTGGTGAGGGTGTTTTAGATGGTTGTGTTGGAGCCAGTGGAGGAGAGGTGATGATTGGTGTTTTGGTTGGTGGTGGAGTAGTCACGATGATGGTTGATTTAGGTGGTGGAGTTGGAGTACTTAAGTTGAGGAAGTTCTCATCTCTAATAGGTGATGAGATGTTGAGTGGTGAAGAGTCGATGAGGAGCTCAGTTGACAAAGCAACAAGGTCTTACGCTAATTCTTGCGGTTTTCTTGAGAGGTTTGCTTTAAGGTGATGAGGTTGATGACTTTGTCATTGTGATTAAGCTTGATAAGTTCTAAGAGAAAGAGTAAGTAATGGTGAAGGTGTGAAAAAGACCACCCAGGATGTATCAATTTATAGAAATATGGAATTATGGAAATATGTGTTTGATTTGATATTAAATCATACAAATGAAGTGATTTCTAATGATATTGAAGTGATTAAATGCATGTAAAATCTTCCTAAGTCAATCCATAGAGGAAGTGTTGAGTAAGTTTAGCAATATATGCAATAAATGAACTTAAATCATTGCAAAATCTTGAAGATCAGACACCCACGGATTGCAAGAAACCAAAATAAGGGTTCCTTCCTTAATAGAAAATGGGTCATTGGGTAGATTTTGAGAAATTTTGAATTTTGGTGAGAAAATGAGATCCTATTGGTCCAAGCAAGCTAAACTAGTCCTAATGTGAATAATGATCAAGAAAAGTATTCTAAATATAGTGAACTAAAAGGGATTGAGCGAAATTTAAAAACTTACCCAGGTATTCATTTTAAACCAAAAATACACGGGCGAACCCGTTTTTGGGTCCGGCTGGTCTGTGGGTGAAATCTTACGAGCAAAATTTATAAAGGACGAACCATATTTTTGGGTCCGTCTCAATCGTTGGTACCTGTTTTGTTTACAGAGGGCATTTTAACCAACGTAAACTTTTTCAAATCCAAAGATATTTACCTAAAACATATGTAACCCATCATTTGTTGTTAGTAAAATCAGAACACATATATAAACACATGAGAGCATGTATTTCAAGTAGGGCTAGCATTTCAATTAATAGTGAAAATGGTGAAAATTTGATAACATTAAGATGTTATCCCCCTGCAAGGCAAAGTTAGTTCACATGATTATTCAAAGTTTAGTCATCATCATAGAAAATAAAAATACATCATACATCATTGTTTTAGTTCTTTTACCAAACACTCCTTAAACCTTCATTGCTTGTACAAGTTCTTGTTGATCTTAGAGAGCATCCTACCAAGACACTTGAATATTCCCTTAGTTTGTTTGAATTCTTCCGGGGGTTAGAAATCTCCGAAGTGCCTCATAGTACTCATGAGGACGAAGCCTAGAGTTTGGAAGTCCATCTTCCAAGCTATTTGAGGATGAAGTTGAAGGAGTAGGAGGTTGGGCTCGTTTTCCTTTGGACTTAGTTTTGGCTACCCGTTCATCACTCAATGGCACAACGATGTGAGGAATAAGAGGATAGTCAAGTTTTACCCTCCGTGACTAGGTGGAATTGTGCGCTCTAAAGAGATGGGTGAGAAGCATCCCGTATGGAAGAGCGGTAGTTCCTTGAGTGGGGATGTCCGCCATTCTCTTGGGAATGTAGTAGGCTAAATTAAAGGGTTGACGAGTGGACAAACTATAAAGCATGTAACAAAGACAAGCGCTGATATGGTCACGTTTCCTATGGTACTCACGACATTAGCCCTAAGAAGTTCTTCCCATTTCTTAAATTGAAACTTCATTAAGCTCCATTCCATATGGGTCTCGATTGATTTTTTCCCATTCTCTAGTGACACGAGTTGTGGATACCATTTCATGAAAAGGTGTTCACGGATGACATCTTTGTCTACTAAGGGAGTTAAATAAGGAGGAGTACGTTCATCGATTGAGTCAAGAATCGAGAGTGACCACTTGTCCGAGTAGATACATGTTCCTACACAAGGAATTCTTAGTTCTTGGGCAAATTGAGTGAGAGGAATGTTGAATTTAAGTTGGTTGACTTTGAAGTGAATTGCCATAAGGCCATCATCATTTGTTACGAGAACTACGCTAGCATAGAACTCGAGAACGAATCTAGGACAAATAGGTTCATCTATGTCTAGGAGACCATCAAAGTTGATGGTGGCAAGTTCTTGAAGAAGGTTTGTGCCTTCGAGGAAGGCTATGGATGGTTTACCCTCATGAAAGTAACGCTTCTAACCGCTTGAAGATTTCGCTTGTTCTTTGGTAAGTCCCTTAGTTTTATGGTGTTTTGAATGTAGCTCAGGGTGTCTTTGTGATCATAGTACTTTGCGGGAGGCATGTTTGTTCATAGGAGCAAAAGTTTCATCTTTTAGTAAAAATGAAGAATAGATTGACGATTTGTTCTATTGTGTGACTATATGCAAACAATGTGGAGGTACGGTTATCTCGATTCCTTTTTATGTATAAAATAGTTTTTATTAGCAATGTTTGTGAAAATATGAGAGATAACCCAAACGCTCCTAATTCAATGTAGCTTCGTTTGAATATACCCGGGAATACATATAAGTTATGCATTACCTTCAGTATTCAAGAGACATTATGCAAGTAATGAAAATAACGTTTTTATTTGTATGAACAATGAGAAATTGTTTTTCCTATAAGTGAGAAATTTTTCAAATTTTGACTTGGGGTTTTATAATTATGATAATGCCTTATGAGATGCAATTCCTAACTAAGGGAAACATGATTAGTTATGTAATTTAACAAATGTAATTCATGATTTGTTTAAGAAGATGCATAATCCCTCATGTTTGGTTTGTGCATAAATTAAAACCCTAGACTCGTAATTAAGAGAAGTAATGTAGTTAAGAGACTTACAATGTTTATTTTGGCTGAGATTGGAAAGAGATACCTCAATTGTGAGTTATGTATGTTTGTGGATGTGTTTAGGTCGTTTGTTGTGTAGTTTATGAAAGAGGAAGTATTTTGTAAGTTAAAAAACAACTCCAGAGACCCGCAGACTACACGAAACCAATTATTTAGGTCCGCCTTTGTTGTCGATTGGTTCCGCGAGTTCTGCAATGAATTTAGTTAATTTGTCGTGTTTGGTCACTATAAGATTTAAGCTATGGTTTCGGCTACAGGTTTGGTTCCATTAATCCTAATCCAAGTCTAAGAAGATTAAATGGTTCTCGTTTAAGAGGTTTAGTTAGCATGTCCGCAATGTTGTCTTCGGAGGATAATTTCTAGATTAAGATATTTCCTTTTTGAACATTGTCGCGAAGGAAGTGATGGCAAGTTTCAATATGCTTTATTCGGGCATGTTGGACAAGATTTTTGCTGAGATCAATGGCTACTTTGTTGTCGCAAAGTATAGAGATGTCGTTGAGTCGAATTCCGTAGTCCACGAGAGCTTTCTTCATCCAAAGAGCTTGTTGACATGCCTTCCGGCCGAGACGACTCGGGCTTCTAGTTGAAATAGTGAGGCCGCTTGTTTCTTTCGGAACCATGGAGGTGAGACATTTTCCAACAAAAGTACAAATACCACTTGTACTTTTTCTATCGACATAGTTCCTCGGCATGGTCTCGAGTCGGCATACACTATTGTTTCTATACTCGTTCCTTTGGGATACAATAATCCTAAATGTAGTGCCTTTAATGTATCTAAATATTCGCTTTACTACTAGGTGTGATGTTTTAGGATCTTCTTGAAAGCGAGCACATAGACAAACACTAAACATAATATCGGGTCTACTAGCCGTGAGATAAAGTAGGCTACCAATCATTCCTCTATATTTAGTGTTGTCTACGAATTCACCTTCTTCATCCTTGGTGAGTTTAGTTTCCGAGGACATATGTGTTTTAATGGGTTTCGAGTCTTCAAGACCAAACTTCTTAAGCATATCCTTTATGTATTTAGATTGGTTAAAGAATATACCATCCTCTAATTTTTTAATTTGAAGTCCTAAAAGAAGTTTAATTCCCATCATACTCATATATATCTCAAACTCTGCAGCATGATTTTAGAGAAATCATCACATAGCTCTTGACAAGTTGATTCGAATATGATGTCATCTACATATATTTGAACTATGATAATATGTGAATCCTTTTTCTTGGTAAAGAGGGTATTATCTACTAATCCCATGGTGTAATTATGTTCAACTAAAAAGGTCTTAAGTCGATCATACCAAGCTTTTGGTGCTTGCTTAAGTTCGTATAATGCCTTTTTAAGTTTGAAAACATGATTTGTTTTTTCAAAGTCGGTGAATCCGGGAGGTTGTGCAACATATACTTCTTCATTTATGAAACCATTCAAAATGCACTTTTAACATCCATTTGAAAAAGTTTGAAATCGTGTGCACATACATATGCAAGTAAGATTCCAATAGACTCGAGCCTAGATACAGGCAAAATTTTCGTCGTAGTCAATACATTCTGTTGATTATAGTCTTGTGCTAAGCCTAGCTTTGTTTCTAGACACTACATTGTTTTCGTCCATTTATTTCAAAACCCATTTTGTTTCAATTATAGTATGATCTTTAGGTTTTGAAACTAATGTCCATACATCATTTCTAATGAATTGGTTTAGCTCTCTGCATAGGAATTACCCAAAATTCATCTTTTATTGCTTCATTTATGTTTTTCGGTTTAATGGATGACACAAAACAAAAGTAGTTACTTTGATTTTGAGCTTGTGATCTTAATGTTTGATTTAATTGTCCTATGACTTTATCTAAAGGATGACTTTTGGACTTTTGATATTGACAATATCTTTATTTAATGGTTCATCCTCATTGTTATTATCATTATTTTCTTGATTTTCAATAAGTTGACTTTCAGCTAAGTAATCATCTACCAAAGGTGATGTCTTAGAGAGAGGTGGACTTTCATCAAATGTACGTTAATCCATTCTAATCTCATTGTTTCTTTGTTTAAAACGATATATGCTTTGCTAGTTTGTGAGTAACCAAGAAACACACCTTCATAAGACTTTGGGTCAAATTTGGTGAGATAATCTTTGGTATTTAAAATAAAACATTTACATCCAAATACTCTAAAGTATCCTAAAGTAGTCTTCTTGCCTTTATAAAGTTCATAAGGTGTTTTGTTCAAGAACGGACATATTAGGACTATATTTAGGATGTAAGTAGATGTGTCAACGGCATTACACCAAAATTTCAAGGGGGTATTCATTAAGCATTGTTCTACCATTTATTGAAGAGTCCGATTTTACGCTCTACTATACCATTAGATTAGGGTGTTCGAGGAGCTGAAAATTTGTGTGTTATACCATTAGTATCACAAAAGTTTCCAAATTGTGTTTCATTATCGAATTCACGACCATGATCTGTTCGTATTGACACAATGTTAACACCTAGTTGATTTTGAATTTTCTTACTAAGTATTTCAAATTGATCAAAAGCTTCATTTTTGGTTTTCAAAAACTTTGTCCAAGTATACCTTGGGTAATCATCTACTATGACCAAAGTATAGAAGTTGCCTCCATAACTTTGTATAGTGGATGGACCATACAAATCCATATGCAAAAGTTCTAGATACCTAGATGTGGATACCATTTTTATCCTTATAGCTACTATAAACTTGTTTCCCAATTTTGCAAGAATCACAAAAGTGTTGGTCATATTTCAACTTGTGTCAGTTTCTAACTAACTCTTTTGAGGACAAGGATTGAATAAGTCTTATATTAGCGTGACCTAGACGTTTATGCCAAAGAGTAGAGCTATCATCTATGGTTGTTAAGCAAAGTTTATCTCTAGACGTTCTATCTATTTTCATGACGTATATGTTGTTTTTCTTAACTCCTTTTGCTATGGTGATACCATCTTTTAGGATTTTGCTACCATTTTATTCAAAGAGGACTTTATACTTTTTATCACATAGTTGACTAATACTAAGCAAGTTAAATCCTAGTCTATCAACATGAGCAACATTTTCAATAGTTAGAGAGTCATGAGCAATCGTACCTTTGCCAATGATTTTGCTTTTAAGATTGCTACCGAAAGTGACATTACCTCCATCGTACTCTTGGTATGTTGAGAAGAGGCTTTTGTTTCCCGTCATATGTCTTGAGCATCTGCTATCTTTTATCCATTCATCAGGATCCAAGCCGAATTTCAAACATACCTATGAAACATACAACTCAAGCGTTTGGTCCCCAATATCTCATGGGTCCGTGTGGGTTAAACATACCGCTTACTTGGTTCATGTATGGAAATGATGGATATGGATTCCATGGCATGTAATTAGGAGTTTCATATGGTCTAGGGAAGTTTTGATTCCAATCGGTATGTTGATAGTTGGGTTGTGTGTTATAGTTGCTTTTGGGAAAAGGGGGTTTGGGAGGTGTTTTAGGCCTTTGTTGAGTGGTTTTAGATCCAAATTAATTTTTAGCAAGTCCTACTCCTATTGTAACATTAGATTTTTGTCTAATAACATCTTTAGATTTCTTAGTAACTTTGACAAATTCACTACGGGCCGATTCGCAAACTTCCTGTCCCACTGCTGTACGCACGGAACCATAGTTTTGGTTCCGTCTGGTCCTTGGTTTTCTGTTTTGGTTGGGACAGTTTGTTGTCTTTTCCAGACGTTTTAGTTTGACTGCCTGGAATTACTACTTCATTAAAGCCTGATCCATTTCTATTCCCTGGTAATTTTTGAATTCTTACTATTTCATCCACACAAGAAATGTTTTTGTCAAATCTCATAAATTTAAAGTTATGTTCATAAGAACTTCTTGTGTGAGTTTTAGCTTTTCTTTTTCGAGACCAAGCTCTTGACATGATTTACAACCATCGCCATTAGCCTTACTCTTTCTAAGCGCTTTTGCCATTTCTTTTAACTCATAAACTTCATTTTCTAAAAATTCCTTTTTAGTTTGTAGAAACTTGTTTTTAGTTATAATTTTTAAGCTAAGTTCACATAATTGATTATATTATTTTTGCAAAGTGTCATCATCAATAGAGGAGTAAGATGAGTCGGAATGTACCTCGTTTGATTCATGTACCATGAGAGCGATCTTCTCCTTACTTAGTTCTTCGTCATCATTATCACTTTCATTCCAAGCACCGCTTACAAAGGCTCGTTGAGTCTTGCTTTTAGGTGGCTTGGGACAATCTCCTATTAGATGACTTGTATCTCCACATCTAAAGCACTTCCTTTCACCTTTTCCTTTCTTGTCATCACGGTATTTCCGGAATGACCTCTTGTCATCTCGGGGTTGCCTTACAAACTTTTCTCTTCTTTTAAAGAACTTTTGAAATCTATTACGGCCATGGCATAATCCTCATGTTCACTATCCGAGCAAGATTCTTCATTATCACTTGATTCCGCTTTTGCTTTTAAAGCAACGGATTTGACTTTTTCTCTTTTGCCTTTGATGATTTCTGAATCTTTCTCCATCACCATTTCATGGATTTTGAGATTTCCAATTAGCTCGTCAAGTGACATTATTGAGAGATCTTTTGATTCTTCAATAGCCGTTACATTTTCTCTCCATTTCAGATGGAGTGCTCTAAGAAATTTCCTGAAAAAGTTCTTGCTACGAAAAGATTCATCAAGTGCTTTAAGAGAAGTAATAATAGTGTTAAAACGAGCAAATCCACAATCAATGGTTTCATCTTCAGAAATAACAAATTGTTCATATTGTTGAACAAGAAGGTCAATTTTGTTATCCTTGACTTATGAATTCCCTTGATGTATGATTATTAAAGATTCCCAAATATCTTTAGCGGTTTCACACATAAAAATTCTTTCATATTCCCTTTTAGGCAAAGCATTATAAAGCATCATTTTAACTTCATTGTTTTTACCTATTAATTTTTTTTTGTTCATCATTTGAAATATCTTTTGTTGTAGGATTGTAATCACCTTTGATGATAACATACCAAAGATCTATATCTTTTGATTTCACATATGTTTCAAAGCGGTTGTTCTAATAGATAAATCCATTGGGTTCAAAAAGTGGTGGTCTTTGCATAGATTGCCCTTCTTTAAAGTTTTCAGAATCCATGGATCGTTTCAAGTTTAAATAATACAATATATTTTAGAAAACCCTAAGCAACGAAGCTCTGATACCAATTGTGGAAAACTAGAAAGGGGGTTGAATAGTTTTACCTTTTAAAATTTTAATTATTTTGAAAACTTATCGTGATATCGATCAATATAGATATTAAAGGATAAATGATATGCAACCGTGAGAATGAATAATATGCAAGTAATAAATAAAATGCAAGTAAGGAAAGAAACAATCAAACCACGACAAGGTTGTTTATAGTGGTTCGGTATACAAGGACTATTTTTCCTTGCCTCTACTCCACCCCCGAAGTCTCCAACTCAAAATTATCTTCACTAATCAATAAGCTTCTTTAACCTGCGAAGAAAACCATTACAGGTCGCTTACACAATATTTCCGACACAAAGCTAGATGTCGAGTTCTTTTACAAGGGTACAACCACTCCCAACACACTATGTATTTTAAGGACTAAAATACTAACCGATCACACTCAAAAATTTAAGATGGTTTGGTACAACAATGATGTATGAACAATAACAATTCACAAAACAACAAAACAAACAAAAATTCCAACTTTTAGTTGAAGCTTGAATATGCCTTGATCTTCTTTGCTACAAAAGATGATCGCTAAAATGAAATGAAACAGAGTTAAATGTAATAGAATGAGAGAATGTATGTGTTTTATGCTTATGAGGGATGAGAAAACAACTTGGGTTGGCTTTCTATTTATAGGCCAAGTGATCAGAAGACCACGGACTGGACGGAACAAAAAAAGGGGTCTGCCCTTTATAAATTTTGGTTCCGCCAGTCTAACCGGTAGATCACAAAAAATCTTTCAAAGATCTTACCAAATCTATCCAAGATTATGCATGATATGTTGAGGGATTATCTAAACAAAATATTTCAAGAAATCTTGTAAGAATTTCTAAGGTGATGCAAGACATGATGTAATATGTAGTTTTCAATTTTTTTAGAATTTACATGTTACATAAGTAAATACTTATGTAATGTCTTGTTAAAGTAACTAAAAATGATTGATCTAAAATGTTGAGACACATTTTAATTTGGAAGGCTAATAATGTAGATTGATATGTAGTTAATCAAAAATGATAAAATACTAATGCTTAAATGTTGAAAACTATTTAAGAAATGCTTGTAATAATATCTAAAAATCTTGACAAACTTTATACTTTGTTCAAAAATGAAATTTATTCTTATCGATAACAAAACAAGGTAAAGATCGTAAAATATAAATAACGTTTTTTGTAATGATATTTATATTAACACAAAGGTTGTTATATAAATTAACACTATGCCGCAAAAATCTTTAGGTGTCTTGAAACCCCCAGAACCCGCCCTGATTCTTAAAAGTTTTAAGTTGGAACATTTGTTGGAATCACTCCTAAACCTTATTCAAGTGTTAGTTACTCATATGTAATAGTCAGCTTAGTATGGCCTTTATGTTTGTTATTAGCCTTAAGCTTATGTAGAAGGCCCATGAGCTTAGGCCCAAGCCCATAGGAGAAAGGGAAGGAGTAGGTGTGTTGCCCTAGCTCCTTGCCTATAAATACCTTATGTAAACCTTCATTTGAAGGTTGGTTGTTCAAGTTTTCTTTTCACAAACACTCTACGCCTAAACCGTATTATTTATATCGTGTGTGTGTGTGTGATACTTGTTCAATCGCCTAATCTCTTTCTTATAAGCTTGTGTGGTAAACCTTGTGACCTAACAAAGGGTATCAATCGCCAAATATTTGGGTGAACAAGTTTGTTTTTGAAGGTTTTTTTCTTGGTCTTACGCGTAGAGTTACCGTATTCTTTGGTTCGCTTAAAAACTTGTTTTTTACACTTTTTAATCCAATATTCTTGTACTTTCAACGTTTTAACGTGTTAAAATACTTGTTTTTGGCAAAAAGTTTCAAACTTTATGCGTGGATCATTGTTTTTGAGCTAGTTTTTATTCGTGGGTGTAGTTCTACGCATAACCGTTTTAGAGGTTTTGGTTCATCAAGTTTCACACTTTTGTGTCTTTTGGTGTTATTGAAGCTATTTTATCACACAAAACTGGTTTAGAAACACTTTTGGTGAAATCAAAATTACGAGTAAACCCACGCCGTAGTAAAACCCTAATCATACGCGTAAGTGCCTCCTTGGTTTGATCTTCATTTTCGTGGTTTATTCCGTGTTTTCTTACTTGGATAAGTCCGAAAATACGTCGACTTTGGATATCTTTTGCAATCGCGGATAGTGTAAAAGATCATTTGGGCAAAACCCTAAAATTACGCATAAGCATAAGCTTACGCCGTAGAAATCCTACGCCTAAGATCTTGCTTACGCCTAAGCCTAGTCTTACGCATAAGAAAATCCTACGCCTAACTTTCTACGCCTAACTTTTGTCTCACGCTCTAACTTTAGTGCTTTTTCCTACTTACGCGAAGCTAAATCCTACGCGTAACTCATTATTGTTACGCGTAACTTTTGGTGTTTTTACGCATAAGTGCTACTTGGTTCTTGTTTTTCTCTAATGCTAAGGATACTTCATCAACAAAGGTTCATTCGACTACAAAGATCCATTTTACCAACACAAGTTTATCAACATGTCACAACCACCATACTCTAACTATTTCCTTTACACTTATCCTCATCCTCAACGCCAACAACAACTAACTCCACAACATCAACAATGGAATCAACAACAAGCAATTTATCAACAACAATTTAACCAACAAAGATACTCCACAACTTGCTGCAAATCCACAACCTCAAATGGTTCAACCACCACCAAGTCTTCAAGTTCAACCGCATACACAAATGACGTTATTCAACATCCATCAAGGATCACTATGAGGGAACCCACTTGGTTTGCAAAGATGTTTGAAACTTTAAGTAGCCAACAATCAATTCATGAGGTCGATCACTTGATAGACCTCCAATGCTCACTCCCAGAAACTACGATCAATGGGTAATAAGGTTCTTTAGGTTTTGTGATCTAAAGAAGCCACATGGAAAGTTCTTAAAGAAGGTTATCTTGAAAGGTCCATTTGAGATGCTTCTACCGTCATTTGTACCCTGATATCCAAATGCCATTCCACCAAGAGATGAACAAACGAACATTGCTATCGCTGCACTTGAATCCTCAAGAACTTCTACACTATGAAGCAGATGACCTTGCAATGGAATATATCCTCCTAGGATTACCAAACCTAATTCTTCGTAGTGTTGATGCTCAAAAGACCGCAAAGAAAATGTGGGATCATATTCGTCTTCTTATGGAAGGATTTGTACTCAATCAGGAAGATTTGGAATCCAAAATTTACTTGGCTTATGAACACTTCATGATTGAACCTGGAGAGACACTCGAGTCCTATTGATTCACAGCCGAAACACGTCAAGTTTACTCACACAAGCTAGCCACTTGTGAATGACTAACCGTAAGAAACTTAAAACGGTTCAGACACTGATTCTGGGGTTAAGGGTGGTGTGTGGATGAAATAGTATGATAATATCAATATCAAAATAAACGCGAGAATCGAATCAAAAACCTTTTAGGAAAAAGGTTAGTCAATCAAATCCCGTGAGTGAGATATGTGATACCGAATAAGGATATCCGGGTCGTTTCCCAACGAGGTGTGAATTGAGAATTTCGTTTGAGGTTTGTTATTAAAATGCTCGATGTTACGGTTTTTGATTTTGATTACGTTTTCTACAAATTAACTAAAGGGAAAGTAATTAAGGCTACGGAACAAAGTAAATGATAATCTAACTACTACTAAGCATACGGAACAATAAAATTAAGTTACACTAAGTCCTAGAGTGATAATATGCAAAAACGTGAAAACCCGGGCTAATCCCGAGCCTCAAAAAGTGAAAATGATGCAATTTAAGGCCTACGGATGTGAAACTAATTTTCCTACGCTCTAAACGACTAAAAATAATTTTAGGAAAAAGCCGGGTATTTTTTCGACTTTTAAATTATTTATTATGATTTAAAAACTAATTTAATCTAATTTAATTATAAAAAATACTAAACTATTTTGGAAAAATCTAAAAATTTTACTAAAAATACTTTAGGTCCTACTGGTTCTAAGAAAATTATAAAAAGGTGTCACTGCTTTTGTAAATAAGCAGTTAAAAAGCCTAATAAGCTAATAAGGTAAAACTAATTTTGTATATAAGAGATTAATTGTTGTAAAGTGTGACAAGAAAAGACCCAAGGGCTTTGGTATCCGTGTGTTGTGTGTTGGGTTGGTGAGGCTAGAGACCAAGGTTCGAATCTGTTGCTTGGCACCTTTTTGCAAACTATTTTTTTTTTCAAATTTTCTTTTTGCAACTTAACAAGGGACTTGAAACAACAACTTTTTGTAAAAACTAACTTTGTAAAAAGCTTAAAATAAGCTGTTTCAAACAGCTTATCTCAAACAGTGAACAAAAAGACCAAACAAACACCCCTATAACAGATTGAATGGTACAAAAAAAACAATGAATAAGCACTTTGAGTGATGGAAATAAGCAATTATGAACTAAGTTACTCTAACACAATCAAATTACAAAGGAATAAAACATACTAAATGGGAGATAGGCAGCTTTAGGAGTCCTAAGCTAACATGGTAATAAGCTAAACAAGGATAAATAAGCACTAATAAGCATTAATAAGCAAGAGGCTCCTACACCTAATCTATACTATCTGAAAAGCTACTAATGAAATTAGAATAAGCTAAAAGAAAAGCCACTAATAACTGAAAAAGGTACCTAAACAAGCTATGAAGGTCAGCCGGACTAATTCCTAATCAAGCTATGGGGGCTACTTTGAGCTTATAAATAAGCTATCATAAGCTATAACAAAAATTCACAAAAATGTGCAAAAGCTATATGACCAACCCAAGAATATGCGTACCAAATTTCAGGATCTAAGGTTAAGTAATGAGCAAATTAAAATCTAAGAATGTGAGGATTTGGACAATTTGGTTGCATGTGACGTAAACCGAAATGAGGTTTTGGGACAGATTTTGAGAGCAATTTAAATTAAGCTAATGCTAAACTAAGTGCAAGATAAGCTAAGCTATATCTAGGTGGGTATGTGGCTGCAAGAAAAACTAACGTTGCAAATTTTTGACATGAAATAAGTCATGAAAAGCTTATAACAAAATTATGTCAGCTGCAAGTATATGTGCAAGAATGAAAAGACATGAAGCTTTTGGCTATTCAAATCTTGTAAAACTTGATAAAACAAAGTTACGCCTTGCATAAACAAACTAAATACTTAAAACTGAGGTTGACTTTAAAAGTCAAAAGTGGGTCAAAAGCACTTTTAGATACCAAATAAGCTTGAACCAAACACCCCTTTTGGGGTGTTAAACTTAAGTAAATGATTTTTTAAAACCAACTATGGTTTTTTCTTTTATAAAACTTTCTTAGGATCTTAAACTTGAACTTTGGACTAAGAAATAATGAACAATAAGCTAATAAGCAATCAAGTGCTTATTAGCTAAATAAGCAGTAAAGAAAATGTAAGGAAAACTTTTTCATTAATTAAAAAAAACAAATTACAATTTTAAAAACAGAAACTAAATATTAAAACTATTCTAAAACCTAATGCCTTAGAAGGCTTACAAGCTACTACTATTTATACTACTGTAAATGGTCTTCAAGTAAGAGCTCGTGCTTTTCTTGTGAGACAAATGAGAGGAGTGGCTTGTTTGTGTTTCTTAAGATTCATCTAAGCCATCCATTTCAACTTGGAGCCCAAGGGCATGAATCATCTGGCCGTCCATATAAGTGTATCCAATGTGACCACATAGGATTGCCAAGGTGGCATTTCACCCATGTGGGTGTGGGGCTTGAGGAGAGCTGGGGACCAGATAGGGATAGTGATGGGAGGATGAAGACAAAGGTGAGGAGGGAAAATGGTTTTGGCGCCAAGAATGGGTGAAGGGTATCTGGGTTTTTCTGTTTTTGGTAAAAGCAGGGGGAAGAGGGTCATAAATAAGAGGGGAGGTCATAAGGTATTAAAAGGGAGTTCAAAAAGGGTTTAAGGTTTAAGTGTTTAAAAAGTTTTAAAGTAAATGTATTTTTTGTATTTTTGTTATAAAACTTTTTTTTTTTTTTTGCAAGTAAAAATAATTTTCATAAAAATTGGTTTTAATAAAAATAAGATTTGAGGGAAAAAGTATTTTTGGATTTTTATCAAAAAGGGTAGAATTGTCATTTGGGTTCGGGTGGAAGGGTAAAATGGTGATTTGGGTTTAGGGATAGGTTTTTGAGTCTGATTCCCCAAGCTCTCTCCCAAAATGTATCCCGGGCTCTGAAAATGTAGAAAATCCGCTTCCGGCTCCAACTGCAAAGCACGTTTCCATTCCGAAGCTCAATTATGTCCGTTTTGTCCGCTTTCGATCCTTTGTACCAAACACATAAAACACACTCCAAGGATATAGTAGCATAATTGGTTATATTTCCATGTTTTTAGACATTTTTGTGGTCTTAGATGGGTAAAAATGATGAGTGAATAAGCACTCATCAAATCCCCAACACTATCAATTGCTAGTCCCTAGCAATCCGATCATATGAAGTAATGAAAGGATCAAAAATACCAAGAATACCCCGTTTCGACTTTTTATTCACTACGAGAAATTTAAACTTGAACGTAAATAAATAACATGCTTGATTATCAAAACATGGCATCACGGAACGGGATTCACACAAGATGGGTGTCTCCGGGGAATTGTAATCGTCATCCTCTTTTTGATACTCTCAAACCAAGCTTAAACTTATTGTGCAAACGTTTTTGTAAAATGCTAACACTACTTATATCGATAATCTATGTAAGTCGAGACTTAACTTTTTACTCCCGCAATTTATACAATTTAAGTGTGTGTGCTCATTTTCAAAAGTTTGACCATTGAAATCGACATTTGTTATGGTTGTAATCCACTTAACTAAAGTACTAACTCACCGGAAACGATGAAAGTCTAAGGATCGAAAGGGCCTCTTCCATGTAGCGGCTTTCTTCTCGGCACATCCCAAAACATAAGTTTTAAGTGACCGGGCTTTTGACACCTCACAGAGAATAGTACCGAATTAGCGGAATGCGATTCCAAAGATTTATTTAAGCTACCGTTAGTTAAAACTAAACCTTAAATGGATTACAACCGACGACAATTTAGAAATTCGAGATTCAAAGGTGAGATCACTCCATGTTGCGACTTTCTTCTCAGCTTGTCCTTTTAAGGAGGCTAGGTTTTCACCCTCGAGAATAGTATCGAGCTTTCGATCTTTGAAATCAAGGACTTCCAAATTACCGTCAAACTTTTAGACAACTTTGACGAATACTAGTTCAACTTCCGATTTAAATTTAAGAAAAGCAAGTTTCAAGCACATTTATTCATAAGCAACACAATGCTTTTATTCACGCAACTCATATTTTTTCATTTTTCATTTTTCAACTTTTTTCACTCTTCTTTTTTTTTTTTTTCTTTTTCACCTTTTTTTTTTTTTTTTTTTTACTTTGAACTTTAAACTTTGCAACTTTTGCAGCATTCAAGCACTTTTACGTTACTTTCATTTTGCAACATTATTCAGATTTTAAAGAAAGTATGATTTCTCGGAAATTTAAATAAAAAGTTGAACTCGGACTCTAAATCAATTTTGCTTAAAAACTTTTTATTGTAACAAGACTATTTTGAATGTTCAAAAGTTTGACAACGAGCACGTATTTAAGTCCAATTAGTTAGCTTATGGGAGAAAAAGCCATAGATTACTTATATAAGCTCTAAAGAGAACCAACTACTCCACGCTTAGCATTTTCATTTGCACAACTCGTAAAACCTTAGCCTAAATGTTAAGAGAGCAGCTAGATCAACACTCTAGCAGAGTCGGGATTCCCCTTGTTCTAGCCGAATCAAGACTAAACTACCATTAACACCGAAGTATCAATGAATTATTTTTGTGCAAAGCACTTCTTGTAAATGTAAATACTTGACTTAAAGCGATAAAAATTTTAAAATTTTTGGTCAAAACGGGGTGCTAGGGTACTAGAAGGTACACACGTGATCAAAATTCGCTAGAATTCCCCCCCACACTTAGAATTGAATATTGCCCTCAATATTCAAAGTACCGGCCGTAGCCGAAACTATAGAACGGAAAAAGGTAATACTACTAGCCAAGTGTGGAAGCGAAATCTTTTTTCACAAAAAGGATTAATAAAGATATCCCTAGATAATCGTTAGGAAAAAGATCGGATATTGGGCGGCTGGATTGAAAACAGGCGCATCAATCATCACGATCTACAGGAATCCTGAAAACAGAGAGCAAACACAACAAGCAAACATCAGGGGGTTTCCCCACACTTAGTGTTAGAAAAGAGAAAGAAGATAGAAACATGGGTGGACACCCATGGAATGCTACTGTTTTGTTAACCGAGTCGCTAGCTTGACTCGACCCCGAATTCATTGGTCCATGGGGAGCAAGTGGAAGAGAAAATCTCCATCGGACTTTCATTCAAATGGTTTGGATAAACATTGAATGTGCTGAAAGTTCCACCGATGAGATATATCCGTCTCAAAAGAATGATGAATGGAGATGCCGGGGTCGAAAATGAAATCCTCATTTCCGGATGAGGTAACACGGGTGGGTTGGGTGGGCAAAATTTTAGGCACGAGAACATAGTGTTCAAAATCTTTGCCCACCGCCTTAGAGATCCCAGTATCCGTATCGGGTTCAAAACCAAAGATGAATCCATCATCCGGCGGTTTAGCGGGAAGACGAGGGAATGATGGATCATCGAGAAGCACAGTCTTAGTCACAAATAACTCCATAGAGAAGAGTAGTTCATGGTTAGGTCGAAGAGTTTGAAACATTTGAGTTCTCTTAGAGTGAACTCCCTTGGAAGGTATTATACCGGGTTTGAACACTTTATCCTCGGAGAGGCATGAATCGAAAGTGTCAACCACGGTAAAATCCTCAAGAGAAGGGGAGTCACTCTCGGTTAAAAAAGAATGAAGAACATCTTGATCAACAAGTTCATCAATTGAAACTTTCAAGTTCTTCTCTTTTTTGGGAAAGAATGGATCATCAAAATTTTCCAAAGGATCATTGTTCAAATTATCATTCTTAAATGGATTAAGGTCCGTGAGAGCGAGTTCATCGGAGAACTCCTTCTTATCAATTGAAGGGTCAAGTGAAGGATCTCCATACAGCAAATACTCAAGTTCACGTAAGTCGGCTTCAAAGTCAAAGACTTCATTGTCAATTCCCGGTGGGAGAGGACCAAGGCGAGCGAAGTTCATCGGCGAACTCCTCGAGAAGTAAATCAATAGCTGAATCCTCGGCTCGGGCTTCAAAGGATTTTTGGTCAAAAGCTCAACTTCTTTAATTTCAATTTCTTCCGGAGGGAGTGAAGACAACGGGTCTTCATTTTCACTAAGTAATTGTTCAAGACGAACACGGTCTCCCTCCGGTCGATTCATCGTCATCAATTCCTGACGGAAAATAATAAGCTTCGATCTCTTCCAATTCAGTTACTTCCCTCAAGCGGAGTGAGGGAAAGGGAAGAGTCGGAAATAATGAGGTCGGAAGTAGGAGTGGGATTGCCACTCGAAGAAGGTTCAACAAGATCGATTCGATTAACCGAATGCGGAGGTGGGACAAGTGGTGTGCTCTTAGAGCTAGCAATTTCCACCACTTCCGTTATGGTCTCCGGTTTCTTGGTAATCGTTTTAAGCTCAACACGTTTACTCGAAGATCTCTTAACCGTAAATCGTGAAAGACTTTGATCAATCCTAGATGAAGAATTTTGGATAACCTTAGGTTGGACGTTTTTGGTACTTCCGTTATTAGTAGGAAGCACCGGGTCCTTTGTCACCTTGGTTTCACGACTTTCAATTTTATCAATACCACAAATGGTAGGCATAGATTTCAAATCTTGGTTAACATTGAAAGTCACGGCTTCTTTGTTTACCCTCAAAGTGATTTCCCCTTCATCAACATCAATCAATGCACGGCCCGTTTTTAAGAAGCACCTCCCAAGGATGAGGGGCACTCGGGGATCGGCATCGAAATCGACGACAACAAAGTCGGCGGGGAAATGAAATTTTCCTACTTTCACACAAACATCCTCGGCTATACCTAACGGATGAGAATTCGTTCGGTCGGCAAGCTCGAGGATCATACATGTAGGTGTGAGTGGGGTAACTAAAGCTTTTTCCACACTGAGTGTGGCATCAAGTTAATGCTCGCGCCAAGATCGGCCAAAGCGGAGCATTGAACTAATCCTTGAAAATCACACGGGATGAGGAACTTTCCGGGGTCTCCTAACTTTTCGGGAAGTTTTTAAGGATAACCGCCGAACAATTCTCGTTCAAGGAAGTTTTAGCCAACTCAGAAATTTTTTCTTTGTTGCTCAACAAGCTTTTGATCGTCGGACCAAACTTGGGCATTAGAAGGAGAGCCTCCGCGAAACTAATCTCGAAGTGAGTATCTTGAAAGATTTGGATAAGCTTTTCCATTTGTTGATTAGTTTTGTCGCGGGCCTTTTGATCATTAAGCCTTGAAGGATAAGGAATTGAAGGCTTAATCTTCGGAACATCGGGCTCCGAAATGGGGATGTGGACTACCGGAGGTTGGACGTGTGCGGTACTTTGTGGGCTTGTAGAATGCACCTTGTCCTTGGTCACCTCGGTTTCTCGTTCTACTTCCCTCACCGAGAGGTGTAGGCATCGAGGGTACATCATATGTCTTACCACTTCGGGTGGCAATAGCATTCAACTCTCCCTTCGGTTAGGAATTGTATTACCCAGAAGGGTTTTAGAAGTTGAAGCTTGATTCATTTGACACATGATACTATTGAACATATTTTCAATTTTGTATTGATTTTGATCAATTTTGTTGTTTGTTTTGTTCAATTCATTTTTTAACTCATTACCTTGTTTTGACATTGAAGTTTGGAAATCATTTCTCAAAGTAGTGATTTGGCTTTGCAAACCCCTAATTGTAACCTCATTAGACTTAATGTAGTTGGAAAGTTCAATAGAGGGGCCAACTGGGGTTTGGTAATTAGAAGCTTGATAACCATGATTGAGATTACCCCCTTGGGGAGGGTATTGGTTCATCGGGGCTTGATATGGAACATTTTGACCTTTCACTTGATTTTGATTGAACCTATTTTGATTGTTAGGTTGAGGAAAACCGGGTGGTCCCATTTGATTTGCAAGGTATCCTTGATTCGGATTAGGATTGTGATTGTGATTAGCAGCTGCCACGGTGGCATTTCTGACGTCACCATCGGTGGCTTGACAATTGTAATACGGATGGGGACCACCGCAAATAACACAAGTTTCGGTAACGGCTTTTACGGGTTCCGTTTTTCTGAATCTTTAACTCTTTTATCATGCTATGAATGGCGTCGGTAAGTCCTTCCAATTTTGACTCCACAACGGATGAAGAAGAATTGGTAGTGACTTTAGCAACAACGCGCTGTTTCGGAGGTTGGAACCTTTGATTTGTTCTCGATAATCGTTCTAATATCCCCGAGCATACGACTCAAGATATTACCACCGGCGGCGTTTAATCTTGGTCGGATGAGGTTAAAGCATTGTAGAACGTATCGATCTGATGAAGGTCGGAGAAGCCATGGTGTGGGCATTTTCGTAGAAGTTCTTTGAATCTATCCCACGCTTCACAAACTCGTCGAATCTTTGTCAGAAATTGGTTATTTCATTTCTTAACATTGTAGTTTTCGACGGAGGGAAAAATTGGTTAACGAATTTCTTAGAGAGGTCTTCCCATGTTGTGATTGAACGAGGGGGTTCTTTCTCAAGCCAAATTCGGGCTGCCCCCTCGAGGGAAAACGGGAATAACATCAACTTGATCGACTCATGAGGGACGCCCCGAAAGTTAATAGTGGAAGCCACTTGATTAAACCAACGGATATGGGCATGGGGCTCATCCCTATCAAGACCGCAAAAAGGTTTAGATGAAACCAATTGAATCAAATTAGTCTTAAGTTCAAAATTTTCGGTGTCAATTGGTGGAACGACGATAGCATCACCGTAGCCTTCTACGGGAGCTTGAAGTAACTCAGACATGGTTCGGGTATCCGCCATTTCGGGAATGGGGTCGGGATTAGTACGAATCTCGGGTTCGACTATTGGCGGGGGACGTCTATTTCGTCTTCGCGGAATTGTGGCGAGTTCAAGAAGAGGGGTAGAAGAATTAGAAGAACGAGTGCGCATGCACTTCCAAAAACACTTTCAATTAAAACAAGACCGAGGCAAAACACAGTGAACTTATACCAATAATCCCACGTGAAATGATCACTTTTATAAGTAAAACGCACAAAGGAGCGGAGAGACTTAGTAGGTCAGCGCGAAGCTTATTAAAAACCCGTCTCTTTTCAGCCGCAATTTAATGTCAGGCCGTCCTTATACCCCTCACACAGTTTGTTAAACCGATAGAAGTAAACCAAATCACGAGCGACACAAAGGCAAGTTTTTAATCTTTTGTTCGGGAACTTATAATGATAACACTCAAGTTGAGAAGTGTTATGTTGATTGTGTCTTCTATTTTATTTAAAACAAAACGGAAAATCTTTTTGTATTTTTAGATTTTATATATATATATAAAATAAAAAGGAAAATATTTTTGTGTTTTATAATTTTTCAAAAAGCAATAACTTCACGAGGAAGGATCTCGAGTCACTAATCGTCAAACCTTCACGATATTGTCGCAACACAACCTCCCCGGCAGCGGCGCCAAAAATTTGATTCACAGCCGAAACACGTCAAGTTTACTCACACAAGCTAGCCACTTGTGAATGACTAACCGTAAGAAACTTAAAACGGTTCAGACACTGATTCTGGGGTTAAGGGTGGTGTGTGGATGAAATAGTATGATAATATCAATATCAAAATAAACGCGAGAATCGAATCGAAAACCTTTTAGGAAAAAGGTTAGTCAATCAAATCCCGTGAGTGAGATATGTGATACCGGATAAGGATATCCGGGTCGTTTCCCAACGAGGTGTGAATTGAGAATTTCGTTTGAGGTTTGTTATTAAAATGCTTGATGTTACGGTTTTTTTTTTTGTTTTTGATTACGTTTTCTACAAATTAACTAAAGGGAAAGTAATTAAGGCTACGGGAACAAAGTAAATGATAATCTAACTACTACTAAGCATACGGAACAATAAAATTAAGTTACACTAAGTCCTAGAGTGATAATATGCAAAACGTGAAAACCCAGGCTAATCCCGAGCCTCAAAAAGTGAAAATGATGCAATTTAAGGCCTAAGGATGTGAAACTAATTTTCCTACGTTCTAAACTACTAAAGATAATTTTAGGAAAAAGCCGGGTATTTTTTTCGACTTTTAAATTATTTATTATGATTTAAAAACCAATTTAATCTAATTTAATTATAAAAAATACTAAACTATTTTGGAAAAATCTGAAAATTTTACAGAAAATACTTTAGGTCCTACTGGTTCTAAGAAAATTATAAAAAGGTGTCACTACTTTTGTAAATAAGCAGTTAAAAAGCCTAATAAGCTAATAAGGTAAAAACTGAATTTTGTATATAAGAGATTAATTGTTGTAAAGTGTGACAAGAAAAGACCCAAGGGCGCTTTGTTATCCAGGTGTTGTGTGTTGGGTTGGTGAGGCTAGAGACCAAGGTTCGAATCTGTCTTGGCACTTTTTGCAAATTATTTTTTTTCAAATTTTCTTTTTGCAACTTAACACGGGACTTGAAACAACAACTTTTTGT
This sequence comes from Chrysanthemum makinoi, assembly GCA_910596185.1. Taxonomy (NCBI): domain Eukaryota; kingdom Viridiplantae; phylum Streptophyta; class Magnoliopsida; order Asterales; family Asteraceae; genus Chrysanthemum; species Chrysanthemum makinoi. The sequence continues at coordinate 226,561,322 of OU343220.1, forward strand.
AAAAACTAACTTTGTAAAAAGCTTAAAATAAGCTGTTTCAAACAGCTTATCTCAAACAGTGAACAAAAAGACCAAACAAACACCCCTATAACAGATTGAATGGTACAAAAAAAACAATGAATAAGCACTTTGAGTGATGGAAATAAGCAATTATGAACTAAGTTACTCTAACACAATCAAATTACAAAGGAATAAAACATACTAAATGGGAGATAGGCAGTTTTAGGGGAGTCCTAAGCTAACATGGTAATAAGCTAAACAAGGATAAATAAGCACTAATAAGCATTAATAAGCAAGAGGCTCCTACACCTAATCTATACTATCTGAAAAGCTACTAATGAAATTAGAATAAGCTAAAAGAAAAGCCACTAATAATCTGGAAAAAGGTACCTAAACACTGCTATGAAGGCTGCTGTGACTGCAATTCCTAATCAAGCTATGGGGGCTACTTTGAGCTTATAAATAAGCTATCATAAGTTATAACAAAAATTCACAAAAATGTGCAAAAGCTATATGACCAACCCAAGAATATGCGTACCAAATTTCAGGATCTAAGGTTAAGTAATGAGCAAATTAAAAATCTAAGAATGTGAGGGGATTTGGACAATTTGGTTGCATGTGACAGAAACTGAAATGAGGTTTTGGGACAGATTTTGAGAGCAATTTAAATTAAGCTAATGCTAAACTAAGTGCAAGATAAGCTAAGCTATATCTAGGTGGGTATGTGGGGCTGCAAGAAAAACGAACGTTGCAAATTTTGGATATGAAATAAGCTGTGAAAAGTGGCTTATAACAGCAGCCTATGCTGCTGTTATATGTGCAGTAACAGGAAAAGACATGAAGCTTTTTGGCTATTCAAATCTTGTAAAACTTGATAAAACAGGTTACAGCTTGCATAAACAAACTAAATACTTAAAATTGAGGTTGACTTTAAAAGTCAAAAGTGGGTCAAAAGCACTTTTAGATACCAAATAAGCTTGAACCAAACACCCCTTTTGGGGTGTTAAACTTAAGTAACAGATTTTTTTAAAAGCAACTATGGTTTTTTCTTTTATAAAACTTTCTTAGGATCTTAAAGTTGAACTTTGGACTAAGAAATAATGAACAATAAGCTAATAAGCAATCAAGTGCTTATTAGCTAAATAAGCAGTAAAGAAAATGTAAGGAAAACTTTTTCATTAATTAAAAAAAACAAATTACAATTTTAAAAACAGAAACTAAATATTAAAACTATTCTAAAACCTAATGCCTTAGAAGGCTTACAAGCTACTACTATTTATACTACTGTAAATGGTCTTCAAGTGAGAGCTCGTGTGCTTTTCTTGTGAGACAAATGAGAGGAGTGGCTTGTTTGTGTTTCTTTAGATTCATCTAAGCCATCCATTTCAACTTGGAGCCCAAGGGCATGAATCTGAGCCGTCCATATAAGTGTATCCAATGTGACCACATAGGATTGCCAAGGTGGCATTTCACCCATGTGGGTGTGGGGCTTGAGGAGAGCTGGGGACCAGAAAGGGATAGTGATGGGAGGATGAAGACAAAGGTGAGGAGGGAAAATGGTTTTGGCGCCAAGAATGGGTGAAGGGTATCTGGGTTTTTCTGTTTTTGGTAAAAGCAGGGGAAGAGGGTCATAAATAAGAGGGGAGGTCATAAGGTATTAAAAGGGAGTTCAAAAAGGGTTTAAGGTTTAAGTGTTTTAAAAGGTTTTAAAGTAAATGTATTTTTTGTATTTTTGTTATAAAACTTAAAACATCTATTTCTAATACTAAACGTAAAAAGAAACTGTTGAGAAAAGATGTTGATCGACTCTTGGAAGATGTCATCTGTGCTGATGTCCATAATGTTGTGCTAGAGAATTCTTTGTCATATGCATTTGATCATACCTCTGATGATACTGTTGAATCCGTGATAAATGTTGAGAACACTGATAATGTGCTTCAGATCGAGTCCTTAACAGTTGAAAACAAACGATTGTCAAACGAACTTTCAAATGCAATTCGTCGTCTTAATTGGTGTCAAAAAGATATTCACGATCAACAACATATTTTTCAACACAAAATCGCTCAGTTGCGTGCAAAATCTTCTTATCATAAAATTGAGCAATTGGATGATCAAAACGTGTCTTTTAAGTGTCAAATCTTAAAATATGAACAAGAACTTTTAAAAGTCAAAAAGGAATATGGTGTCATATTTGATTTACTCAAAAAGACTCGTGATGAAGCATCAAATGAACTTGATCATTATCTTGCACACACTAAAGAAGTTATGCATTTTGCTGGAAATGTTCGGTCTGAAAATCAAGATCTGATTCACACTATCCTCAAGTTAAGAGAAATGATAGGAAAGTATGAACAACTTCCACCAACCATCTTTAAGAGATTAGCCCCAGTAACACTTAGTACTCATGCACCTAGAATCCCTACTGCCAAATCACAAGATGCTAACGTGCCTCTTTCTACTGACACAGGAATAGTTGCATCTTTTCCAAATGTCCGCACTTCACAGCCTAGGAGCACTAAATCGAAGAATAGGAAGCTGCGACCTACGAAAAGATCAATCAGAAATGCTAAAGTAGAAGAACACCCTAGGACTATGAATAAGACTCACGTTGCCTCCACTATCAATTTTGCGTCTGGAAAATGTAATAGAAATAGTGATGTAACGAATGCTAAACCGTTAAGTACTTTTGATATTCATCGATGCACCTTGTGTTTTTTGTGGTAAAAGTATGAATTCTGATTGCCATGATAAATGTGTTGCTAAAGCTATCATCTCTCGTTTAAGGAATCCTAAGAACCGGAATACCTCTAGGCCCACTAATCTTTCTAAGTCTGTGCTTGGTAGACCGCCTTCTTTAGATTCTAAGAAACGCATTGCTATCCCTGTAGCTCCAGTTTTACCTCCTAAGAATGTAGTACCACCTAGTGAATTCACTAATACTAAAGCAACGAGTAGTTATAGATGGCAGAAATGGATATATCACACACTAGGATTTAAGTGGATACCTAAAGCTATTGATGTGTGTATATCTACTATACTTACTACGGAACCCTCTAACATTTCGGGTTCCAAATCTACTTCTATTCCATCTGTGTCGTCTGTGTGTAATGCAGGTGATACAGATCATTCTCTGGATTGTTGATAGCGGATGTTCCCGACACATGACAGGTAATCTTAAACTGTTATCAAAATTTATTGCAAAGTTCATTGGCACTGTCAGGGTCGGGAATGATCACTTCGCAGCTATCATGGGCTACGGAGACTATGTCAATGGGAACATCGAAATTAGCAGGGTTTACTATGTGGAAGGCCTCGGTCATAATCTGTTTTCAGTAGGTCAGTTTTGTGATGGAGATTTGGAGGTTGCTTTCCGGGAGAAAACTTGTTTCATTCGTGATCTACAAGGAAATGACCTTATGTCTGGATCGCGTAATTCTAGTCTCTACACTATCTCTATGAAAGACATGGTTGCTTCATCTCCCATATGTTTACTTTCAAAGGCAACATCAACAAAATCCTGGCTATGGCACCGTCGTCTCTCACATCTAAACTTTCAAACCATCACCAACCTTGCTCGACACAAACTAGTTGAAGGACTTCCACGGTTTCGGTATTCTAAAGATCACCTTTGCTCAGCTTGTGAACAAGGCAAAAGCACTCGTGCTCATTTTCCTTCAAAGGTGGAACCACGCTCTCAAAGATGTGCTTCATCTTCTACACATGGATTTGTGTGGCCCGATGCGCGTGCAAACGATCAATGGCAAACGCTACATCTTAGTAATCGTTGATGACTATTCACGCTGGACTTGGGTCTACTTTCTTCGAAGCAAAGATCAAGCTCCACAAATGATCATCACCTTTCTCACGAAAATACAAGTTCAGCTACGAAACACCGTTCGACTAATCGGAACAGATAAAGGCACTGAATTTGTTAATCAAACTCTTCGTGAATTCTATGAGAAAGTGGGAATTCACATCAACATCTATTGCACGTACTCCAGAACAAAACGGAGTTGTCGAAAGACGAAACCGAACGTTAGTGGAAGCTGCAAGAACAATGCTAATCAATGCTAAACTTCCAGATTACTTATGGGCAGAGCGTATCTACTGCATGCTATACTCAAAACCGTTCTATGATTACAAAACGCCACAAAAAACACCTTTCGAGCTTGTCCATAACAGAAAACCGAATATAAAACACTTTCATGTATTTGGATCTCTTTGCTATCCGAATAATGATCGTGATGACTTTGGAAAGCTCACAAGCCAAAGCCGACATTGGAGTCTTTATCGGATACTGTGATAATTCCAAAGGTTTCCGAATCCGGAATCGTCGTACAAAACAGGTGATGGAAACGATTCATGCTCATTTCGATGAACTTACGGAAATGGCTTCGAGTATAACACTTAGAACCCGGTCATAACCGCTTAAACTTCCCCCAAACCCCATCATCAGCTGAACAAAGCCCCCGGCTTACTCGTCAACAAATGGAAAGGTTATTTGCTCCGTTGTTCAGTGACGATATTGATGAACGTGCTCAAGGTGTATCCGCTGTTTCCGCTGCTCAATGATCATACTCTTATACATGATACACCTGCTACAACAACTACTGTTGCAGATGCACCTACACCAGTTGACTCCACCACAACAGTTGAACAAACCGCTTCCAACAATGATGAAGCTGCTAATGATATTCTGAATGTAGTACCCCCACCTGCAGATTTTGGTCCAAATGCGTTCTTCAACCCGTTTGCTAATGAGACTGCTGCACCAGATGTCGCGGAATCTTCAACAAACCATTTGAATCCTCAGAATCTGCACAATGTATATCAACATCAACCCTCCACACATAGATGGACGAAAGACCATCCTCTGGAAAACATTATTGGCAACCCAAATCAACCAGTCGTTACGAGACAACGTCTTCACACAGACGGTGAACATTGCATTTATGCCCTCACTGTCTGCCAATCTGAACCTAAAAACATCAAAGACGCAATGACAAAAGACAACTGGATTGAATCCATGCAAGAAGAACTCAACCAATTCAAACGTCTTGAAGTATGGGAACTGGTTGAAAGACCAACAGGAGTCTACGTCATTGGTCTAAAATGGATTTGGAAAAACAAATTGGATGCTTTAGGAAATGTTATCCGAAATAAGTCACGTCTGGTGGCTAAGGGTTATCGTCCGGAAGAGGGTATTGACTTTGAAGAATCTTTTGCTCCGGTTGCTCGTCTTGAGGCGGTTCGGATATTTCTAGCATTCGCGGCTCATATGAATATGACGGTCTATCGGATGGATGTCAAAACTGCGTTTCTCAATGGACAACTTAAAGAAACGGTTTATGTCACCAACCGATGGATTCGTTGATTATGAGTTTCCGAATCACGTCTACAAACTGAACAAAGCTCTGTATGGTCTCAAACAAGCTCCTCGAGCATGGTACGATAAGCTATCATCCTTCCTCATTGCTAATAATTTCACCAAGGTTCGGTTGACCCAACTCTTTTTATACAATATCACGGGGAACATATCTTAATTGTTCAAATCTACGTGGATGACATCATTTTTGGGTCTACACATAAAAAGTTTTCAATCGCTTTTGCAAAACTAATGAAGAAAAATTTTGAAATGTCCATGATGGGTGAACTCACGTTCTTTCTTGGACTGCAAGTTCATCAATCACCACGTGGTATTTTCTTGAGTCGGTCCAAATATGCCCTTGAATTGTTAAACAAATTTGGAATGAAAACCTGTGACACCTATGCCACACCAATGGCTCATACCAAGAAGCTAGACGCTGATTTACATGGGAAATTGGTGGACCCTACAAAATACCGTAGTATTATTGGGTCTCTCATGTATCTAACAGCTAGCAGACGTGATATTGTCTTTGCCGTATATCTTTGCTCTCGTTATCAGTCGCGACCAACCGAAACCCACCTCTCTGAGGCTAAAAGAATCCTCCGATACATAAAGGGAACCATTAACTTGGGGATCCGGTATCCGAAGGATTCTGGTTTTGAACTAATCGCTTTTTCAGACGCTGACCACGCCGGATGCTTAGACTCACGGAAAAGTACTTCAGGAGCTTTACAATTTCTTGGTGATAAACTGGTGTCATGGCAATCGAAGAAGCGGGATTGTACATCGCTATCCTCAACCGAAGCAGAATATGTAGCCATGTCCGCATGTTGTGCTCAAGTCATCTGGATGAGAACACAACTCAAAGACTATGGTTACGTATTTGACGAATCCCGATGTCTGCGACAATCGGAGTACCATTGCGATCTCGTGCAACTCAGTTCAGCACTCGAAATCAAAGCACATCGATCTTCGATATCATTTCATCAAGGATCACGTGGAACAGGTACTGTTGAATTATATTTTGTGGGTACAGAATACCAATTGGCGATCTTCTCACCAAAGCCTTGCCTCCCGCTAGGTTTAATGAGTTGGTCCACCGGATTGGTATGAGGTGTTTGACTCAAGAGGAATTGGATGACCTCCTAAAACAGTCTTAAAAACCTGTCAAACACCAAAATCTCTTTTGTAAATAATTCTTTCAAAAACAAAATACAAAAGTATAAAATCTGATAAAACAACAAAATATTCTTCTATCTATTTTCTTTCAACATTGCAAGTACGTTTCTTCCGTCAACACTATAATCTTTCAAAATTCAGTATTTTTTCGATCAAGTGTTGAGGGGGAGAAATCAAAACTTTAACTGTCTCAAAACATCTGTGTACTTGCATGTTATCATATCTCGGTTGTTTCTTTTAACAAATGGTGGTAAATTTTCTGGTACAATGACACTCCTCGAACTAAATTTATAACCTTTCATTATTTTCTCGAGTCAAGGAGGAGTGTCGTCAAGTTTCTTTCCTAAAAATCTTTGTTTGGTAACCAAAATGGAAGTTAAATGGCTTTGGTTGAAAAAAGGAAAAGGTGGAGGGACCAAAACTGTCAAAATGTTAAAGATAATTTTAATAAAACACCTCACCTAACTTATTCACTTCTCATTTATTACTCTCAACCATATACATCTACGCCTAAGATTCATTCAAGTTATCCGTTGATTTGATCATCATTTTGTAAGTGTTTTAACGATCTAAACATGTTTTTAAGCCAAGGTTTTTAATTTCATACAAATCCAATGGCTAAAAATTGTTTTACGCGTGATTGGGTGTTCTACGCATAAGCGTATGAACACACAATCATTGTGTGTGTGTTTTTGGTTAAAAGGAAGGTGTCAAAATGTTCCAAATACATCAAGAATATCATTTTAACCATCAAAACCTACCCAGAAACACTTATTAATGATTTTTGAAAATTAGGGTTTATGAGTCGAATTGGGTTTTTCTAAATGTGAAGTGTTTTGGTCTAAAAGATTGTTGGGTTATGGTCATATAAGGTTGAATTGATGATTTCCATGGTTGTTAACCACCCAGAAACACTAATTGTTTGACAATTTGAAGTTAGGGTTTAAAGTTCATAACTTTGGGTAAATTTGATTCACAACGAGTTAGATGTTATAACTTGGTTTATAGACTCTCAACACATCTTAGAACTACCAGAATTTATTTGGTGCAATTCCCATGGCTAGAAATTATACGCGTAAATCTTAACCCTTAGGGTTTTGACCTACGCGTATGACTTTCTACGCGTAACTGTGTTATGAATGTTCATGCCATAACTTGTTGATATAATGAATGCTTGTGTTAATTTTGATGATTTGATGAATTTATTTCAGGCTTTGCTATGCTTAAATATTCAGAATCAAGGTCATTTGCAACTCTACGCATAAGGATTACCCTACGCGTAGTCAAGTTATGCGTAACAATCCTACGCATAACTATTACGCGTAAGGTTCTACAAAGGGACTACGCGTATCCTGTGAAGGATATGCGTAAAAAGTGACCTCTACGCATAGGGTCTACTCTTACGAGTAAGCCTTACGCCTAAGGTCTTTATACGCCTACGCGTAAGCTCTACGCATAAGGTCCCCTTTTCCTACGCGTAACATTTCTTACGCGTAAGTTAGGATCCTACGCGTAAGCTTTCGTCCACGCGTATATCATCACTGCTTACGCTTAACTTTGCCAAAACTACGCTTAAGCCTGGATTGACCTTCATAATGAATTGTTACGTGTACAAACTTGTAAATAAACTAATCATAACGTCACGAATCCAATAATGTCACTAATAAACTTAATCGTTTGATATGTGTCACAATTCTCAAATTCCGGCCATTTCTTAAATTAATTATGCATCATATTAGTTCATTCATGACATTGCATTTCACATTTAACGCGTGAATTCTATATTAAATAAACGTTATCGCGTGAGTTATTATTTTAAATATTTAATCCGTTACTTTCAAAAATGATCCCGATATATTTTTATACTTACATTTAGTTTATAAAAACTATATTTTGAGTTTACCTAGTGTTTTAAAATTTATTTTGTATATAAATCGTTAAAGTTATATTATTACGACGTTTTTCTTAAAAACTACACGACAATTTTTATATCACTCAAATTTCACAAGAAATGTATTTTTAAAATTTTTATGATCTCATTATACTTCACTTTGATCCATTAAAACTTATTTTTAGTCCACACTACTCAAAGTTCACAACTATATACAAGTTACAAAATATTTATCTTAACTACATCTTGTCCTTACATTTTTTTAACAATTACACAATGTATAAAAGAAAAAAAAAATATATTTTTGAGATGCATCCCCCCCCAAAACCGGCCATGTGGGGAGGGTAATGCATTAATTTGTTTGGCAACATTTTCTTACATAAAGATCTACACTCAACCTTTTCTTACATTCATTTATTTTTCACCTCAATTATTCAAGGTGTAAGTCAAGTTCTCTTCTCTCTTTTTCTTCTCTCTATAAACGCCCAAGCTACTAGATCAAGAAAGGATTCATCAAAAATTTTCAAGTAAAGTTCTTCACAATCTAGATGACACTCTTGTTTAGGTTTTGAAATAAAAACCTAGGGTGTTTAGGTTTAATCCTTGGTTCTAATCACCTCATCATATCACTAGTAAGCATCTCATGTTTATTTTTCATCTTACATATTCATTTCTTAATCATCTTATCATTTTTGAGCAAAAACATGCAAGACTTGTGTTGTTTATACCATTTTACATGATTTTAGAGTTATATATATATTATGGTCATCCTATAATTATCCCCTTGGTATTCATTGGTCTTGATGGTGATTAGGAACCCATGACACCCTAAGAAGGTGTATGGTAGGATTAGATTAGTTTTGGAGTTGATTTGAAGGGATTAGAATAGGTTTTGTCCGAGAAAAACTATTTTCGATAAGTATAAAAAGTGTTCTGTCCTTGTTTTATTTTTCTGGAAAATCCGACTGTAGGCACGAATTTTTGGCCTTGATATTTAGAAAATATACTTAAAAACGAATCCGTGGCCGCTTGAACGGATTAAAACGGAGTTATAACGAAGAAGTTATGGATTTTACAAGTTTGGCGACGAAAAATATATTTTTCAGAAAATTCAGCAACCTATTTTTAAATTGTCCGGGTCAAAAACGAGCCTTAAGCTTCATAAATTATTTCGACTTGTCAAAAATATATTAGTATACTTTGATACGAAGCTAAGGACATATAATACGTAGAAAACGGATTTGAAACGACTAAGATATACACGTTTTCATAAACTTGCCGTAACTATTATTTTTAGAAAAACTATATTATTTTTTTTACGAGATAAGTGTTACGGTAACTAAAATCACCATATTTAACCCCTATTATCTTTATGTTCGAGACCTCTATGACGAAAACTCCTGAACTGAAACTTTTAGATTTTGATACAAACTTTCCAAAACCGTCGAGTTCGTTTTCTAACGATCGACGTACACCGTTTTACGACTAGTTTTTCGGAGCCATTTTTGTCACTTTTATGAAATTTCCGACGACATTGTTTTACGACGAAAAGTGATAATTTCACCATAAATCATTTCAAAACCATTGTAGGATGACATTTTGACGTAAATACTTGTAAAGTGATTTTTGAGTGGTCAAGACGTCAAACGAGTATTTTTCGACGATAAGTATTATTTTCAAAACTCACAAATGGTATAAATATCATCCGAATTGCGTGCATTACATTACATCGTGACTTATTGCATATCATATCATTCATAATAGGTCAGTTTCGAGATTCACGCTACATTTCGGTGTAACCACTTTTGTCATCGCATCTATCCATCAAGTGAGTAATCACATCCCCTTTTTACCGTTTTACTATATTTTTGGGGCTGAATGCATGAACCATACTTGAATTAAATTGATCCTTACAATTGTGAACTCTTTTGACTAGAACTTGTGAACTCGAATCAAATCCTTGAACTTAATTACGAAATTATGACTTATTTGAACTTATTGAATCGTACGTGTTATGACCTTGTCCTAAAGTCTCCTATGTTCGGAGCATCACTATAAAGTCTCCCTTGTTCGGAGCATCACTATAATTCTCGCCTTGTCGGTGGAGTGTTCACAATAATTCTCGCCTTGTCGGTGGAGTGTTCACAATAATTCTCGCCTTGTCGGTGGAGTGTTCACATTAATTCTCGCCTTGTCGGTGGAGTGTTCTCAATAATTCTCGCCTAAATGGTGGAGTGTTCTCAATAAATCTCGCCTAGGTGGTCGAGTGACAAAGGAGTCTCCCTTGTTGGAGCAGTGCAAAGTCTCCCATGTTCGGAGCTTCTTTAAATTATTATATACTTGGTACTATATTGTGAACTATTTTGACCACTTGATACGCTATATTTTGTGCAATGGGTTGTGTACACACAGGTTGCAAGTTTTGTATGGGCGGAACTTGGAACTGAGTGGATATACAATGCCTTTGCTTTGGGAACTATTATGACCGCTTACACTTGACTACTTGACGCACTATATTTTGTGCAATGGGTTGTGTACACACAGGTTGCAAGTTTTGTATGGGCGGATTTTGGAACTGAGTGGATACACAATGCCTTTGCTTTGAGAACTATTTTCGTTGACCGAAAGCTTTGAATATTTCTTACGAGTTTTCTTATTTTATTAAACGTGTTTACTCACCAACTATTTTCATAGTTGACCCGTTTTCTCTCATGCATTTCAGGTGATCGTTAGTAAGCTTTTTCTACCAGGTCTTGCATAATGAAGTTTTCACTTGTCGCTACAAGTCGTTTTGTAATAAAACTCAATATTTTGGAATCTAAACTTTGTAATATATTTGCCGATGACGGCTAATCCAGTTTTGTAATGGAGTATTATTTCTTTTAAATCTTAACACTGGTATGTTCTATTATCTTGTGCTTATGTTCCCTTCCGTTAGACCTCGTGTTTCCGCCTCCAGCGAGGGTGTGACAGATTGGTACCAGAGCCAAAGGTTATAGAGAATGCCGATTTTTCAAAAATAAAAATCACAGCTATAACCGGAAAAATTTTTATTTTATTTTATTAAACATTGAACATCATCCGAGTCATCTAGTCCTATCGTTGCATCGTTAATCATAAATTATACATAGCCTGATCAACTATGTCTAATTTATGAAGAACCATGCAATGATAAGAGTGGTAGTTTTAAATCATGTTTAGTCGAGTCTTTTGAGTCTGGTCACCTGAAGTTGCATTGGTCGGGTGGGTATGCACAGCATGTTTTTACGTTCACGTCTACATTACCGTACCTTGTTCATATCTTCTCTTTTCCATCTTTCGACTTGTTAGACATAGCATGTCTCTGTTCCTGTCATGTTTCGATCACTATAACACATTACCACCGTTCTGCACCTCATCTGACTTCGTTCGAATGTCGTTTACTCAACCCGATGTTTTGGTCCTCTGTAGGATCATGGCTGCAAGAAACACACGCTCAGGAGGTAACAACAACGGCAACCCAAACAACAATGACAATCCAGACAACAACGCTGCTGGAATAGCGGATCTACTCACCCAAATTATAACACAACTCGATGCTAGGCGAACCAACAACGGAGAAGGTACTTCAAACACTGGTCAAGGATGCAGCTACAAAACTTTCATGACATGTAAGCCAATGGAATTTCATGGTACTGAGGGTGCCATTGGACTGCTAACCTGGTTCGAGAATGTTGAGTCGAAGCTTAGTATCACGAAATGTGCTGGAGGAAACAAGGTTGAGTTCTCTGCTGGTCTACTACAGGGTCGAGCATTGACCTGGTGGAACAACCAACTACAGACTAGAGGAAGAGGGGCTGCAAATGCGTTATCTTGGGAAGCATTTAAGAAACTGCTAACTGATGAGTACTGCAGAAAAGATGAAGTGCAGAAACTGGAAGAAGAATTTTGGAACCACTTGATGGTAGGAGTAGAGATCGACAAGTACACGATCCGTTTCCACGAGTTAACTAGGATGGTTCCTCACATGGTTTCCACTGTGGAGAAGTTGATTGACCGATATATATGGGGATTGATACCGGAAATTAGGAGGGATGTCACTTCGTCGAAACCAACCACTCTGCAAGCCGCTGTGAGTATGGCGTATCGCTTGACAAATGATGTGATCAGGTCTGGAGAACTAACAAAAGCAAACGACAATGGACGAAAGCGACAGGAGGATCACCAGGGAAACCGAGACCAGAATCAACAAAACAAGAGGCAGCGAATAACCCAGAACTATGGGGCGACCACCCAGGAGCGCAAAGGATATACAGGTCCACATCCTTTGTGCACTCGATGTAATTATCATCACTTAGGAGACTGCCGAAGGTGCAACAAATGTGGACAGACGGGCCACTTCACGCGAAATTGCTCAAACAGAACTGGGAATCAAGGACAGAGAAAAGCATGTTACGAGTGTGGAAGTTTAGATCACCTTCGCAATACCTGTCCAAAGCTGAAAAGAACTCCCAATCAAGGAGGTAATCGTCCAAACCTGGCATTGGCAATAGAAGGTCCACCAGAACCGAACATTGAAATTCCTCCCGCACGTGGTCGAGCATTCTATCTGGGTACCGAGGAAGCCCGCAACGCTTAACGGGTACATTCTTTCGAACAACCACTTTATTTCTGTGCGACATGATTTTGAGTGCATAACTTCCCTCCAATCTTTACCACGTTCACGACCTTGATTAATTTGAGACCTATTGATATCGACCTTAGTTGTTATATATTTTGTTGATTGGATTTGATTGTGTAAGCAAATCGAATATCGAGCGAATCTTTCAAAAGACTTCATTCAAGGATGTGGAATCCTACCTTTCTAACAACTTGTTTCCTAGCTTGATCTAGTGACAGTTCTTGTTTGATGAGTTGCGAAAATCAAGCTAAGAGACAAGTTTACTCAAGTCGGTTTAGTTTAATCTCATGACAGTTCTTGTTTGATGAGTTGTGAGATTAGATTATAATCGACAACCTAAAGGTCTTTTGAGAGCTACGTTCGATATTGGGTAAGTTTACCCTATCAAATCTAATCACGGGCACGTAATTAGTTGAATGGGGAACCTGTACGCATGGGCATTGATATGATCATTTAGACTGTTCGTACGAGCATGAACTTTTAGAACTCTTGTCGAGGTTCGGACCATAGTATCATTAATCGAATCACGAGGACGTGATTCCGCTGACATGGGAAGAATGTCACAATTCTCAAATTCCGGCCATTTCTTAAATTAATTATGCATCATATTAGTTCATTCATGACATTGCATTTCACATTTAACGCGTGAATTCTATATTAAATAAACGTTATCGCGTGAGTTATTATTTTAAATATTTAATCCGTTACTTTCAAAAATGATCCCGATATATTTTTATACTTACATTTAGTTTATAAAAACTATATTTTGAGTTTACCTAGTGTTTTAAAATTTATTTTGTATATAAATCGTTAAAGTTATATTATTACGACGTTTTTCTTAAAAACTACACGACAATTTTTATATCACTCAAATTTCACAAGAAATGTATTTTTAAAATTTTTATGATCTCATTATACTTCATTTTATCCATTAAAACTTATTTTTAGTCCACACTACTCAAAGTTCACAACTATATACAAGTTACAAAATATTTATCTTAACTACATCTTGTCCTTACATTTTTTTTAACAATTACACAATGTATAAAAGAAAAAAAAAAAAAATATATTTTTGAGATGCATCCCCCCCCCAAAACCGGCCATGTGGGGAGGGTAATGCATTAATTTGTTTGGCAACATTTTCTTACATAAAGATCTACACTCAACCTTTTCTTACATTCATTTATTTTTCACCTCAATTATTCAAGGTGTAAGTCAAGTTCTCTTCTCTCTTTTTCTTCTCTCTATAAACGCCCAAGCTACTAGATCAAGAAAGGATTCATCAAAAATTTTCAAGTAAAGTTCTTCACAATCTAGATGACACTCTTGTTTAGGTTTTGAAATAAAAACCTAGGGTGTTTAGGTTTAATCCTTGGTTCTAATCACCTCATCATATCACTAGTAAGCATCTCATGTTTATTTTCATCTTACATATTCATTTCTTAATCATCTTATCATTTTTGAGCAAAAACATGCAAGACTTGTGTTGTTTATACCATTTTACATGATTTTAGAGTTATATATATATTATGGTCATCCTATAATTATCCCCTTGGTATTCATTGGTCTTGATGGTGATTAGGAACCCATGACACCCTAAGAAGGTGTATGGTAGGATTAGATTAGTTTTGGAGTTGATTTGAAGGGATTAGAATAGGTTTTGTCCGAGAAAAACTATTTTCGATAAGTATAAAAGTGTTCTGTCCTTGTTTTGATTTTCTGGAAAATCCGACAGTAGGCACGAATTTTTGGCCTTGATATTTAGAAAATATACTTAAAAACGAATCCGTGGCCGCTTGAACGGATTAAAACGGAGTTATAACGAAGAAGTTATGGATTTTACAAGTTTGGCGACGAAAAATATATTTTTCAGAAAATTCAGCAACCTATTTTTAAATTGTCCGGGTCAAAAGCGAGTCTTAAGCTTCACAAATTATTTCGACTTGTCAAAATATATTAGTATACTTTGATACGAAGCTAAGGACATATAATACGTAGAAAACGGATTTGAAACGACTAAGATATACACGTTTTCATAAACTTGCCGTAACTATTATTTTTAGAAAAACTATATTATTTTTACGAGATAAGTGTTACGGTAACTAAAATCACCATATTTAACCCCTATTATCTTTATGTTCGAGACCTCTATGACGAAAACTCCTGAACTGAAACTTTTAGATTTTGATACAAACTTTCCAAAACCGTCGAGTTCGTTTTCTAACGATCGACGTACACCGTTTTACGACTAGTTTTTCGGAGCCATTTTTGTCACTTTTATGAAATTTCCGACGACATTGTTTTACGACGAAAAGTGATAATTTCACCATAAATCATTTCAAAACCATTGTAGGATGACATTTTGACGTAAATACTTGTAAAGTGATTTTTGAGTGGTCAAGACGTCAAAAGAGTATTTTTCGACGATAAGTATTATTTTCAAAACTCACAAATGGTATAAATATCATCCGAATTGCGTGCATTACATTACATCGTGACTTATTGCATATCATATCATTCATAATAGGTCAGTTTCGAGATTCACGCTACATTTCGGTGTAACCACTTTTGTCATCGCATCTATCCATCAAGTGAGTAATCACATCCCCTTTTTACCGTTTTACTATATTTTTGGGGCTGAATGCATGAACCATACTTGAATTAAATTGATCCTTACAATTGTGAACTCTTTTGACTAGAACTTGTGAACTCGAATCAAATCCTTGAACTTAATTACGAAATTATGACTTATTTGAACTTATTGAATCGTACGTGTTATGACCTTGTCCTAAAGTCTCCTATGTTCGGAGCATCACTATAAAGTCTCCCTTGTTCGGAGCATCACTATAATTCTCGCCTTGTCGGTGGAGTGTTCACAATAATTCTCGCCTTGTCGGTTGAGTGTTCACAATAATTCTCGCCTTGTCGGTGGAGTGTTCACATTAATTCTCGCCTTGTCGGTGGAGTGTTCTCAATAATTCTCGCCTAAATGGTGGAGTGTTCTCAATAAATCTCGCCTAGGTGGTCGAGTGACAAAGGAGTCTCCCTTGTTGGAGCAGTGCAAAGTCTCCCATGTTCGGAGCTTCTTTAAATTATTATATACGTGGTGCTATATTGTGAACTATTTTGACCACTTGATACGCTATATTTTGTGCAATGGGTTGTGTACACACAGGTTGCAAGTTTTGTATGGGCGGAATTTGGAACTGATTGGATACACAATGCCTTTGCTTTGGGAACTATTATGACCGCTTACACTTGACTACTTGACGCACTATATTTTGTGCAATGGGTTGTGTACACACAGGTTGCAAGTTTTGTATGGGCGGAATTTGGAACTGAGTGGATACACAATGCCTTTGCTTTGAGAACTATTTTCGTTGACCGAAAGCTTTGAATATTTCTTACGAGTTTTTCTTATTTTATTAAACGTGTTTACTCACCAACTATTTTCATAGTTGACCCGTTTTTCTCTCATGCATTTCAGGTGATCGTTAGTAAGCTTTTTCTACCAGGTCTTGCATAATGAAGTTTTCACTTGTCGCTACAAGTCGTTTTGTAATAAAACTCAATATTTTGGAATCTAAACTTTGTAATATATTTGCCGATGACGGCTAATCTAGTTTTGTAATGGAGTATTATTTCTTTTAAATCTTAACACTGGTATGTTCTATTATCTTGTGCTTATGTTCCCTTCCGTTAGACCTCGTGTTTCCGCCTCCGGCGAGGGTGTGACAATATGTTGTGAACAATAAGTGATAACATAAACTTTAAAACTTAAAGTTAACTAACTCACGAAAACATTTCACGACGTCATTGGACTATTGAACAAATAAGTGACTTAGGACTCGTAACAATCATTGACACTGTACATTCAATAGCTAGACAATAAGACCTTCTGTTGACTAACACTATGTCTTTCGATATGTTGGTTCTTTTGGCTAATGTTATTTCAGATTACGACATGGCTGAACAAATGATTGTGGATGCATCAGAAGTTCTTACAATTGCGGATATCTTTCCAGAGGGTTATCCGAGAAAGATTGGAAAGAACAACCTTAGGGTTGACTTTGATACCCTCACTTGCTCAGAATCTTCTGCTTGATTGCTTTGTGGATATTCTCAGGAATCATCCCTACCAGAACATGCTCTCACACTCTGCCACAGTTCCTGAGGTCTACATTCAACAATTCTGGGATTCTATGCAGAGGATCAGCGGTCAAAGTGCAGTGAATGTGACACTTAATCACAAACAAGTCACTATCACTCCTGCTGACTTACGGCTGTTCTCATCATTCCTGACATCGCTCCAACCGACTTCTTTGCTACCCTACTGAAGAGACAGTCCTGAAATTCTTGATAGATATTGGTTATGATGAAGCCTCAGGAATCATTACTAAGCACTCTCACGTAGAGCTGAAGAATATTCCTCAACCATGGAGAACACTCTACATGATCATCACCAAATCGGTCTCAGGTGCGTGGCGGTGGCTATGAGCATCTCAAGCTCATGGAACTACAAATTTTCTGGTCGTTGATCAACAAGAAGGACATTGAAATCGAAGCACCGATATGGGAGGACATGATGCTATTTCACAAGAAGCTTGGCTCCAAGATTCCCTATGTCAGAAACACCAAACTGTTGATCCAGAGAGCAATTGGACTTCATCCTGACATCCCCATGAGGCTCAATGACCTAGATAATCACGACATATTGACTGAACCCATACTATCTGTCAGAATCAAAGAATCGTCAACAAAGAAACGGGTTCGGTTTTACCTGATCACCTTCTAACCAACGAAATCAAAAAGCTTGAAACATATAAAAGGTATCGGTTAGCCGTAAAAGAAGGCAAAGTTGTTCATCTTGATGAAAAATCTTAGTACACCTACTCGAGGAGGACCGAGAAGAGCGATGCTTTGGAAGTGTTACAAGCACAGATATTTATAGGAAGCTTCCCAAAAGGAATCCTCCTCGTAAAAGGATTGTTCCCGTAAAGGAAGCTGAACCTATTCCCACACTTGAACCGCAAAGAAAGCTTGTGGACGAAAGCTCTGAATGTACTGACACAGATGAAGAGATTACCTACTCTGAATCTGCAACCGTAACACCTCCTTCAGTAGCTAAACCTCCAAGTCCGCCGGTGACAAAGAAAAGGGAAGACTCATGTACTTGTACCGTATGATGAAAGCTTCAGGATCAAGAAGAAGAGAAACTGGATATATCATACAGGAAGAAGTTTCATATCGTTAGACACCTTCAAAAGGCTGAAGAATTTGCTAAAGACCAAATGGGTGGTCCCGGAGGATCAAGTGGTGCTGCCCACTCTGAACCTTCTCCTGATGCGGTTAATCAACCCGATAAAGGAGCTGGTGCCACCACTCTTATGCAACAACAAAAGCTTGTGGAGGATACTATCGAATATGAGTTTGAGGAACCGGAAACTGAGAAGTCGGAAAAAGATCAAGATGTTGATTATGATACGTTTCTTCTAGATAGTCCTGCGCGATCAAAGGAAGAAACCTCTGAACCTCCGAAGGATCCGAGTCTCCACATATCTCTTCATCATCAGATTCGTCTTCTCACTCCTCGCCACCACCATCAAAGAAGTCAACCAAATCATCATCCAAATCCGTTAAGAAACCATCTAAATCTTGGATTTCTCAAGCTCATGAACGGATTACCAAAGCTGTCAAACAAGCCAGAAAGAAAAACGTGCTCAACAAAAAGCTGAATTTCTTTGCTGATCACATACAACATCTATATGACGAGCATGAAAAGATAAAAGGAAAAAGGAAGTTTGTTCAGGAATTCATGAAAAATCACCGTCAAGAGGAACTGAACGAAATGATCGAAGGCTACACGAAAAAGTACCTTCTGGAGTACGTTCCTAAAGTCACAAAGGAGTTGTTCACCAAACAACTTTATCCAAATCTCATGCAGATCGCCAAGCAAACTATTCGATCAACGCCCTTAACCGTCACAATCAATCCAACCGATCCGGTAGTTTTCTCGGATAATGAATTGGTGGCCAAGCTTGTCACACAAATGTCTGCATGATCTGGGACATTTACTTCTGATGAAGGAAAGCTATTTCAAGCATTGCTGGACTACCAACTTCAAGAAGCTTGTAGATTTGAAGCTGAAAAGTCTAAACGTCCTAGAGACGATGAAGACAAGGATAAGGATAAAGACTCGCACCTAAACGTCCGAGAAGCATCTGGTGAATCTTCTTTGATGCAACCTCCTCCACAACGGGCTCCTGTTCAACAAAATCTCCTCCTCGTTCTTCTACTGAAAACCTCGGATGATTCCGAGTTACCATCCCCGACTCAGAAAACCGATGATCACTTTGAGTATACGGGTGGTGACGATGAAGAGGTCCTTGAGCCCCTACAACAACCCACCTCTCCCAAACAAGTTCAGAAACCAGAATCATCATCTAGGCCTTTGAAAAAGAAGAAGAAGAAGACGCCTCAAACTGACGTCGTATCATGGCTAGATGACGATAAAACAGAGGAATTTGAATGGTTTGCTAATCTTGTTAACAACACTCCCTACCCCGAAGAAGGTCAGAATTTGGTAGACGGTTCTACATTGGAGCATGCAAAATTCTGCAAGAAAAGTTCCATGTGAAGAAAATGACGAAATCTGAGATGAAGCGAATCAAGAATGAAGCATTTCAACTTCTAAAAGACAGCTCTGAAAGTGCCCTCGAGGTCGAATATCACCTTGAAAACATTGCTCGAGCTATGTCTAACAAAATGGATTGGCTCAACCCGGAAGCAAACATTGACTTCACACAAAGGGACAACCTCCTTATTACACCGATTGGACCAAACCTCTACCAACACTTGGACAAACAGCTGAACCAAGGATTCCTTTCGGATACTTCTTCAACAAAGACCTGGATTTTCTTCTACACTGTGACGATGATTCAAGAAAATATGCTACGTCGTTGACACTTCCATTCCCAGCAGCTGTCTACTCAAACTGCATAGCCATTGAGGAACGTGCCAATCACTTGTTCTCCAACACGTGGAGGCATATGCCCGAGATGCATTGTACGGGATTCATCACTGGCCTGAACGCCGACGAATCTACTATAGAAGCTGTCAGGTTCAGAAGTCTCAACATGCTGTGCATAGTTCTAAAGATATCGTTGCCATCATACACGTTGACCTTTCGTCTAAGTGGGACTACACATTCCTAAAGAAGATCGTAGTCAAACGACAAGATGAACGGGACTATGCTTTCTCGAGGTGACTTTGAGAATTTGTCTCTCAATGACATCGAAGACATGTACCTTGCCAAGGTACAGGGTCGCATGAGACAATTCTCAACTGCAGTACAACGTGAATTTATCAAGTCACTTCTCATCTTCATAAGACGGATTGTCATCAGGAACGTGTAGAAGATCTCCAGCTGGCTGTTGAATCTTATCAGCGTGTCAACTTCACTCCTCCAAAGCTTGATCTTCCCGATATCAACCAGCTATCTCAATATACACTCATCGGCAAACCTTTCGGCGTTGTTTACCGTAGTGAACTTCAAAGAAACTGCTTAATGGCGTGTAGCGAACTCCACAAGTTCGGGATCATACTTTGAAGCTGGTTAGGGATGGCTTGGCATACAGGTTGAAGGATATACGCCAGAAAATTAGGTCTCCTAAGCGCTGGAATTCTCAGGAAAGGAGGGATGTGAGACGGATCATCACAATGATTGATGAACGGTTGTTTCGAAGGGATCGGTTCAGACGATTGGAGAGTTATGTCGGTGGTCGACCCAGGAGAAACATAACCGAATTTCAACGCCCTGTGCACACTCCTGGGAACATCACTGCACTTCCTGGTACCCCTTGAATTGTTTTCTTCATATCATTTTGGATGTTTGATTAATTATGTCGATGGCTTGTGCACACATTACAGTGTACAACCCGTACTTGTAAATAAAGGACCCTGTGGTATGCTTCAGTGCCACAATCCTTATAAAAGGAGCGAAAGCTTCTTACTTTTGAGTAAAACCTATCAAACCTTTCACTTTTCAAGGTTTTGCTCAAAAGAACAAGTACTTTCCCTTATGATTTTCAAAACCTCAACCGTTTATATCACTCGTTGAGGGGGAGTACTTGAATTAAAACTTTGTTCAAAATTGTTCTCAGTGGTCATTCTTCCCGCAACACTCGAAATGGTCATATTTATTCTCAAACGTTTCAAAAATAACACTTTAATATGCCATTTTTGAGGGGGAGAAAATATGTGATAAGAAATATGTTGTGTAAAATGCAAATGAATCTGTGTGCTTCAGACTTAACCAACGAATTGACGATGCTTAACTGTTAGTAACTCGAAAAGACTTGTACTGGACGGGTAATAATTTCAAGCTAGTTCGCTAGTGATGTAAACGTGTCTCGCAAAGGACTTGTCTGAGTAGAATGTACCATTCGAGAAACTCTTGATAAACATGAACTCTGATGGGTTTGACGACCTTTCGAGGATTGTCTACACCTTCAAGGTAGTTATTAGAGCTAGTTGTCACCTAAAAGCTGACAATGCAACTCTTTAACTATGCCACGTAACCGTGTCTCGCGGGGGATTGTCTATCTTGAGTGAATCAATTCAAAATGTGCGCGCTCTTTCCTCACTATGCATTTTAACCGTTAAAACACTTAAGCACATGTGGAGGGGGAGTATTTATGCAAAATCTTATCTCAACAGTGGTACTAAAATGTTTTTCATTCACAAACACTTTGAGAGATTTTTCACAACAGTGGTTTTTTATGGCAACATAGGTTAGTCATGGAGTTATAAGGTGACTAAGGTTAGGAATAACCGTCCTATGATCCGCCAGAGCCGGAGGGATCTACCCAGGACACCACAAATAGTTAGTATTTAGAAGTCCTTAGGTATGATTGTAAAAGGAGAAAATGAGAATCGGAGAAAGAAGGAGTTGAAGAATTAAAAAGAAATGCCAAGAAAAGGGTGAAAAGAAATAGCCCTCCAGATTATTCAACTTAGGGCAGACACCGGGTTCAATTCATATGCTACTGGTTGTCACTTAGTGACGCCGGTATTAAAGATTAAAAGTCGTCATGGACCCGTGACGCATGCACTAAACCTTCTTATCCACTCAAGTTTCTCTTAACAGAAGCTTGTTTCATTCTCACTGGGAACCCTACGTAAACTATCGGCTTTCTCTTAGAGATTGCTGGTATTGAAGAAGGAGACCCTCTCCCTAGTCTCCGCTCAGGAAAACCAAAACGCACTATTGAGTCTAGAGCCACGAGATTCATCAAAAGATCTCTTAGGTACACTTGACATTTAATCACTTGATGATCAACAATAAGGTTATTAGTGGTTCATATCGAGTCCTTCACAGATCTTAGCAATCTGTCGAGAACATTTATGAGAGGTTCACATTTGTGATCCTCAGTGAATGAATGGAAACTCCTGCCAGGGTCAACATTAAACAGCCCTGACAGGCAGGTAAACGCCGGCAACTCCCCGTGGATCGCGCTTAGTGGTCTCAAACGGTCTACAATCGTGAGGTGATGCTTCGGTGTACCTCAGCGACTCATCTGAATCGTAGGTGTACTTCGGTACATCGTGTTATCTCACTTGTGGGACTCCGATTTAGGAACGGCCCTTGTAAGAATAAGAGTTGTGTTTTCACACTATGCTGTTAACACTCTCGAAGTTCAAACTTGTAAGTGCCGGAATCCGCTTATTACTAACCGTTTAAATGTTTTCTTCTTATGGAAGCTCTGGAGCGGAATGATCGTGCAGATTCTTCTCATACTCACGCCAACATCATCACTAATGGAAGTTCTATCCAAAAGCAACACAACAGTCAGAATGATTCTTCGTCAATACAGAGAATTTACAAAGTTAAAGACTTAAAGAACTCCATCAGTACTGAATTCCAAACGTCAAAGGAGCGTGTGAGCATGTTGAAGAACGACGTGGAGACACTGTAGCAGCGAAGCAGACCTGAGGCTGACTTGATGCAGACAACAACATACTATCACTTTCACCACAAAGAACAATGATCAAAGAACAAAGTTAAAGATGACGTCAAAGCATAACCGTTCAAAGTAAACTATCTCTCTACGCTAGGGAGATTTTTCAAATCAAGGCAATTCTTCTCGCAAGAAAGAAGAATGTCAGAAGACGTCAAAGCTACTATTACATCAACGCCTTCACCGTTTTCATCACCAACACTTGAGTGTTTGTTACTCATTTGTAATAACACTTGAGGGGGAGATTGTTGGAATCACTCCTAAACCTTATTCAAGTGTTAGTTACTCATATGTAATAGTTAGCTTAGTATGGCCTTTATGTTTGTTATTAGCCTTAAGCTTATGTAGAAGGCCCATGAGCTTAAGCCCAAGCCCATAGGAGAAAGGGAAGGAGTAGGTGTGTTGCCCTAGCTCCTTGCCTATAAATACCTTATGTAAACCTTCATTTGA
Organism: Chrysanthemum makinoi; assembly: GCA_910596185.1. Taxonomy (NCBI): domain Eukaryota; kingdom Viridiplantae; phylum Streptophyta; class Magnoliopsida; order Asterales; family Asteraceae; genus Chrysanthemum; species Chrysanthemum makinoi. The sequence continues at coordinate 226,584,889 of OU343220.1, forward strand.
AGGTTGGTTGTTCAAGTTTTCTTTTCGCAAACACTCTACGCCTAAACCGTATTATTTATATCGTGTGTGTGTGTGTGATACTTGTTCAATCGCCTCTCTATCTTTCTTATAAGCTTGTGTGGTAAACCTTGTGACCTAACAACATTAATGTTAATGTCAAGAAGATCGATGGAATTTCGTTGATTCACAAATATGTCCATATACTTTCATTTCTCAAAACTAAATTCTTATACCTCAAAACTCGATTGGAACTAGGGATGATAATTCGGGTCGGGTTTAGTGTTAGTAGGTTCAGATTGACAGGTTGACGGGTCAGAAAACCCTAACCCGAACTTGACCCATTTAAATTATCGAATCAGCTATGTCAACCCTAACATGTTTACATATAACCCGAACCTAGCCCATTTAACCCTTATATATACTTAGGTTGACGGGTTAGTAAGTTACATAGGTTGAATAGGTTAAACAGGTTCGGGTTGACCCATTTAACCCGTTTTATATACAAAAATTGGCATATTATACGAGTTAAATAGGTTAAGTAGGTTTACGGGTCGACGTGTTTAACTCATTTAATCCGTATAATAAAGTATAAATAATTTTTAATTTAAGAAAGAAATCTTAACCGAGCGGCGAGTCGACCTGCTTAATTTATTTCCAACCCGAATCTGACATGTTTAATAAACGGGTCAGATGAGTCGACCCAAACCCGACTCGAAATTTATTTAGACTTAACTCAAACCTGATAATTTTCGTTTCAGTTTTCAATCGAGTTTCGTGTCGTGTCACAAATTGCCAACCCTAATTTGGAACCTCCCTTACAGAGCAAAAGGCGTTATAGACAGATAGGTTACCCAACTTTTATAATACATGCATGACCAAATTTGCCCTCATCGATAACAAAGGGGTTTATAGACAGATAGGTTACCCAACTTTTCAACTTTATACGCCTAAGTTACCAAACTTTCATTTTGTTCACTTAGGTTACTGAACTTTAGTTAAGCATTCAACCTCTATTTTTTCAGTGTAATCAAAGTAACCCAAATGCATTTTTTTAGGTAAGTTAAGTAACCTAAATGTAGCGTTTTAGAAATTCAGTAACCTAAATGTAGCATTTTTTTAGTTAAGTAACCTGTTTGAACAAAAAAAAAGTTTGGTAACTTAAGCGAATAAAGTTAGAAAGTTGGGTAACCTATCTGTCTATGAATCCCATAGCATAGAACCAAAGATGCACTTGAACCCGCAGGTTATTTTCTCTCTTTTTCTTTAACCAAAGAACATAATTAACTGAAATAAAGTATTACATTTAAGTAAAAAATATATATATTGCAAGGACAAACATGTAAAGAAAGCAAACAAGGCCAATATTTATATTTCACAAGATCAATTACAAAAGAGTAAATTACACCGTTCGTCCTTGTGGTTTGCGTTGACCGCAGGAGTTCGTCCTTCGACCAAAAAAGTTGCACCGTCCATCCTTAAGTGGCAAACGTTATGCGCCATTAGTCCCTTCCTCTAACGGAGCCCACTAACGGTCGTTAAGTCTTGTTAACCTGAGGGTATAATCGTCATTTCGACACCATAAGGACGAACGGTGCAAGGATGAACGGTGTAGTTTAAATTTTTGTCCGTTTTTTTACGTTTTCGTCCGTTTTCTTACGTTTAGCTCCATTTTTTACGTTTTCGTCCGTTTTCTTACGTTTATTTACGTTTTCGTCTGTTTTCTTACGTTTTCGTCCATTTTTTTTTATGTTTTCATCCGTTTTTTACGCTTTACTCCATTTTTTTTACGTTTTTGACCGTTTTCGTCTGTTTTCTAACGTTTTTATCCGTTTTTCTTACATTTTACTCAGTTTTTTTACGTTTTCGTCTTTTTTTTACGTTTTCATCTATTTTCTTACGCTTTCGTCCATTTTCTTACGTTTTCGTTCGTTTTCTTACGTTTTCGTCTATTTTTTTTACGTTTTCGTTCGTTTTCTTACGTTTTAAAACGTAAAAAAACAGACGAAAACAAACGTTTCTTTTTACGTTTTCGTCCGTTTTATTACGTTTTCGTCTGTTTTTTTACATTTTAAAACGTTTTAAAAGGTCTGTTTTTTTACATTTTAAAACGTAAGAAAACGGACGAAAACGTAAAAAAAACCGATGAAAACGTAAAAAAGCAGAGTAAAACGTAAGTAAACAGCGTACTAAAACGGAAAACGGACGAAAACGTAAAAAACAGACGAAACGTAAAATGAGCGGCGTAAGAAAATGAACGAAAATGTAAAAAAAAATGACGAAAACGTAAAAAAACAGAGTAAATCGTAAGAAAAACAGACAAAAACGTAAGAAAATGGCGCGAAAACGTAAGCGAGGATGAAAACGTAAAAAAAGACGAAAACGTAAAGAAACAGAGTAAAACGTAAGAAAAAAGGAAGAAAACGTATTAAAACAGACAAAAACTTATAAAAACGGATAAAAACGGATGAAAACGGACGAAAACGTAAAAAAACGGAATAAAGCATAAAAAACGGATGAAAACATAAAAAAATGGACGAAAACGTAAGAAAACAGACGAAAACGTAAATAAACGTAAGAAAACGGACGAAAACGTATAAAAACGGAGTTACAAGTAAGAAAACGTAAGAAAACGGACGAAAACGTAAGAAAACGGACGAAAATGTAAGAAAATGGACGAAAACGTAAAAAAAGTGTAAACTACACCGTTCGTCCTTGCACCGTTCGTCCTTATGGTGTTAAAATGACGATTATACCCTCGGGTTAACAAGACTTAACGACCGTTAGTGGGCTCCATTAGAGGAAGGGACTAATGACGCATAACGTTTGCCACTTAAGGATGGACGGTGCAACTTTTTTGGTCAACGCAAACCACAAGTACGAACGATGTAATTTACTCATTACAAAAGAAAACCAATGCATATGAACTAAACCAGTCAAAAGTTCTATTTTCATGAACCAAATTTTAAAGTCAGTTTATTAAGTTGGGTGTAACAGAGAGTTGCCCACGTGTTGGTAAAACTCCAAAGATGCGTCCTTCTTAAAAGCATCCTACCCATCCACGCGTGCTTGGCTCGAAAAAGGGAGAAGTCGGCTGATAGAGACCGACTTGCAAAATTGGTTGTTGTGTGTTTGAGTTGTCATGTTAGTTTTTGTGGAGTATATTTGTGCTCGTCTTATTAAATCTTCTTGATGATGATGTTGGTCATAGAATAAGAAATTGATGTGACGCTGAGTTGACGGTGATTATCACTGTACCCCAGCCTAACAACCAATATGTTCTTCTACAACTGCCAGTTTCACGCAAAAAATTACAGGTGTTCGGGTTTTCAAAAATTGCCCTAGACATAATTTGTAATAATTCAGATAATTAATATAGTTAACAATATGGATCAAGATCCGGTTATAGTTAAAATATAATTAATCATATTGATTTTTTTTGTGAGAGTGAATTAATAAGTAGGCACATAATTTTTACTAAAAAATATTTTTAAGTAATTATTTATTTGTAATCTATCTATCATGTTTGACTAATCCTAACAATATACACACTTTTGTGAACCAGTAATATCTTTCATTTAATAACCAACCCTTACATGTTTTAATGCAAATCAATGAAAGAGTAAGGATCAAATGAGAAGTAAAATTAAAATGAGAAGTGTGAGAAGAAACTACAGCCGCACATTTCAGATGCACCTAAAGAAACTGATGCATCTCCCCTTAAATTTCTCCCCCTTATTTAAAATGTGGCTCAAATTTCTTCTCATTCTTCTTATTTCAATTTCTCTTCTCACTAGATCTCTTCCCATCAATGAAAACCCATCTCATATGTTATCGTACGTTATCCTTCAACCTTATGAATATCATCATTAACTTATTGGAGGTGACTTTCAGAGTAGAATTTTTGATTTTCACATATCATGATATGTTATACACAGTTATATGACACGTGCAGAGCGGCTCAAGCCTTACTGAGGCTTAAAGCAAAATTTAAAAACGATGCCTTTGTGATTATCTGGTATGTTTTTAGTAAAGACGACTGGGTTAATATAAAGTCCAATTACAAAACCAAGAACATTTAGTAGTAAATTAAGAGCCAATTGACGATTGAAGAAAAAGACGAAAAATAAAGAAAACCGGATGTCGTTGTTTTGATGACCTAGATGCAGGGCTAAGACAACGAAATCAACAGACACGAGCGGGGTTGTACGTGTTCGTTCGTAACATTAAATTAAACAAACCCCACATTAACAATTAAACAGTTAAACGAAAGAAATATTATGCTCGTGTATATTTTATAAGAAATAAGTTTTTTTCGTATTCATTATTAAGATATCAAACAAAAAATACACTATCAAAAGAGCATAAAACATATAAAAATAAATCATCCTTTCAACAACTCCCAAATAGATTGTCAAAACTTTTAAATTCATTTACAATATTATTTATAAGTCATTAAAAATTGGATTACTAAAATGAGCTTAATCTATTCATTTCTATAATGTTAAAATACGATCTTAGTCTTTTTCTAAAATTACAATGATAGACTTGGTACCTAATTGTCTGTACTTTGTAAGCTTAAAGAATAAAGATAAAATAAACGTTGCCTCAAATCCTAATATGTATCAGCTATTTTTGTAAACCTGGGGCCTAAAGGTGATTTCCGAAGCAAATATGTTAATACAAATAAGCCGTAAAAATGTTTATTTAAATTTTACGATCTTCTAATGTTTTGTCGATAACAAACGTAAAATCATTTTAACGAAACAAATAAAATACGTAAATATTTTGAGCCAATAGTTTACTAACACACTTACGTTTTCACATAAAACACTAAACAAGTAATAGTGATTTTATGATTTAGTAATACATATGTACAACAACTAGTGTTTACATATTGGGTAGATATATACATAATTAGTATGTATTATAATGGGTAATATAATGGGTAGAAGTTTAAGTATTGTGACCCATTGACCAAATACATTGAATGTAGTTGGGTATAACCCAAAGTCCATGACCCATACCCATGGAGCATAACCCATAACCCATTGCATGACATCATGCATAAGTCATGAATGGGTATTATCCATGACCCATAGATTTAACCCATGACCCATGGACTAAATACATTGCACATACTAGATACATTGTATAAACTTGGATACCCATGGCCCAAAGTCTAGGACCCATGACCCATAACCCATGACCTATGACCCAAAACCCATGGGCAAAGAGGAGCGTACCACGGTTCCCCCAGTTTACAATGGACGGAGCCCTCAAGCAAGGGATCCGTGGGATCCGTGGAATGAGACTATTTTATTCTATAAATAGTGAGTCATTTCTTCATTTTGGGTAGACACTCCCACACATACTTTCTCCTAGTATTGTAAACCTTCTAACCTTAGATCCTAAGGATCTCTCTATGTAGTTTGTATTTTGTTTTTGTGTAATTCTCTAGGTTCCTCTTAAAGGCGAGATCACCACCTCTTGAAGTCGAGCAAGCTTAAGTCCATGAGTTGCCATGCTTCGTCATCATCAAGACTACTGAGGTTCTCTTGTTGATAGTTCTTTCTTTCTCCATAGAAGTGTTGTGTCAAAGGCATTAGTAAAGGATGCCGAAAGAGTCAAGACGTAGGCATTAGTAAAAGGTGCTTATCGTCCATGTCGAAGGCATTAGTGAAGGATGCCAAAAGAGTCAAGACGAAGACATTAGTGAAAGGTGTCGAACGTCCATGCCAAATGCATTAGTGAAGAATGCCAAGTGTGTTCAATCGATAAGGTGTATCGAAGTACAAATAGAGATAGGGTGTATCCAAGGATATTGATATCCTTGTTGATGTTGTCATAAGGAGTGAGTCCCCTTTTGGGATAAGTGTAGTGTAGTGTTGAGTAGTAGTTCCTCCTTTGTAATGGAACTCGGTATCTAGCCTTGTACCGGATCTACATTGTGGAAAAACCCTGTCTCTAGCCTAGTACCGGAAAAAGAGTAGGCGACGTTGTGAAGGCTTCTCCGCCACAAGGAGTTGGTGTCGTGTAGTGATTACAAACTCTCGAGTAGGTGACTCGGGGAGTGGAGTAGGGCAAGGAAGGTGTCCTTGTAGCCGAACCACTATAAACACTCGTGTCGTGGTTATGTGTTTCTTATTTCTTACTCTTTATCTTTCCATTACACATTTAGATATCTATCTATCAATGTCCAACATACACATCTAAACAGATTGACATAACTCGATCTAAATATTTTAAAACGAAGTTTAATCGGTAAAACTATTCAACCCCCCCCCCCCTTCTAATTTTCTACAATTGGCATCAGAGCTTCGTTACCAAGTTTCTTAAGAGTATATTGTACTTTTAAAAACTTAACACGATCTATGTATGATTGAAAACTACAAGAAAGGAACTTGATAACATCAAATTATCCTGAATATTAAGTGTCAATTTCCCCCGATAATACTTGTAATTTATATCATTTATATGGATTTAAGCTTATTTTCCATTATATTCCACTTTCAGGTAAATTACGAGCATAGAAGCTAAAGAGACGCCGAATTGGAGAATTATTAAAGATTTATCATAGTATGCTCACTTTGAAGACGTTACGGCGTAACTTGTTAATACAAATAAGCCGTAAAAACGTTTATTTATATTTTACGATCTTCAAATGTTTTGTCGATAACAAACGTAAAATCATATTAACGAAACAAATAAAATACGTAAATGGTTTGAACTAATAGTTTCTAACATATTCACATTTTCACATAAAACACTAAAACAAGTATAAGTGATTTTATGATTTAGTAATACATATGTACAACAACTAGTGTTTACATATTTGGATTAAACATACACATAACTAGTATGTAGTATATTGGGTAATATAAATGGGTAGAAACTTAAGTATCAGAACCCATTAGGCAAATACATTGAATGTAGTTGGGTACAACCCAAAGCCCATAACCCATGGATCTTGACCCATAACCCATTGCATGACATCATGCTTATATCACACATGGATGATATCCATAACCCATGGATCAACCCATACCCAAGTGACTAAGTGCATTGCACTCAAAGATACATTGTATCTAGCCAAAGATCCATGGTTCAACCCATGACCCATGACCCATAACCAAAATACCCATGGGCAAAGAGGAGCGTTTCACGGATCCCTAGCTTTGTGCTAGCCGGATCCCTTGTGGTAGGGATCCGTGGGATCCGGGGAACAGTAGGATTTTTCCTCTATAAATAGTGAGCCATTTCTTCATTATTTCTTACCCCTTTCTAACACACTTTCTCCCCTGAGTTAAAAATCCAAGAGATCTATGTTTGTAGTTTTGTTTTTGTGTGATCTTTTAGGTTCCTCTTAAAGGCAAGATCATCACCTTTGAAGTCGAGCAAGCTCAAGTCCATGAGTTGCCATGCTTCCTCATCATCAAGGCTACTAAAGTCTTCTTTTTGATGATTCATTTCTTTCTTCAAAGAAGTGTAGTGTTGAAGACATTAGTGAAAGATGTCTTAAGAGTCAAGACGAAGATATTAGTGAAGGGTATCTATCGTCTATATCATAAGCACTTGTCGTAGGTGCTTAGAAGTCAAGACTAGAAGCATTAGTGAAAGGTGCTTAGAAGTCAAGACACAAGACATTAGTGAAAGGTGTCTTGTAGATCTATTCAAAGGCATTAGTGAAAGGTGCCTTAGATGTACATTCGATATGGTGTGTTTCGATGTACAAGATAGACTAGTATTAGATCCAAGGATATTGATATCCTTGATGATGTTGTAAAGGAGTAGATCTCCTTTGGGATTAGTCGTTGGTGTAGTGTGGTAGTAGTTCCTCCATTGCAATGGAACTAGGTGCTTAGCTTAGTACCTAATAAAGGGTAGGCTTGACGTTTTGTAGGTGTAGTTCACCTTGGAGTGAAAGAACTAGGTACTTAGCCTAGTACCTAATAAAGGGTAGGTGACGTTGTGTAGGTGTGGTTCACCTTGGTGTGAAAGAACCGTGGTTAGCCCTAGCACCGATAAAGGGTAGGTACGTTGTGTAGGTGGTGGCGCTTTGGTGTGAAAGAACTCGGTATTTAGCTTTGTAACGAAAGGGTTAAGCGTTGAAGGCTTCTCCGCCATAAGGTTGGTGTAGTGCTTACAACTCTTGAGTGGTGACTCGGTAGAGTAGGGCAAGTAAGGTGTCCTTGTAGCCGAACCACTATAAATACTTGTGTTGTGGTGATGTGCTTTTTACTCTTTATCTTTCATTACACGTTTATATATCTATCTATCAACGTCCAGCCTAAACAACCAAATAGATTGACATAAGTCGATCTAAATATTGAAAAGGAAGTTTTAAATTGGTAAAACTATTCAACCCCCCTTCTAGTTTTTCACAATTGGCACTGAGCCATACCAAGTTTCTGTATGTTGTACTTAAAAACTTGATATCCGGTATGTTTGAAAACTACAAAGAAGGATTTTTCAAGTCATGTCTTAAAAATCATTATAATGTTTATTGTTGACAACATAGAATGTTCTAACACTTTCCTTGTTAAGTATTCTCCATACTTGGATTTGGGCATCCTAAGAAGATAGTGAAGAATTTCTCTAAATATTTCTTTCCCTAAAAAGAATATTTAGCAAAGGATTGGGGTATCTTAGAAAATCATGAAGTATTTCGCGTCTATGGTCTCTAAAACCATAAAAAGGGAATATAGCAAAGGTATGTTTTCTTAGTTACAATTTTTGGTAAAAAAACGTGCTAAATTGCTTGTGGATAAAATGGTAAGATATGCTACTATCTTATAATAAGCATAAAATGAAAAGTGTCTTTGTTGATCTTGTTCTCTTTGAAGTTTTGTTGTTAGATATCTTGTTAATCAAGCTTGAATAAAGGTAAAAATGGTTAATATAACTTCACTTAAAAGTCTACAAAGGTTAAACCTTTTCGTCGGGTCAAAACGCAATTTTTGTATCTCGTATGATCCGCGGATCCCTCGGTTACACTGGATGGATCCTCAAGCAAGGGATCCGTGGGATCCGTGGCGTAAGACAGTTGTCTGAAATTCAAAAATTCATAACTAATTAACCGTAAGTCGTTAGAAGTCATGCCACCTATCGTTTTAAAGGTATTTGAGTCTACTTTCATTTAAAAATGACTTCATAAACTGATTCAAAACAAAAATTTACTGAATCATTGATTTATAATAGAAAGTCATTTTTCGGTCACAACTTTTGCACAAACTTTTGATCTAATTGGAAACGGATGCTTTCATCTTTGAATAACAATGTGTCCTCTTTTGAATTCAAGGTTTTGATCATATTTATAAAGGAAACTAATCAAGCTTGGTATACATGTTTAACACAAAGCTGAAAAGAACTTTCGTATGCTATGCTAAATGATAAATTGTTTCCCTTGCATTACTTGATTATTTGCTTATCTCAAATAGCTTTTGTGCTTGTTTGATTGATTATCATATGTGGTTTCCTTACCTTGCTATTCACTCTTTTACTTGTCGATTTAGTATTTTTCTACTAATCAATGTGCTACTTGAAGGAGTGTTTGGGTTAACATCTAGTTGTGTCGAAAATGTTAGTTTTATAAGTTGAAAAATGTTTAAAACATTTAACACGCTAAAATGGCTTTTTGATTGAGTTTGTCATGTTTGCAACATAAATGTTTTATGTGCCTATATGATATCTTGATTTCATATTTTCTTGTCTCGTTTTCTAAAAACAACAAGAATGTACATCGGATCATAACCTACACTTGTGTTGATGATGTACTCTCCCGTTTTCCTTTTCATGATCGCTCTCCAAGCTTCATAGTAGGATTGACAACTTGATTATTTCATCCGATATACTCAAGTAAATTATTTTGCAACGCAAATATGATTGTTCATATCCGAAAGTCCAAACTCGAGCTTTCCAACAACATATGTTGAACTAGCTCATCCAACCATTTTTTGTTCACCATATAGACAACTTTTAATTTTTTTTACACCTTCATCACCTTAGTTGTTTCAAGTATTATATTAATAAAAATGAAGCAAAGTATCATCATTGTTACTCTTCGATAGGACATTGTAGGAATATAAATTTTCCTAACTTGAGAATAAATACTGGAGAACTTATTGCACTAAAAACTCAATTTGACCTAACGGTTGAATTGCTTCCTTGATAGAAGTTGGGTATGTGGAATCGCCCAAAAATGGTCGGTTTAGCCGTAATTGAACACTGCTAGTAATAGTCTCATATTCATTCTCTCACTTGAGAAATTTATACTCCTATGTTTTCCTAAAGTAAGTTTACAATGGAAATACTTTGTATTGTCTTAGGATTACTAATCAAACAAGTTGTAAAATTAATTTTTCTTTTAGTTAATCACAACCACTTGCCTCATCAAGCGATTGTCTTGCTTTGATCGAGAAGAGCTACAATACTTCAAGGATGAAGTTCATTGTATGCTAATCACCATCCGTAATAACTATACTTAGTTCATTACCTTCACTAAACCAAAACAACCTTCTAAACAAATCATTGTCTTAAGGACGCATATACATGTACTCAACATACCTTTCATGCCATTGTTAATACAAAAAATTTACTAATCTAGATCGTAAATATGTTTTGAGCTTCTTGAATAAGTGCTTGTTAAGTCTGATAATCCTCTATGTAATTTGTGAGCTAGATTTCATATTAATTGCTTATGTGCTATTCTTACATGCTCTCATTGCTATGTTTTACATGTATACATATATGCTTGCTGTAAGAAATCATTAGTTTCAAAATTCAATACATAGCAAATTTATGCAACCATTTGTTAAGGAAATATGTCTCAGACACCGGATCCCTTGTTATAACTAGCCGATCTCAAATGAAGGATCCGGGGATCCGAGTGAAGAGGTGCATTTTAGCTTGCTTGCATCAATCCAACCTCCATCTTTATTGACTAGTTAAACATGATACTTAGATCACTTATATCTTCCTCAAGCTCAGTATGTCTCACACTCACTCATAGCTAACTTAGGATCACATTCAAGGTGCCTTTGATTTATCACTTCACCAAAACTCACCATATTTCCGCTCCAATGCAATTACAATCATTGTATTTCAAACATGTCTCTAGAACACCTCACACTAAGCCAAACATAGTGTCTTAAGGCAAATTAAGTCCTTATCAAGTTAAGTTGATCCTTCCTACTCACACATAACTCACCTAGATCATACTCAAAGACGTTTGTAGATCTATCATTTCATTTTAATCCATTACTCTTCCGCTCTTAAACTCACACTTCATTTTTCACTTGATCCCTCACATCTAGTCTTAGAAATCTTTTCAATTATGACAAAATTGATCATAAATCATCCTCACCTCAAAATTGATCAAAGTTGATCAAATTCTAGTTTTCCCATCTCAAAGCTCCTAGGATATTTTCCAAAACACTATCCTAAGTCACAAACCTGATCTCTAGGATCATTTAGCTTCAATTGACACTCTCATCTTTAGTGTCATCCTTGCTCATCCATTGGTACTCTTGAAAATTCAAAATCCTTCCATAAAAGACAATCATTAGCTACATCACTCATTACCTTCAAGTACTTAAGCACCCCTTCATTTAAAACACTTAGGAGGACTGAAACACTCAAGATGTTATAGGACTTAGATCTTAGAAACATCATTTCCACTCTTTCATAACTGCTGAAAGCCGGATCCCTAGGATTAGCCTAGACGGATCCCTCTGAGAAGGGAATCGTGGGATCCGGGTGACAGTTTATGTCAAATCTTGCTAAAACAATCATTTCAACTCATCTTCCTAACTCAAACACTCCATCTCATCTTAAAGGAGTTCCTAGATCAGTGCAAACTCTGAAGTTGACTCTTGTGCATGTTAATCATCACATTCAAATGAATCCTAATGGCTTAAGGCTTAAATGCACTTGCCAAATCTCTTGGTTTATAAACCACTTTGTTAGGACCTCCATAGTCATCACTCTCATCCTAACTTCAGCTCTTTTCAACCTCTTGAAATCATCTCATCATGAGGAAAACCCCAAGTAGTAACCTATCCACCAAAGAACCACCCATGAAAAAGGCTCGTGTTATACACGAAATCTCTTCAACCGAATCATCTCCGGTCAAGCCAACAAATGAAAGGATCCTTCATCATCCAATCAAACCATTTCCTAAAAGGATAGTACCCACAAAACTACCTATGCCAAACACCACCATACCTCCTAGGCCAAACAATATCATCTCCACTAAACCATTGGTTCCTAGAGCTATTTCTTTTACATCCCCACTATCATCACCACACCTCTACATTTAGAGGACTTGCCTCCTAGGTCCGCTCCCTTCCGCCGACAACATTATCTTCATTAGGAGGAATAATGGTACAAAATCAAGGTGTTGAGTCAACACTTGCTCCACTTCCTTTTCGCTTTCCATAATATAATCCCATTTGGATTATGTGAAATCATCAAAGTCAACCACCCGACCATATGGAAGTTGACACTTCTTTACCACCACCATCATTCTTAGTCGAGCCATTCTCAAATGCTCCACCAATCCTCCATCGCTTGAAGCTCCACAAGCCTCACGATCCTTCAGATCAAGCTCATTATTTCATTTCTTCCACCACCACTACCTAGTCATGACAAAGATTGCTATCATTGTCAACATGTTAAAAGTTTGATACATGAAGTACGAAAAGACCAACGTTTCATGTTCTATCATCTCCTCAACGCTTTCGACGAGATCAAACCTAAACAAAACTTGAGCTAGAAGATTTTTTTTGTGGTGTCCTAGCATCAAGCGATAGTTGGTTTAGATATTCCTAGTCATGTATTTTCTTAATTTCTTAGTTTTTTAGAGTCATGTATATCATAACCCTAGTTTTATTAAATGGAATTACATGCTACTTGTTATTTTTCTGGCATATGATTTTGTATTCATATCTCATTTGTGATAACATTACTTGTTATATCACCTTGCTAAAATTAAACAGCCTAATACGGATCCCTTAGATTGCCTAGACGGATCCCTACTAGGAGGGAAACCGGATCCGTGAGACAGAAAGCTATTTACTACTAACTTGGACCACATTTGCAGGAAATTGTGAATTATACTTGCTTTCTAACCATTTTTTTGTAGTTATTCAATTTACATATGAAGACTTTGACATCCTAAAGCTAGGGAGCTTTATGTCAAAGCAATACATTGCAAATTACTTGCAATACTAGGTTTACATCTCGTGACATCCCCTTGCAAAATTGCAATCATCAAGGGGGAGCACATTCGTCTCTTAGATCTAAATCTTTTGCAAACTTATTTGCAAACAAATCCATTAGTATCACTTACTTGACGCTTCTACATAGGGATGGACTCGTCAAGGGGAGTAAAGACGAGATCCTTTCCCGCACTTGCTCTCTAATTTTTTTTCTCTCTTATTTTTATTTCTTTCACATGTTTTCTTAAAATGATGTGTGTTGCTTTCCTTTTTCAAACACTTTTTGTTTCGACAAAAAGGGGGAGAAGAAAGTAAAAACTACAAATTCAAACTTTTACGAATTTTAGCTTTTCCTTAATATAATTTTATGTTTTGTCATCAACAAAAAGGGGGAGATTGTTAATACAAATGCAGAAAAACGCTTTATTTATATTTTACGATCTTCAAATGTTTTGTCGATAACAAACGTAAAATCATATTAACGAAACAAATAAAATACGTAAATGGTTTGAACTAATAGTTTCTAACATATTCACATTTTCACATAAAACACTAAAACAAGTATAAGTGATTTTATGATTTAGTAATACATATGTACAACAACTAGTGTTTACATATATTTGATTAAACATACACATAACTAGTATGTAGTATATTGGGAAATATAAATGGGTAGAAACTTAAGTATCACAACCCATTGGGCAAATACATTGAATGTAGTTGGGTACAACCCAAAGCCCATAACCCATGTATCTTGACCCATAACCCATTGCATGACATCATGCTTATATCATACATGGATGATATCCATAACCCATGGATCAACCCATACCCAGTGACTAAGTGCACTCAAAAAGATACATTGTATCTAGCCAAAGATCCATGGTTCAACCCATGACCCATGACCCATACCCAAAATACCCATGGGCAAAGAGAGCGTTTCACGGATCCCTTTGTGTATAGCCGGATCCCTTGTGGTAGGGATCCGTGGGATCGGGGAACAAGAGATTTTCCTCTATAAATAGTGAGCCATTTCTTCATTATTTCTTACCCTAACACACTTCTCCCTGAGTTAAAAACTCACTAACCTCAGATCCAAGAGATCTATGTTTGTAGTTTTGTTTTTGTGTGATCTTTAAGTTCCTCTTAAAGGCAAGATCATCACCTTTGAAGTAAAGCAAGCTCAAGTCCATGAGTTGCCATGCTTCCTCATCATCAAGACTACTGAAGTATTCTTGTTGATGATTCCTTTCTTTCTTCAAAGAAGTGTAGTGTTGAAGACATAGGTAAAAGATGTCTCAATCAAGACGTATATACAGTGGGGTATCTATCGTCTAAATCATAAGCACTTGTGGTAGGTGCTTAGAAGTCAAGACTAGAAGCATTAGTGAAAGGTGCTTAAAAGTCAAGACACAAGACATTAGTGAAAGGTGTCTGTGATATCTAGCCAAAGGCATTAGTGAAAGGTGCCTTAGATGTACATTCGATATGGTGTGTTTCGATGTACAAGATAGACTAGTATTAGATCCAAGGATATTGATATCCTGATGATGTTGTAAAGGAGTAGATCTCCTTTGGGATTAGTCGTTGGTGTGTGGTAGTAGTTCCTCCATCAGTGAATGGAACTAGGTACTTAGCCTAGTACCCAATAGGGTAGGCGACGTTGTGTAGGTGTGTAGTTCTTGGAATCACTCCTAAAACTTATTCAAGTGTTAGTGACTCATATGTAATAGTTAGCTTAATATGGCCTTTATGTTAGTAATTAGCCTTAGGCTTATGTAGAAGGCCCATAAGTCTAGGCCTAAGTCCATAGAAAAGGATGGGAACTAGGAGTGTTACCCTAGCTTCCCTCCTAAATACCTTGTATAACCCTCACTTGAGGGTTGGTTGTTCATCATTTTCTCTCATTCACTCCTACGATAACCATCCTAGCCTAAATACTTGCGGTGTGTTTGGTTATTGTTCAACCGATCTATCTCTTCATCTATTTCTTCTATTGATGCTTATGTTGCATATATGAGAACCTAACAGTGGTATCAATGCCAAATAGCAGTGAACGATGTTCTTTGAAGTGGGTTTTGCTCCTACGCGTAGAACATACCCCTCGTTGTTGATACTTTGGTTTGCTTAAAAAGGCATTTTTTACACTTTTTAATCCAAGATTCTTGTACTTTCAACGTTTTAAGGTGTTAAAATAACTGTTTTTGGTAAAAAGTTTCAAACTTTACGCTGGATCATTGTTTTAAGCTTGGTTTTGTACGTGGCTTTCTGCTCACGCATAACGTTTTTGAGCTTTGATCATCAATTTCACACTTTTGTGTTATTTTGGTGATATTGAAGCTATCTCATCACTAAAATCTGGTTTGGAAACATCGGTTGGAAGAAATCATTTTTGGCTATATTCTACGCTGGGTGAAACCCTAAACTTACGCTAACCTGTTCCTTGGTTTGATCTTCTGCTGGTTTACTCCGTGGTTTCTTGCTTGGATAAGCTGAAAACACGCTTCGACTTTGGATATCTTTTGCACTGTGATAGTGCAAAAGATCATTTGGGAAAACCCTAAACTTACACATAAGTTTGCTTAGACTCTTTACGCATAAGATTCATCTTACTTAAGCCCTGTCTTACGCATAAGTTAATCCTCCGCATAAGTTTTCTACGCCTAAATTCTTGTTTACGCATAACTTTAGTGCTTTCATTACTTCACGTAAGCTAATCCTACGCGTAATTATTGCTGTTACGCACTTTGGTGTTTTTACGTGATTTCTACGCCTAAGGATACTTCATCAACAACGGTTCATTCGAACTAAAAGATCCATTTAACAACACAAGTTTTCAACATGTCGCAACCACCATACTCTAGCTACTTCCCTTACACTTATCCTCAACAACAACAACAACTAAGTCAACAACATCAACAATTTAATCATCAACAACAGATTTATCAAAAACAATTTAATCAACAACATACTCCACTACTTGTAGCAATTCCACAACCTCTAATGGTTCAACCACCACCAAGTCATCAAGTACAACCTTACACAAACTTCTACAATCAATCCAGGAATACTATGAAGGAACCGCATGGTTTAAGTGTGAAGCCTTGAGAAGCCAACAATCAATTCATGAAGCTGGCTCACTTGATAGACCTCCAATGCTCACCCCCGGTAATTATGATCAATGGGTGATTCGGTTCTTTAGGTTTTGTGATCTAAAGAAGCCACATGGAAAGTTTTTAAAGAAGGTCATTATGGAAGGTCCATTTCAGATGCCTACTGTCGTTACACCCGGAGATCCTAATGCTGTTCCACCAAGACATGATGTCACCAACATTGCAACTGTTGTAGATCTCACGGGTGATCAACTTCTACACTTTGAAGCCGACGAACTTGCAATGCAATACATCCTTTTAGGATTACCCAATCCAATCCTTCGAAGTGTGGATGCTCAGAAGACTGCAAAAGCAATGTGGGAACAGATTCATCTTCTTATACAAGGCACACCACTCAATCAGGAAGACATGGAATCCAAAATCTACTTGGCTTATGAACACTTCATGATTGAACCGGGAGAGTCATTAGAATCTTATCATCATCGCTTTTCAGACATCATTAATGACAAACACAATATCATCAGGCCACGAATTGCTGTCAACACAAAGTTCCTAAGTAGTCTTGGTCCGAAATTGGAGAAGTATGTCATTTTTCTCCGTCAAGCTAAAGATATGCATCATGCTACCTACGGATTGTTGTAGATGTAACGATTATCTGCCCCATCAAAAGAAGTTGATAGGAAAGGATTATCCGTGGCCAAACTGTTTCACCTTCACTTCCAGACAATCAACAACTTGCTTTGTGGGCTCAAACAAATCTTCCTCCTCAACAAGCTCCTCAACCCGCTCCTCAACCAACTGAAACTATCACACTTATGATCCACAAGAAACAACCTCAACAAAATCAATTGGTTCCATACAACAACAACATGCTCAAGCTCTTACAGTGAAGCTGATGAGGACTCGATGCCTTCATGGCAAAAGGATTTGTTATGACTGCTAAAGCATTTGGCCGTTATACAAACAAATCCAACAATCGCATTCGTTCTTTATCTAATACAAGGAATCGTATGTTGTGAACAATGGACGCGTTGAAGTTCAAAACCGTGGTTAAGGTCGCCGAGATGGGAGGAGGTCATTAAATGCTATGGGAAGGAATCACATGGTGCTCCGCAACAGCAAAGGGCTCAAGTGGTTGAAGGGAAATGCTCAGAATGGGGCTAATGGTCTTCAATGCTATAACTGTAATGAGAAGGGTCATCTGGCTAATGCATGTCCTAAACCGAGGACAAGAGGCAGTGCTTATTTCAAAGAGGCTTTGCTTTTGGCTCTTAAGGATGAAGTCGTGGAACTCTACCAACAAGGAAAGAGCTTTATGGCGATGCATTCTGATGATGATATGGAGGACTTGCGTTGTGCAGAGTGATGTTGATGGCACAAATGCAAGCTCTACACATGAGTGACACAGCCCCAGTGTATGACACTGATGGCTTGTCTCAGGTACCTGAACAAACAATTATCATTAATATCTCCCACTCCATTTTCTCCATCCGAAAATGATCAAAGTGTTCAACATGAGTCTTCCACATCTCATTCCGATGATTATCAAATAGATCCCGTAGTTATATTTGATGATCAAGATAACCTTATGGTTAATATTGATAATCAAGTTGACTCTGTCATTATATTTGAGGATCTAAAGAATTATCATGTTGAGAATCACGTTGAACAAGATGAGCTTTTGTCCACGCAGAAATGAGCTCTTCCAATTAAAGACCAACATTCTCGTTTGAAAATTTGCACGAAATAAAAGAGAAAATGCACTGTTAACAGGGGATAATGAATGTTTAATTTGGCAACTCAACTTTTTCAAAACTCAAGAAAACCGTGAAAAAGGTTTGAAGCCGCCAAATCACACCAAAATGAAAAATCTTTGGAACGACAGATTCGATCTAGCCGCTTCGAAGAATGCTTTGTTGTCTCAAATAGAACAAATGAAACATGAACATAAAAACAAATTAACGCTCTTACTTTGGAAACTCAAAAAGCCAAGGCTGAGTTGTTAACTTGTCAAAAACAGCCTTCAGTACAAAAAGCATTCAACAAATGAATAGATGACTATCTTGAGGAAATTGTCAACTTACAAACAAAAATCAAAGAGTTTAAAACTGTTGTTTATAAACATGGTGAATCAATCACACAATGATTCAAAAGTTTACTTTCAAACCAAATCCAAATGGATATGGACCGAATCTAGCTGATTACAAACCTAAGTTTTCACACAGAGCATTCAAACCAAATCCTGAAGTTTATAGTGCAGAACATAGAATTGATGATTCAATTATGAATGTTGTTGAATATAATCGCATGGAGGAATTAGATGCAGATGACGAGAGTCGGTCAAAATGGAAAATGTCGTTTATAACAAACCATTTAACTATTCAAAAGCCGTAACTTTTGTAACACAACAAGATACTTCAAACACACCTTTGATTGTCACACTGAAGTTAGTCCCCAACACAACGGTGCACAAGTTAATGGTCCTTTACCTTCACTTAGTGAAGGTAAATTAAAGCCGAAAGTTGTCGTGTTATCAAATACTTTGACACTTTCTTATCTGACATCAAACTTTTGAACATGCATTGAATTTCATTCTAAAATAAAGTTGAAAATTTTACCCCCTCGCCATGGGCACGAACAACGAGATATTTTTCAAAAGACTTTTACCCCATGTCAAAAATTTGAAAACTGTGCACTATATTGGGAAAAGGATTTTCACAAGGAACTTGGTTTCATGAAAACAGCTGAAAAACAAAACATCAATTTCAAATATTAAACGCAAAAAGAAATTATTGAGAAAAGATGTTGATCGACTCTTGGAAGATGTTATCTGTGCTGATATCTATAATGTTGTGTTATTGCATTCTTTGCCATATGCATCCGATTCTATATCTCTTGATATTGATTCTGTGAAATCTTGAAAATACGGATAATGTGCTTCGTTCGAGTCTTAAAAATTGAAAATGCACGATTGTCAAACGAGCTTTCAACTGCAATACGTCGTCTTAATTGGTGTCAAAAAGATATTCACGATCAACAACTTGTTTTCAAAACAAATCACCCCTGCGTGCAAAATCTTCTGATCCAAAAATTGAGCAACCGGATGATCAAAACGTGTCTTTCAAGTGTCAAATCTCAAAATATGAACAAGAACTTGCAAAAGTTAAAAAAGGAATATGGTGTCATATTTGATTTACTCAAACAGACTCGTGATGAAGCATCCAACGAACTTGATCATTATCTTGCATACACTAAAGAAGTCATGAATTTTTTGCTGAAATCTTCGCTCAAAATCAAGATTTGGTGCACACTATCATTAAGTTACGGGAAATTTTAGGAAAGTATGAACAAGTTCACCTAGCATCATTATGAGAGTTGCACCGTAACACTTAGCAATCATGTCCCTGAATACCTACTGACAAAAACACATGTTACTAATGTGCTTCCCTTCAACAACAGACTAGTTGCCTCTTTTCCAAACGTCCGTGCTTCGCACAGCCTAGAGCAATACAAGGAAGAATTGGAAGTTGCGACCTAAGAAAAGACAAATAAAGAATGTTAAAGTAGAAGAACACCGTAGGACTTTGAATAAGACTCGCTTGCACCACTTTAGATATTGCGTCTAGCAAATATAATGGAAAAAGTGTTGTAACTAATGTTGAACCTTTAAATACTTTTGATATTCAGTCTGATGCATCTTGTGTTATTTGTCGTAAAAGCATATGCTCTGATTGTCATGATAAATGTGTTGCTAAGGCTATCTTGTCTCGTGTAAGGAATCCTAAGACCCGGAATACCTCTAGGCCCACTAATACTTCTAAGTCTGTGCTTGGTAAACCACCTTCTTTAGATTCTAAGAAACGATTTGATGTCCCTGTAGTTCCAGTATCACCTCCAAGGATTGTTGTACCACCTAGCACATTCACTAAGACTAAAGCTAAGACTAGTTGGAGATGGCAGAAATGGATACATAATACACGAGGATTTAAATGGATGCCTAAAATCATTGATGTGTGTATTTCAACTATAACTGAGGAACCCTCACACTTCGGTTCCACATCTACTTCTATTCCATCTGTGTCGTCGTCTAATGCAGTGATACAGATCATCCTTGGATTGTTGATAGCGGATGTTCCGACACATGACAGGCAACCTAAACTGTTATCAAACTTGTAAAGTTCATTGGCACTGTCCGATTGGAATGATCACTTCGCAGCTATCATGGCTACGGAGACTACATTAATGGCAACATCGAAATTAGGTGGTTTATTATGAGGAAGGCCTCTGTCACAATCTTTTTTCTGTTGGTCAATTTTGTGATGGAGACTTGGAAGTCGCTTTTAGGGAGAAAACTTGTTTCATTCGTGATCTACATGGAAATGATCTTATGTCTGGTCAACGCTCATCCATTCTACACTATCTCCATTCAAGACATGATTGCTTCATCTCCCATTTGTCTACTCTCAAAGGCTACATCTAAAAAATCTTGGCTATGGCACCGTCGTCTATCACATCTAAACTTTCAAACCATCACCAATCTTGCACGACACAAACGTTGAAGGTCTCCGCGATTCCAGTATTCTAAAGATCACCTATGCTCAACTTGTGAACAAGGGAAAAGCACTCGTGCTCATTTTCCTTCAAAGGTGGAACACAGCTCTCAGCATGTGCTTCATCTTCTTCACATGGATTTGTGTGGCCCGATGCGCGTGAAGACGATAAATGGCAAACGCTACATCTTGGTAATTGTTGATGACTACTCAAGATGGACTTGGTTTATTTTCATCGAAGTAAAGATCAAGCTCCACAAATCATCATCTTTCTCCAAAAATTCAAGTTCAGCTCCGAACAATCAGGCAGATAAAGGAACTAAATTTATGAATCAAACTCTTCGGGAATATTATGAGAAAGTGGGAATTGAGCATCAAACATCTATTGCCCACACCAGAACAAAACGAGTTGTTGAAAGACGAAACCGTACGTTAGTGGAAGCCGGCTGAACGATGTTAATCAATGCTAAACTTCCAGATTACTTGTGGGCTGAAGCTTCTCCGTGCATGCTACACTCAGAATCGTTCTATGATTACAAAACGCCACAACAAAACACCATTTGAGCTTTCCACAACAGAAACCCGATCTCAAACACTTTCATGTATTTGGATCCCTCTGCTATCCGAATAATGATCGTGACAACTTTGGAAAGCTCAAAGCCAAAGCTGACATTGAGTCTTTATTGATATGAGAATTCTAAAGGTTACCACTGAATCGTCGTACAAAGCAGGTTATGGAAACGATTCATGCTCATTTTGATGAACCTTGAAATGGCTTCGAGTATAACAGCTTGGAACCGGTCACAACCACTTCCCCAAACCCATCATCACTGATACAAGCCCCAGCTTTCGTCAACAAATGGAAAGACTATTTGCTCCTCTGTTCAGGACGATATTGATGACTGCGCTTCGTGTATCCATGTTTCCGTTGCTCAACCGGATACTACTCTTATACCTGATACACCTGCTACAACAACCACTGTTGAAGAAGCACCACCAGTTGACTCTACAACAATAGTTGAACAAACTGCTTCCAACGACGCAGAACCGGCTGATGATGTTCTTAATGACGTACCCCCACCTGCAGATTTTGATCCAAATGTGTTCTTTAAGCCGTTCGCCAATGAAACTGCTGCACCTGATGTCGCGGAATCATCGACAAGTGATTTGAATCCTCAAAATCTGCACAATGTATATCAACATCAACCCTCTACACATCGATGGACAAAAGACCATCCTCTGGAAAAAATTATTGGCAACACGAATCAACCAGTCGTTACGAGACAACGTCTTCACACAGATGGTGAACATTGCATTTATGCACTCACGGTCTGCCAATCTGAACCTAAAAACATTAAATACGCAATGACAAAAGACAACTGGATTGAATCCATGCAAGAAGAACTCAACCAATTCAAACGTCTTGAAGTATGGGAACTGGTTGAAAGACCATCAGGTGTCTACGTCATTGGTCTAAAATGGATTTTGAAGAACAAATTGATGTGAAGGGAATGTCATCGAAACAAGTCATAAGGGTTATAGACAGGAAGAGGGTATTGACTTTGAAGAATCATTTACTCCGGTTGCTGCCTTGAGGTCGTTCGGATATTTCGGCGTTTGCAGCTCATATGAACATCACGGCCTTCAGATGGACGTCAAAATCTTCAATGGTCAACTAAAGAAACAGTTTATGTCGTACCAGAAGGATTCGTTGATCCCGCTTCCGAACCATGTCTACAAACTGAACAAAGCTCGTATGGTCTCAAACAAGCTCCTGGGCATGTGTATGATAAGCTATCATTTTTCCTCCTTGCCAATAATTTTACCAAAGGTTCGGTCGACCCAACTCTTTTCATACAATATCACAGGGAACATATTTTAATTGTTCAAATTTACGTGGATGACATCATTTTTGGGTCAACTCATAAAAAGTACTCAATCGCTTTTTCTAAACTAATGAAGAAACATTTTGAAATGTCAATGATGGGTGAACTTACGTTCTTTCTAGGATTACAAGTTCATCAATCACCCCGTATTTTGAGTCAGTCCAAATATGCCCTTGAAATTTACACAAATTTGGAATGCAACACTGTGACACCTACGCCACACCAATGGCTCATACCAAGAAGCTAGACGCTGATTTACATGGGAAATTGGTGGACCCTACCATATACCGTAGTATCATTGGGTCTCTCATGTATCTAACAGCTAGCAGGCTTGACATTGTATTTGCCGTATATCTTTGCTCCCGTTAACAGTCGAGACCAACTGAAACCCACCTCTCTGAGGCTAAAACAATCCTCCGATACATCAAGGGAACCATTAATTTGAATCGGGTATCCGGGATTCGGTTTTGAACTAATCGCTGACGCTAACCACGCAGGATGCTTAGATTCACGAAAAAGTACTTCATGAGCTCTACAATTTCTTGGAGACAAACTGGTGTCATGGCAATCGAAGAAGCAGGACTGTACATCGCTGTCCTCAACCGGAGCAAAATATGTAGCCATGTCGGCGTGTTGTGCTCAAGTTATTTAGATGAGAACACAACTCAAAGACTATGGTTACGATTTGACAGTAATCCCGATCGCTGACAATCGGAGAGCTATTGCGATCTCGTGCAACTCAGTTCGCATTCAAATCAGCACATCGATCTTCGATATCATTTCATCAAGGACCACGTGGAACAGGGTACGTTGAATTATACTGTAGTGTAATACCAATTGCATCTACTCACCAAGCCTTGCCTCCCGCTAGGTTTAATGAGTTGGTCACGGATTGGTATGCGGTGTTTGACCTCAAGAGGAACTGGATGAACTCTTAAAACAGATTTTAAAACCAGTCAAACACCAAAATCTCTTTTGTAAATATTTTCCAAAACAAAATATAAAAATATAAAATCAGTTAAAACAACAAAAATATTCTTCTATCTATATTTCTTTATACATGGCAAACATTTTTCCCGTCAACACTCTAATCTTTCAAAATTCATTATTTTTTCGATCAAGTGTTGAGGGGGAGAAAATAAATACTTAACTGTTTCAAAATATCCGTGTACTTGCATGTTACCCATTCCCGGTTGTTTCTTTTAATAATGGTGGACATATTTCTGGTTTCTGACACTCCTCGGACTAAAATTTATAAACTTTCATTATTTCTTAAGTCGAGGGGGAGTGTCGTCAATGTTATTTCCAAATATTCTTTGTTTGGTAACCAAAATGGAAGTTAAAGGCTTTTGATGTAAATGGTAAAGGTGGAGGGACTGAATGTGTCAAAAGGTTAAAGTGTTTTCTAAATAAAACTCCCCACCTAACATTAACTCTTCACATTTATTACACAACCTAACTCATCCCACGCTTAAAATTCGTTCAACAAATCCGTGTTTTGGATCATCAATTTGTAAGTTGTTTCACAATCTTAACGTGGTTACAAACATTGGTTTTGATTTTTATACGAATCCAACGGTCAAATTTTTGTATATGATTGGTTTTGTGTTCATACGCATATGCATGATCAAGATTGTGTGTTTATGGTTAAAAAGATAGTGTCAAAACATTTTTATAACATCAATGATATCATTTTTATCCTCAAAATGCACCCAGATGCACGAATTGATGGATTTTGGAAATTAGGGTTATGCGTAGGTTTGGGTGTTTTCATATGTGAACGTTTTTGGTAATAAAGATTGTTACAATAGGTTGTTTTAAAGTTGAATTGATCATATTTAAGCCCGAACTTGCCCAAACATAAAAATGAAAGAATTGAAATTTAGGGTTTATGTTCATACGGTTTGGGTATTTTTGATTCACATGTTTGATGTTAAAACTTGGATAAAACAACTCTATAGGCTTCCTAGACTTACCAGAAAAAACTTTGGTGCAAATCCTATAACTATATTTCATACGCGTAATTCATGAACTTTAGGGTTTAGTCTTACGGGTAAGACTCTTTACGCATAACTGTTTGATTGAGTGTTTGTGAGTAAATCTGTTATACAATGAATGTGGGTGTTAATATTGATGTGTGATGAATTTATTTCGGTTTGCTACTCGTAAAATCAGAATCAAGGTTGTTAACCATCTACGCATAAGGATCACCTTACGCATAGCATGTTATGCGTAAGAGAAATCTTACGCGTAGCATTTACGCGTAAGGTTTTACAAAGGGACTACGCGTATCCTGTTAAGGATATGCGTAAACAGTGACCTCTACGCATAAGGTCTACTCTTACGAGTAAGCCTTACGCGTAAGGTTTTATATACGCCTACGCGTAAGCTTTATGCATGAGGTCCTCTGTTCCCTACCGCCAGAATTCTTCGCGTAAGTCAGGATTCTACGCATAAGCTTGTGTCTACGCGTATAACTCCTGTTTACGCATAAGCTACCATTTCTACGCCTAAGCCTTGATCAAACCTTCATTGTGTATTGTTACGCGTGCAATCTTGTAAATAAATAAATCATAGCATCACGAAACCAATACTGTCACTAACAAGCTTAAATGTGTAATGTTTAAAAATATGTGATAACAATAAACTTTAAAACCTAAAGTTAACTAACTCACGAAACTTTTTCGAATGAAGTGCAACGTGAATTCATCAAGTCCTTGCTTATCTTCATCAGACGAATAGTAATCAAAGAACGTGTAGAAGATCTCCAACTTGCATTTGAATCATATCAGACCCGTGTCAACTTCACTCCACCCCTCAGTAGATCTTCCGACATCAACCGCTTCCACAACACACTCATCAGCCAAACCATTCGGAGTAGTTTACCTTAGTGAACTACAACGCACCTCTTGATGGCGTGTAGAGATCTTCACAAGTTTGGGGATAACACACTGAAGAAGGTTAGGGACGGATTGGCTTATAGGTTGAAGGACATACATGAAGGAATTGGCTCACAAAAGCGATGGAATTCTAAGGACAGACTGGATGTGAAGAGAGTCATCACCATGATTGATGAAAGGTTGTATCGACGGGACCAGTTCAGAACACTGGAGAGCTTTGTAGGCGGTCGATCCAGGATTGCTCTCGCGCTACAACGCCCGGCCAGCATTTCTGGCAAGTGATGATACCCCTGGTACCCTTGAACTACTTCTATTTCATATATATTTGGATGTGTGATTATCGACAATGGCTTGTGCACACATAACAGTGTACAACCCCTCTTGTAAATAAAGGACCCGTATGCTTCAATGCCCACAATCCTTATAAAAGGAGTGAAAGCTTCTTACTTTTGAGTAAAAACTATCAAACCTTTCACTTTTCAAGGTTTTGCTCAAAAACAAGTAGTACTTATGATTTTTTAAAAAAACCTCAACCGTTTATATCACTTGTTGAGGGGGAGTATTTGACTTTAAAACTTTGTTCACAAATTGTTCACAGTGGTCATCTTCCCATAAAACTCAAAATGGTCATATTTATTCTCAACATTTCAAAAATAAACATTTATATGCCATTTTTTAGGGGAGAAAATTTATGTGATAAGAAATATGTTGTGTAACTGCAAATGAATCTTTGTGCTATAGACTTAACCAATGAATTGACGAGATCTTAACTGTTAAAACTAAAAAGATCACTTGTCCGGGACGGGTAATAATTTCAAGCTAGTTCGCTAGTGATGTAAACGTCTCTCGCAGGACTTGTCGTGAGTAGAATGTACCATTCGAGAAACTCCTGGTAGACATGATCTTTGACGGGTTTGACAACCTTTCGAGGTTTGTCCACACCTTCAAGATAGTTATTAGAGCTAGTTGTCACCTAAAAAACTACAATGTAACTCTTTTTAACTATTCAACGTAACAGTGTCTCGCAGGGGATTGTCTATCTTGAGTCGATCAATTCAAAAGTGCGCGCTTCTTCTCACCGTGTGTGATTTCGCCTAACACTTAAGCACGTGTGGAGGGAGAGTATTTTGCTAAAGATAAAACTCTCACAGTGGTACAAAATGTTTTTCATTCACAAACACTTCGAGAGACTTTCATGAAAATGGTTCTATGGCAACGGAGTTATAAGGTGATTAATGTTAGGAATAACCGTCCTATGATCCGCCAGAGCCGGAGGGATCTACCCAAGGACACTAACAATAGTTAGAATTAGAAGTCCTTAGGTATGATTATAAAAAGGAGAAAATGAGAATCGGAGAAAGAAGGAGTTGAAGAATTAAAAAGAAATGCAAAGAAAAGGGTGAAAAGAAATAACCTCCAAAATTATTCAACCTTAGCATAATCGGGTTCAATTCATATGCTACTGGTTGTCAGTAGCTGACACCGGTATTGAAGATTAAAAGTCGTCATGGACCCAGTGACGCATGCACTAAACCTTCTTAGCCACTCAAGTTTCTCTCAACGGCTTAGTTTGGCTCTCAGGGAACCCTACGTAAATCCATCGGCTTTCTTAGAGATTGTGGTATTGAAGAAGGAGACCCTCTCCCTAGTCTCCGCCAGAAAACAAAACGCACTATTGAGTCTAGAGCCGAGAATCATCTAAAAGATCTCTTAAGTACACTTGACATTTCATCACTTGCTGTTCAATAAGAACATCGCTGGTACGTTATCGAGTCCTTCACAGATCTTAGCAATCTGCCGAGAACATTTATGAGAGGTTCACAATTGTGATCCTCAGTGATTGAATGGAAACTCCTCGCAGTGGTCAACATCAAACAAACCGACAAAGCAGCATCACGGTAACTCCCCGTGATTACGCTTAGTGGTCTCAAACGGTCTACGGCCGAGGAGGTGATGCTTCGATACCTCCAGCACTATCAACTGTAGATGTACTTCGGTACATCGTGTTATCTCACTTGTGGGACTCCGGTTCAGAACGGCCTTTGTGAGAATTAGAGTTGTGTTTTCACACTATGTCGTAACACTCTTGAAGTTCAAACTTGTAAGTGCCGGAATCCGCTTATTACTAACCGCTTTTATGTTTCTTCTATGGAAGCTATGAAGCGGATCGATCAGTGCATTCTTCACATGCTCATGCCAACATCATCACTAATGGAAGTTCTTTCTTAAAGCAACACAAAATTCAGAATGACTTACGCCAATTCAAAAATCTACAAAGTTAAAGACTTAAAGAACTTCATCAAGATCGAACCAACGCCAAAATAGCGTAGTGAGCATGTTGAAGAATGACGGGATTAATCGGAGTAGCGGGCGAAGCCCTGAGGCGACTTGATGCGCATAACAACAACATACTATCACTACTGCCATCACAAAGAACAAAGATGACGCCAAAGCAGAATAATACATTTCAAAAGAAACAATTTCTCTACACCGGGAGATTGTTCAATCAAGGCAATTCTTCTCACAAGAAAGAAGAATGTCGAAGACGCCAAAGCTACAATTACATCA
>OU343220.1:226613222-226765214 GCA_910596185.1 Chrysanthemum makinoi
TTAAAAATGACTTCATAAACTGATTCAAAACAAAAAATTTACTGAATCATTGATTTATAATAGAAAGTCATTTTTCGGGTCACAAACCTTTGCACAAACTTTTATCTAATTGAAACGGATAAGCTTATATCTTGAATAACAATGTGTCCTATTTTGAATTCAAGGTTTTGATCATATTTATAAAGGAAACTAATCAAGCTTGGTATACATGTTTAACACAAAGCTGAAAAAGAACTTCGTATGCTATGCTAAATGATAAATTGTTTCCTTGCATTGTTTGATTATTTGCTTATCTCAAATAGATTTTGTGCTTGTTTGATTGATTATCATATGTGGTTTCCTTACCTTGCTATTCACTCTTTACTTTGTCGATTTAGTATTTTCTACTAATCAATGTGCTACTTGAAGGAGTGTTTGGGTTAACATCTAGTTGTGTCGAAAATGTTAGTTTTATAATGAAAAATGTAAAACTTTCACAAAAATGGCCTTTGATTGAGTTTGTCATGTTTGGCAACATAAATGTTTTATGTTTCTATATGATATCTTGATTATTTTCTTGTCTGTTTTCTAAAACAACAAGAATGTACATCTGATAACCTACACTTGTTGTGTTGATGATGTACTCTCCGTTTCCTCTTTTTTCATGATCGCTCTCCAAGCTTCATAGTAGGATTGACAACTTGATTATTTTATCCGATATACTAGTAAATTATTTTTAAAACGCAAATATGATTGTTCATATCCTAAAGTCCAAACTCGAGTTTTCCAACAACATATGTTGAACTAGCTCATCCAACCATTTTTTGTTCACCATATAGACAACTTTTAATTTTTTTTACACCTTCATCACCTTAGTTGTTTCAAGTATTATATTAATAAAAACGAAGCAAAGTATCATTATTATACTCTTCATATAGACATTGTAGGAATATAAATTTTCCTAACTTGAGAATGAATACTGGAGAACTTATTGCACTAAAAACTCAATTTGACCTAACGGTTGAATTGCTTCCTTGATAGAAGTTGGGTATGTGGAATCACCTGTAAAAATGGTCGTGTTTAGTCAGTAATTGATCAACGCTAGTAATAGTCTCATATTCATTTCTCTCACTTGAGAAATTTATACTCCTATGTTTTCCTAAAGTAAGTTTACAATGGAAATACTTTGTATTGTCTTAGGATTACTAATCAAACAAGTTGTAAAATTAATTTTTCTTTAGTTAATCACAACCACTTGCCTCATCAAGCGATTATCTTGCTTTGATCGCGAAGAGCTACAATACTTCAAGGATGAAGTTCATTGTATGCTAATCACCATCCGTAATAACTATACTTAGTTCATTACCTTCACTAAACCAAAACAACCTTCTAAACAAATCATTGTCTTAAGGATCCATATACATGTGTCTCTTATTCTTCAACATACCTTTCATGCCATTGTTAATACAAACAATTTACTAATCTAGATCGTAAATATGTTTTGAGCTTCTTGAATAAGTGCTTGTTAAGTCTGATAATCCTCTATGTAATTTGTGAGCTAGATTTCATATTAATTGCTTATGTGCTATTCTTACATGCTCTCATTGCTATGTTTTACATGTATACATATATGCTTGCTGTAAGAAATCATTAGTTTCAAAATTCAATACATAAAGCAAATTTATGCAACCATTTTGTTAAGGAAATATGTCTCGCATAACGGATCCCTTGGTTATAACTAGCCGGATCCTTCAAAATGAAGGATCCGGGATCGGTGTGGACAGGTGCATTTTAGCTTGCTTGCATCAATAATCCAACCTTCTTTATTGGACTAGTTAAACATGATACTTTAGGATCACTTATATCTTCCTCAAGCTCAGTATGTCTCACACTCACTCATAGCTAACTTAGGATCACATTCAAGGTGCCTTTGATTTATCACTTCACCAAAACTCACCATATTTCCGCTCCAATGCAATTACAATCATTGTATTTCAAACATGTCTCTAGAACACCTCACACTAAGCCAAACATAGTGTCTTAAGGCAAATTAAGTCCTTATCAAGTTAAGTTGATCCTTCCTACTCACACATAACTCACCTAGATCATACTCAAAGACGTTTGTAGATCTATCATTTCATTTTTAATCCATTACTCTTCCGCTCTTAAACTCACACTTCATTTTTCACTTGATCCCTCACATCTAGTCTTAGAAATCTTTTCAATTATGACAAAATTGATCATAAATCATCCTCACCTCAAAATTGATCAAAGTTGATCAAATTCTAGTTTTCCCATCTCAAAGCTCCTAGGATATTTTCCAAAACACTATCCTAAGTCACAAACCTGATCTCTAGGATCATTTAGCTTCAATTGACACTCTCATCTTTAGTGTCATCCTTGCTCATCCATTGGTACTCTTGAAAATTCAAAATCCTTCCATAAAAGACAATCATTAGCTACATCACTCATTACCTTCAAGTACTTAAGCACCCCTTCATTTAAAACACTTAGGAGGACTGAAACACTCAAGATGTTATAGGACTTAGATCTTAGAAACATAATTTCCACTCTTTCATAAGCTGGCTGAAGCCGGATCCCTAGGATTAGCCTAGACGGATCCCTCTGAGAAGGGAATCGTGGGATCCGGGTGACAGTTTATGTCAAATCTTGCTAAAACAATCATTTCAACTCATCTTCCTAACTCAAACACTCCATCTCATCTTAAAGGAGTTCCTAGATCGCAAACTCGAAGTTGACTCTTGTGCATGTTAATCATCACATTCCAATGAATCCTAGTGGCTTAAGGCTTAAATGCACTTGCCAAATCTCTTGGTTTTTAAACCACTTTGTTAGGACCTCCATAGTCATCACTCTCATCTAACTTTCGCTCTTTCAACCTCTTGAAATCATCTCATCATGAGGAAAACCCCAAGTAGTAACCTATCCACCAAAGAACCACCCATGAAAAAGGCTCGTGTTATACACGAAATCTCTTCAACCGAATCATCTCCGGTCAAGCCAACAAATGAAAGGATCCTTCATCATCCAATCAAACCATTTCCTAAAAGGATAGTACCCACAAAACTACCTATGCCAAACACCACCATACCTCCTAGGCCAAACAATATCATCTCCACTAAACCATCACCATTGGTTCCTAGAGCTATTTCATTTACATCCCCACTATCATCACCACACCTCTACAATTTAGAGGACTTGCCTTCTAGGCCGTCTCATCCGCTTCCGCCGACAACATTTTCCTCATTAGGAGGAATAATGGTACAAAATCAAGGTGTTGAGTCAACACTTGCTCCGACTTCCTTTTCGCCGTTTCCATAATATAATCCCATTTGGATTATGAGAAGTCATCAAAGTCAACCACCCGACCATATGGAAGTTGACACTTCTCTACCACCACCATCATTCTTAGTCGAGCCATTCTCAAATGCTCCTCCACCAACCCTCCATCGTTTGAAGCTCCACAAGCCGCTTCACTTGATCCTTCGCATCAAGCTATTTCATTTCTTCCACCACCACTACCTAGTCATGACAAAGATTGCTATCATTGTCAACATGTTAAAAGTTTGATACATGAAGTACGAGAAGACCAACGTTTCATGTTCTATCATCTCCTCGAACGTTTCGACGAGATCAAACCTAAACAAAACTTGAGCTAGAAGATTTTAGTGGTGTCCTAGCATCAAGCGATAGTTAGTTTAGAAATTCCTAGTCATGTATTTTCTTAATTTCTTAGTTTTTAGAGTCATGTATATCATAACTCTAGTTTTATTAAATGGAATTACATGCTACTTGTTATTTTTCTGAGCATATGATTACCTTGTATTCATATCTCATTTGTGTGATAACATTACTTGTTATATCACCTTTGCTAAAATTAAACAGCTAATACGGATCCCTTAGAATTGCCTAGACGGATCCCTACTAGGAGGGAACCGGGATCCGTAGACGAAAGCTATTTACTACTAACTTGGACCACATTTGCAGGAAATTGTGAATTATACTTGCTTTCTAACCATTTTTTTGTAGTTATTCAATTTACAACATGAATACTTTGACATCCTAAAGCTAGGGGGAGCTTTATGTCAAAGCAATACATTGCAAATTACTTGCAATACTAGGTTTACATCTCGTGACATCCCCTTGCAAAATTGCAATCATCAAGGGGGAGCACATTCGTCTCTTAGACGAAATCTTTTGCAAACTTATTTGCAAACAAACCAGATTAGTATCACTTACTTGACGCCCTTACATAGGGATGGACTCGTCAAGGGGGAGTAAAGACGAGATCCTTTCCCGTTACTTGCTCTCTAATTTTTTTTCTCTCTTATTTTTATTTCTTTCACATGTTTTTCTTAAAAACGATGTGTTGCTTTCCTTCAAACACTTTTTGTTTCGACAAAAAGGGGGAGATGAAAGTAAAAACTACAAATTCAAACTTTTACGAATTTTAGCTTTTCCTTAATGTAATTTTATGTTTTGTCATCAACAAAAAGGGGGAGATTGTTAATACAAATAAGCCGTAAAAACGTTTATTTATATTTTACGATCTTCAAATGTTTTGTCGATAACAAATGTAAACTCATATTAACGAAACAAATAAAATACGTAAATGGTTTGAACTAATAGTTTCTAACATATTCACATTTTCACATAAAACACTAAAACAAGTATAAGTGATTTTATGATTTAGTAATACATATGTACAACAACTAGTGTTTACATATTTGGATTAAACATACACATAACTAGTATGTAGTATATTGGTAATATAAATGGGTAGAAACTTAAGTATCACAACCCATTGGGCAAATACATTGAATGTAGTTGGGTACAACCCAAAGCCCATAACCCATGTATCTTGACCCATAACCCATTGCATGACATCATGCTTATATCACACATGGATGATATCCATAACCCATGGATCAACCCATACCCAAGTGACTAAGTGCGTTGCACTCAAAGATACATTGTATCTAGCCAAAGATCCATGGTTCAACCCATGACCCATGACCCATAACCAAAATACCCATGGGCAAAGAGGAGCTTTCCACGGATCCCTAGCTTTGTGCTAGCCGGATCCCTTGTGGTAGGGATCCTGGGACGGGGAACAAGTAGGATTTTTCCTCTATAAATAGTGAGCCATTTCTTCATTATTTCTTACCCCTTTCTAACACACTTTCTCCCTGAGTTAAAACTCACTAACCTCAGATCCAAGAGATCTATGTTTGTAGTTTTTTTTTGTGTGATCTTTTAGGTTCCTCTTAAAGGCAAGATCATCACCTTTGAAGTCGAGCAAGCTCAAGTCCATGAGTTGCCATGCTTCCTCATCATCAAGGCTACTGAAGTATTCTTGTTGATGATTCCTTTCTTTCTTCAAAGAAGTGTAGTGTTGAAGACATAGGTAAAAGATGTCTCAATCAAGACGAAGATATTAGTGAAGGGTATCTATCGTCTATATCATAAGCACTTGTGGTAGGTGCTTAGAAGTCAAGACTAGAAGCATTAGTGAAAGGTGCTTAGAAGTCAAGACACAAGACATTAGTGAAAGGTGTCTTGTATATCTAGCCAAAGGCATTAGTGAAAGGTGCCTTAGATGTACATTCGATATGGTGTGTTTCGATGTACAAGATAGACTAGTATTAGATCCAAGGATATTGATATCCTTGATGATGTTGTAAAGGAGTAGATCTCCTTTGGGATTAGTCGTTGGTGTAGTGTGGTAGTAGTTCCTCCACTGCAATGGAACTAGGTACTTAGCCTAGTACCTAATAAAGGGTAGGCGACGTTGTGTAGGTGTAGTTCTGTTGGAATCACTCCTAAACCTAATTCAAGTGTTAGTGACTCATATGTAATAGTTAGCTTAATATGGCCTTTATGTTAGTAATTAGCCTTAGGCTTATGTAGAAGGCCCATAAGCCTAGGCCTAGTCCAATAAGGAAAAGGATGGGAACTAGGAGTGTTACCCTAGCTTCCCTCCTATAAATACCTTGTAATAACCCTCACTTGAGGGTTGGTTGTTCAATATTTTCTCTCATTCATACTCCTACGCATAACCATCCTTAGTCTAACACGTGTGTGTGTTTGGTTTATTGTTCAACCGATCTATCTCTTCATCTATTTCTTCTATTGATGCTTATGTTGCATATATGAGAACCTAACAGTGGTATCAATTGCCAAATAGTTGGGTGAACGTATTGTTCTTGAAGTGGGTTTTGGTCCTACGCGTAGAACATACGACTCGTTGTTGATACTTTGGCTTAAAAGGCATTTTTACACTTTTAATCCAAGATTCTTGTACTTTCAACGTTTTAAGGTGTTAAAATAACTGTTTTTGGTAAAAAGTTTCAAACTTTACGCGTGGATCATTGTTTTTAAGCTTGGTTTTGTACGTGGCTTTCTGTCTACGCATAACGTGTTTTTGAGCTTTGGATCATCAAATTTCACACTTTTGTGTTATTTTGGTGATATTGAAGCTATCTCATCACTAAAATCTGGTTTGGAAACATCGGTTGGAAGAAATCATTTTGGCTATATCTACGCTAAGTGAAACCCTAAACTTACGCGTAACCTGTTCCTTGGTTTGATCTTCTGTTTCGTGGTTTCTTGCTTGGATAAGCCTGAAAACACGTCGACTTTGGATATCTTTTGCACTGTGATAGTGTAAAAGATCATTTGGGAAAAAACCCTAAACTTACACATAAGCGTAAGCTTACGCGTAGACTCTTTACGCATAAGATTCATCTTACGCCTAAGCCCTATCTTACGCATAAGTTAATCCTCCGCATAAGTTTTCTACGCCTAAATTCTTGTTTACGCATAACTTTAGTGCTTTCTCATTACTTACGCGTAAGCTAATCCTACGCGTAACTATTGCTGTTACGCGTACCTTTGGTGTTTTTACGTGATTTCTACGCCTAAGGATACTTCATCAACAACGGTTCATTCGACTAAAAAGATCCATTTAACAACACAAGTTTTCAACATGTCGCAACCACCATACTCTAGCTACTTCCCTTACACTTATCCTCAACAACAACAACAACAACTAAGTCAACAACATCAACAATTTAATCATCAACAACAGATTTATCAAAAACAATTTAATCAACAACATACTCCACTATTTGCAGCAATTCCACAACCTCTAATGGTTCAACCACCACCAAGTCATCAAGTACAACCTTACACAAACTTCTACAATCAATCCGGAATACTATGAAGGAACCGGCATGGTTTGGCAAGATGTGTGAAGCCTTGAGTAGCCAACAATCAATTCATGAAGTTGGCTCACTTGATAGACCTCCAATGCTCACCTCGTAATTATGATCAATGGGTGATTCGGTTCTTTAGGTTTTGTGATCTAAAGAAGCCACATGGAAAGTTTTTAAAGAAGGTCATTATGGAAGGTCCATTTCAGATGCCTACTGTCGTTACACCCGGAGATCCTAATGCTGTTCCACCAAGACATGATGTCACCAACATTGCAACTGTTGTAGATCTCACGGGTGATCAACTTCTACACTTTGAAGCCGACGAACTTGCAATGCAATACATCCTTTTAGGATTACCCAATCCAATCCTTCGAGGTGTTGATGCTCAAAAGATCGCAAAAGCAATGGGAACAGATTCATCTTCTTATACAAGGCACACCACTCAATCAAGAAGACATGGAATCCAAAATCTACTTGGCTTAT
Organism: Chrysanthemum makinoi; assembly: GCA_910596185.1. NCBI lineage: Eukaryota > Viridiplantae > Streptophyta > Magnoliopsida > Asterales > Asteraceae > Chrysanthemum > Chrysanthemum makinoi. The sequence continues at coordinate 226,620,923 of OU343220.1, forward strand.
GAACACTTCATGATTGAACCAAGAGAGTCATTAGAATCTTATCATCATCGCTTTTCAGACATCATTAATGATTTGGACAAACATAACATCATCATGCCACAATTGCTCGTCAACACAAAGTTCCTAAGTAGTCTTGGTCCGGAATGGGAGAAGTATGTCATTTTTCTCCATCAAGCTAAGGATATGCATCATGCTACCTACGGATTGTTGTACGATTATCTGAAGCCTCATCAAAAAGAAGTTGATAAGGAAAGGATTATCCGTGGCCAAACTGTTTCACCTTCACTTCCAGACAATCAACAACTTGCTTTGTGGGCTCAAACAAATCTTCCTCCTCAACAAGCTCCTCAACCCGCTCCTCAACCAACTGCAACTATCACACCTTATGATCCGTCACCGAAACAACCTCAACAAAATCAATTGGTTCCATACAACAACAACACTGCTGAAGCTCTTTACAGTGAAGTGATGAGGACTCGATGCCTTCGATGAATTGCAACAAGGATTTGTTATGATTGCTAAAGCATTTGGCCGTTATACAAACAAATCCAACAATCGCATTCGTTCTTTATCTAATACAAGGAATCAGGCTGTTGTGAACAATGGACGCGTTGAAGTTCAAAACCGTGGTTAAGGTCGCAGATGGGAGGAGGTCAAGGGTTAAATGCTATGGGAAGGAATCACATGGGTGCTTCAACAAAAGGGCTCAAGTGGTTGAACAGGGAAATGCTCAGAATGGGGCTAATGGTCTTCAATGCTATAACTGTAATGAGAAGGGTCATCTGGCTAATGCATGTCCTAAACCGAGGACAAGAGGCAGTGCTTATTTCAAAGAGGCTTTGCTCTTGGCTTTTAAGGATGAAGCTGAGAACTTTACCAACAAGGAACAGAGCTTTATGGCAGATGCGATTCGATGATGATATGGAGGACTTGCAGGCTAATGCAGCAGTGATGTTGATGGCACAAATGCAAGCTCTACACATGAGTGATATAGGCCCAGTGTATGAATGATGGCTTCTCTCGGTACCTGAACAAACAATTATCATTGATAATCTGATATCTCCGCCATTTTCTCCATCCGACAATGATCAAAGTGTTCAACATGAGTCTTCCACATCTCATTCGATTATTATCAAATAGATCCCGTAGTTATATTTGATGATCAAGATAACCTTATGGTTAATATTGATAATCAAGTTGACTCCATCATTATATTTGAGGATCTGAATAATGATCATGTTGAGAATCACGTTGAACAAGATGAGCTTTTGTCTCCACGAGAAACTGAGCTCTTGACCTAATTAAAGACCAACATTCGTTTGAAATTTGCACGAAATTAAAAGAGAAAATGCATCTGTAACCAGGGATAATGAATGTTTAATTCGACAACTCAACTTTTTCAAAACTCAAGAAAACCGTGAAAAAGGTTTTGAAGCCGCTTTTGCCAAATCACACCAAAACAAAAAATCTTTGGAACGACTATCGTGATCTAGTCGAAGAATGCTTTGTTGTCTCAAATAGAACAAATGAAACATGAACATAAACAACAAATTAACGCTCTTACTTTGGAAACTCAAAAGCCAAGGCTGAGTTGTTAACTTGTCAAAAACAGTTCTTTGAGTACAAAAAGCATTCAACGAAATGAATAGATGACTATCTTGAGGAAATTGTCGACTTACAAAACAAAATCAAAGAGTTTAAAACTGTTGTTTATAAACATGGTGAATCAATCACAATGATTCAAAAGTTTTCTTTCAAACCAAATCCAAATGGATATGGACCGAATCTTGCTGATTCCAAACCTAAGTTTTCACGCATTCAAACCAAATCCTGAAGTTTATAGTGCAGAACATAGAATTGATGATTCAATTATGAATGTTGTTGAATATAATCGCATGGAGGAATTAGATGCAGATGACGAGAGTCGGTCAAAAATGGAAAATGTCGTTTATAATAAACCATTTAACTATTCGAAAGCCGTAACTTTTGTAACACAACAAGATACTTCAAACACACCTTTGATTGTCACACCAGTTTCTGAAGTTAGTCCCCAACACAACGGTGCACAAGTTAATGGTCCTTTACCTTCACTTAGTGAAGTAAAAATTAAAGCCGGAAGTTGTCGTGTTATCAAATATTTTGACACTTCTTATCTCGACATCAAACTTTTGGAACATGCGATTGAATTTCATTCTAAATAAAAGTTGAACATTTTACTCGCCATGGGCACGAGAACAACGAGATATTTTTCAAAAAGATTTTACCCCATGTCAAAAATTTGAAAAACTGTGCACTATATTGGGAAAGGGATTTTCACAAGGAACTTGGTCTCATGAAAACAGTTTCGAGAAAACAGAAACATCAATTTCAAATACTAAACGCAAAAAGAAATTATTGAGAAAAGATGTTGATCGACTCTTGGAAGATGTTATCTGTGCTGATATCTATAATGTTGTGTTATTGCATTCTTTGCCATATGCATCTGATTCTATATCTGCTGATACTGTTGAAACTGTTGAAAATACGGATAATGTGCTTCAGTTCGAGTCTTTAAAATTGAAAATGAACGATTGTCAAACGAGCTTTCAACTGCAATACGTCGTCTTAATTGGTGTCAAAAAGATATTCACGATCAACAACTTGTTTTTCAAAACAAAATCACCCCGTTGCGTGCAAAATCTTCTGATCCAAAAATTGAGCAACTGGATGATCAAAACGTGTCTTTCAAGTGTCAAATCTCAAAATATGAACAAGAACTTGCAAAAGTTAAAAGGAATATGGTGTCATATTTGATTTACTCAAACAGACTCGTGATGAAGCATCCAACGAACTTGATCATTATCTTGCATACACTAAAAAAGTCATGAATTTTGCGGAAATCTTCCTTGAAAATCAAGATTTGGTGCACACTATCATTAAGTTACAGGAAATGTTAGGAAAGTATGAACAAGTTCAGCCTAGCATCATTATGAGAGTTGCACCAGTAACACTTAGCAATCATGTCCCCAGAATACCTACTGACAAAACACATGTTACTAATGTGCTTCCCTCTCTAAACAGGACTAGTTGCCTCTTTTCCAAACGTCCGCGCTTCACGCCTAGGAGCAATACAAGGAAGAATAGGAAGTTGCGACCTAAGAAAAGACAAATAAAGAAAGATGAAGTAGAAGAACAACCAGGACTTTGAATAAGACTTCAGTTGCACCCACTTTAGATATTGCGTCTGGCAAATGTAATGGAAAAGTGTTGTAACTAATGTTGAACCTTTAAGTACTTTTGATATTCAGTCCGATGCATCTTGTGTTATTTGTCGTAGTAAAGTATGTGTTCGATTGTCATGATAAATGTGTTGCTAAGGATATCTTGTCACGTTTAAGGAATCCTAAGACCCGGAATACCTCTAGGCCCAATAATACTTCTAAGTCTGTGCTTGGTAATCCGCCTTCTTTAGATTCTAAGAAACGATTTGATGTCCCTGTCAGTTCGCAGTATCACCTCCAGGATTGTTGTACCACCTAGCACATTCACTAAGACTAGTTGGAGATGGGAGAAATGGATACATAATACACTAGGATTTAAATGGATGCCTAAAATCATTGATGTGTGTATTTCAACTATAACTGCTGAGGAACCCTCTAACACTTCGGGTTCCACATCTACTTCTATTCCATCTGTGTCGTCTGTGTCTAATGCAGGTGATACAGATCATCCTTTGGATTGTTGATAGCGGATGTTCCCGACACATGACAGGCAACCTTAAACTGTTATCAAACTTTGTTGTAAAGTTCATTGGCACTGTCAGATTCGGGAATGATCACTTCGCAGCTATCATGGGCTACGGAGACTACATTAATGGCAACATCGAAATTAGCAGGGTTTATTATGAGGAAGGCCTCTGTCACAATCTTTTTTATGTTGGTCAATTTTGTGATGGAGACTTGGAAGTCGCTTTTAGGGAGAAAACTTGTTTCATTCGTGATCTACATGGAAATGATCTTATGTCTGGTCAACGCTCATCCAGTCTCTACACTATCTCCATACAAGACATGATTGCTTCATCTCCCATTTGTCTACTCTCAAAGGCTACATCTACAAAATCTTGGCTATGGCACCGTCGTCTATCACATCTAAACTTTCAAACCATCACCAATCTTGCACGACACAAACTCGTTGAAGGTCTCCCGCGATTCCAGTATTCTAAAGATCACCTATGCTCAGCTTGTGAACAAGGGAAAAGCACTCGTGCTCATTTTCCTTCAAAGGTGGAACACAGCTCTCAGCATGTGCTTCATCTTCTTCACATGGATTTGTGTGGCCCGATGCGCGTGCAGACGATAAATGGCAAACGCTATATCTTGGTAATTGTTGATGACTATTCAAGATGGACTTGGGTTTATTTTCATCGAAGTAAAGATCAAGCTCTACAAATGATCATCATCTTTCTCACGAAAATTCAAGTTCAGCTCCGGAACACCGTCAGACAAAGGAACTGAATTTGTGAATCAAACCCTTCGGGAATATTATGAGAAAGTGGGAATTGAGCATCACACATCTATTGCCCGCACACCAGAACAAAACAGAGTTGTTGAAAGACGAAACCGTACGTTAGTGGAAGCTGCCCGAACGATGTTAATCAATGCTAAACTTCCAGATTACTTGTGGGCTGAAGCTTTCTCAACTGCATGCTACACTCAGAATCGTTCTATGATTACAAAACGCCACAACAAAACACCATTTGAGCTTCTCCACAACAGAAAACCGAATCTCAAACACTTTCATGTATTTGGATCCCTCTGCTATCCGAATAATGATCGTGACAACTTTGGAAAGCTCAAAGCCAAAGCTGACATTGGAGTCTTTATTGGATATTATGAGAATTCTAAAGGTTACCGAATCTGGAATCGTCGTACAAAGCAGGTTATGGAAACGATTCATGCTCATTTTGATGAACTTACTGAAATGGCTTCTGAGTATAACAGCTTGGAACCCGGTCACAACCACTTAAACTTCCCCCAAATCCCATCATCAGCTGATACAAGCCCTCAGCTTTCTCGTCAACAAATGGAAAGACTATTTGCTCCTCTGTTCAGTGACGATATTGATGACCGTGCTCCAGGTGTATCCGATGTTTCCGTTGCTCAACCTGATACTGCTCTTATACCTGATACACCTGCTACAACAACCACTGTTGAAGAAGCACCACCAGTTGACTCTACAACAATAGTTGAACAAACTGCTTCCAACGACGCAGAACCGGCTGATGATGTTCTTAATGACGTACCCCCACCTGCAGATTTTGATCCTAATGTGTTCTTTAACCCGTTCGCCAATGAAACTGCTGCACCTGATGTCGCGGAATCATCGACAAGTGATTTGAATCCTCAAAATCTGCACAATGTATATCAACATCAACCCTCTACACATCGATGGACAAAAGACCATCCTCTGGAAAAAATTATTGGCAACACGAATCAACCAGTCGTTACGAGACAACGTCTTCACACAGATGGTGAACATTGCATTTATGCACTCACGGTCTGCCAATTTGAACCTAAAAACATTAAATACGCAATGACAAAAGACAACTGGATTGAATCCATGCAAGAAGAACTCAACCAATTCAAACGTCTTGAAGTATGGGAACTGGTTGAAAGACCATCAGGGGTCTACGTCATTGGTCTAAAATGGATTTTGAAGAACAAATTGGATGCTGAAGGGAATGTCATCAGAAACAAGTCACGTCTGGTGGCTAAGGGTTATAGACAGGAAGAGGGTATTGACTTTGAAGAATCATTTACTTCGGTTGCTCGTCTTGAGGTGTTCGATATTTCGGCATTTGCAGCTCATATGAACATCACGGCCTTTCAGATGGACGTCAAACGCTTTTCGAATGGTCAACTGAAAGAAACAGTTTATGTCACCAGCCGAAGGATTCGTTGATCCCGCTTCGAACCATGTCTACAAACTGAACAAAGCTCAGATGGTCTCAAACAAGCTCCTCGGGCGTGGTATGATAAGCTATCATCTTTCCTCCTTGCCAATAATTTTACCAAAGGTTCGGTCGACCCAACTCTTTTCATACAATATCACGAGGAACATATTTTAATTGTTCAAATTTACGTGGATGACATCATTTTTGGGTTAACGATAAAAGTACTCAATCGCTTTTGCTAAACTAATGAAGAAACATTTTGAAATGTCAATGATGGGTGAACTTACGTTCTTTCTAGGATTACAAGTTCATCAATCACCCCGTGGTATTTTCTTGAGTCAGTCCAAATATGCCCTTGAATTGTTACACAAATTTGGAATGCAAAACTGTGACACCTACGCCACACCAATGGCTCATACCAAGAAGCTAGACGCTGATTTACATGGGAAATTGGTGGACCCTACCAAATACCGTAGTATCATTGGGTCTCTCATGTATCTAACAGCTAGCAGGCTTGACATTGTATTTGCCGTATATCTTTGCTCCGTTAACAGCATCGAGACCAACTGAAACCCACCTTCTCGAGGCTAAAACAATCCTCCGATACATCAAGGGAACCATTAATTTGGGAATCTGGTATCCGAAGGATTCTGGTTTTGAACTAATCGCTTTTTCAGACGCTAACCACGCAGGATGCTTAGATTCACGAAAAAGTACTTCATGAGCTCTACAATTTCTTGGAGACAAACTGGTGTCATGGCAATCGAAGAAGCAGGACTGTACATCGCTGTCCTCAACCGAAGCAGAATATGTAGCCATGTCGGCGTGTTGTGCTCAAGTTATTTGGATGAGAACACAACTCAAAGACTATGGTTACGTATTTGACAGAATCCCGATGTACTGCGACAATCGGAGAGCTATTGCGATCTCGTGCAACTCAGTTCAAAGATTCGAAATCAAAGCACATCGATCTTCGATATCATTTCATCAAGGACCACGTGGAACAGGTTACATTTGAATTATACTTCGTAGGTCAATACCATTGGCGATCTACTCACCAAAGCCTTGCCTTCCGCTAGGTTTAATGAGTTGGTCCACCGGATTGGTATGCGGTGTTTGACTCAAGAGGAACTGGATGAACTCTTAAAACAGTCTTAAAAACCAGTCAAACACCAAAATCTCTTTTGTAAATATTTTCCAAAAACAAAATATAAAAATATAAAATCAGTTAAAACAACAAAAATATTCTTCTATCTATATTTCTTTATACATGGCAAGTACATTTCTTCCGTCAACACTCTAATCTTTCAAAATTCATTATTTTTTCGATCAAGTGTTGAGGGGGAGAAAATAAATACTTAACTGTTTCAAAATATATGTGTACTTGCATGTTACCCATTCCCGGTTGTTTCTTTTAATAATGGTGGACATATTTCTGTTTTCTGACACTCCTCGGACTAAAATTTATAAACTTTCATTATTTCTTAAGTCGAGGGGGAGTGTCGTCAATGTTATTTCCAAATATTCTTTGTTTGGTAACCAAAATGGAAGTTAAAGGCTTTTGATGTAAATGGTAAAGGTGGAGGGACTGAAAGTGTCAAAAGTTTAAAGTGTTTTCTAATAAAACTCCCCACCTAACATTAACTCTTCACATTTATTACACAACCTAACTCATCCTACGCTTAAAATTCGTTCAACAAATCCGTGTTTTGGATCATCAATTTGTAAGTTGTTTCATAATCTTAACGTGGTTACAAACATTGGTTTTGATTTTTATACGAATCCAACGGTCAAATTTTTGTATATGATTGATTTTGTGTTCTACGATATGCGCATGAACACATGATCAAGATTGTGTGTTTATGGTTAAAAAGATAGTGTCAAAACATTTTTATAACATCAATGATATCATTTTTATCCTCAAAATGCACCCAGATGCACGAATTGATGGATTTTGGAAATTAGGGTTTATGCGTAGGTTTGGGTGTTTTCATATGTGAACGTTTTTGGTAATAAAGATTGTTACAATAGGTTGTTTTAAAGTTGAATTGATCATATTTAAGCCCAGAACTTGCCCAGAAACATAAAAAATGAAAGAATTGAAATTTAGGGTTTATGTTCATACGGTTTGGGTATTTTTGATTCATGACATGTTTGATGTTAAAACTTGGATAAAACAACTCTATAGGCTTCCTAGACTTACCAGAAAAACTTTGGTGCAAATCCTATAACTATATTTCATACGCGTAATTCATGAACTTTAGGGTTTAGTCTTACGGGTAAGACTCTTTACGCATAACTGTTTGATTGAGTGTTTGTGAGTAAATCTGTTATACAATGAATGTGGGTGTTAATATTGATGCTGTGATGAATTTATTTCAGGTTTGCTACTCGTAAAAATCAGAATCAAGGTTGTTAACCATCTACGCATAAGGATCACCTTACGCGTAGCATGTTATGAAGAGAAATCTTACGCGTAGCATTTACGCCGTAAGGTTCTCAAAGGGACTACGCGTATCCTGTGAAGGATATGCGTAAACAGGGACCTCTACGCATAAGGTCTACTCTTACGAGTAAGCCTTACGCGTAAGGTTTTATATACGCCTACGCGTAAGCTTTATGCATGAGGTCCTCTGTTCCTACGCGTAACATTTCTTACGCGTAAGTCAGGATCCTACGCATAAGCTTGTGTCTACGCGTATAACTCCTGTTTACGCATAAGCTACCATTTCTACGCCTAAGCCTTGATCAAACCTTCATTGTGTATTGTTACGCGTGCAATCTTGTAAATAAATAAATCATAGCATCACGAAACCAATACTGTCACTAACAAGCTTAAATGTGTAATGTGTTACGAAAAATATGTGATAACAATAAACTTTAAAACCTAAAGTTAACTAACTCACGAAACTTTTCTCGACTGAAGTGCAACGTGAATTCATCAAGTCCTTGCTTATCTTCATCAGACGAATAGTAATCAAAGAACGTGTAGAAGATCTCCAACTTGCATTTGAATCATATCAGACCCGTGTCAACTTCACTCCACCTCAGCTACATCTTTCCGACATCAACCAGCTTCCACAATACACTCTCATCAGCCAACCTTTCGGAGTAGTTTACCTTAGTGAACTACAACGCAACTTCTTGATGGCGTGTAGAGATCTTCACAAGTTTGGGGATAACACACTGAAGAAGGTTAGGGACGGATTGGCTTATAGGTTGAAGGACATACATGAAGGAATTGGCTCACAAAAGCGATGGAATTCTAAGGACAGACTGGATGTGAAGAGAATCATCACCATGATTGATGAAAGGTTGTATCGACGGGACCAGTTCAGTACACTGGAGAGCTTTGTAGGCGGTCGATCCGGATTGCTCTCCTGGCTATCAACGCCAGTTCGCATTTCGGCAAGATTGATGGAATTCCTGGTACCCCTTGAACTACTTCTATTTCATATAATTTGGATGTGTGATTATCTGACAATGGCTTGTGCACACATAACAGTGTACAACCCGCTCTTGTAAATAAAGGACCCTGTGGTATGCTTCAATGCCACAATCCTTATAAAAGGAGTGAAAGCTTCTTACTTTTGAGTAAAAACTATCAAACCTTTCACTTTTCAAGGTTTTGCTCAAAAGAACAAGTACTTCCCCTTATGATTTTTAAAACCTCAACCGTTTATATCACTTGTTGAGGGGGAGTATTTGACTTTAAAACTTTGTTCACAAATTGTTCACAGTGGTCATCTTCCCATAAAACTCAAAATGGTCATATTTATTCTCAAACATTTCGTCAAAAATAACATTTATATGCCATTTTTGAGGGGGAGAAAATTTATGTGATAAGAAATATGTTGTGTAACTGAAAATGAATCTTTGTGCTATAGACTTAACCAATGAATTGACGAGATCTTAACTGTTAGTAACTCGAAAAGACTTGTCCGGGATGGGTAATAATTTCAAGCTAGTTCGCTAGTGATGTAAACGTGTCTCGCAAAGGACTTGTCCGAGTAGAATGTACCATTCGAGAAAATCCTGGTAGACATGATCTTTGACGGGTTTGACAACCTTTCGAGGTTTGTCCACACCTTCAAGATAGTTATTAGAGCTAGTTGTCACCTAAAAACTGACAATGTAACTCTTTAACTATTCAACGTAATCGTGTCTCGCAGGGGATTGTCTATCTTGAGTCGATCAATTCAAAAGTGCGCGCGCTTCTCTCACCGTGCAGATTTCTGTCTTAACACTTAAGCACGTGTGGAGGGAGAGTATTTTGCTAAAGATAAAACTCTCACAGTGGTACAAAATGTTTTTCATTCACAAACACTTCGAGAGACTTTCATGAAAATGGTTCTATGGCAACGGAGTTATAAGGTGATTAATGTTAGGAATAACCGTCCTATGATCCGCCAGAGCCGGAGGGATCTACCCAAGGACACTAACAATAGTTAGAATTAGAAGTCCTTAAGTATGATTGTAAAAAGGAGAATATGAGAATCGGAGAAAGAAGGAGTTGAAGAATTAAAAAGAAATGTAAAGAAAATGGTGAAAAGAAATAGCACTCCAAATTATTCAACTGGGCAGACACCGGGTTCAATTCATATGCTACTGGTTGTCACTTGATGACACCGGTATTGAAGATTAAAAGTCGTCATGGACCCAGTGACGCATGCACTAAACCTTCTTAGCCACTCAAGTTTCTCTCAACAGAAGCTTGTTTCATTCTCAGAGGGAACCCTACGTAAACTATCGGCTTTCTCTTAGAGATTGCTGGTATTGAAGAAGGAGACCCTCTCCCTAGTCTCCGCTCAGGAAAACCAAAACGCACTATTGAGTCTAGAGCCACGAGATTCATTAAAAGATCTCTTAAGTACACTTGACATTTCATCACTTGCTGTTCAACAATAAGAACATCAGTGGTATGTTATCGAGTCCTTCACAGATCTTAGCAAACTGTCGAGAACATTTATGAGAGGTTCACATTTGTGATCCTCAGTGATTGAATGGAAACTCCTGCCAAGGTCAACATCAAACAACCCCGACAGCAGATCACTTCGTAACTCCCCGTGAATTACACTTAGTGGCCTCAAACGGTCTAACAGCGAGGTGATGCCGGTATACCTCACGACTCATCTCAACCGTAGATGTACTTCGGTACATCGTGTTATCTCACTTGTGGGACTCCGGTTCAGAACGGCCTTTGTGAGAATTAGAGTTGTGTTTTCACACTATGCGTGTAACACTCTTGAAGTTCAAACTTGTAAGTGCCGTAATCCGCTTATTACTAACCTTTCTTATGTTTTCTTCTTATGGAAGCTATGAAGCGGACTATGATTGTGATTCTTCACATGCTCATGCCAACATCATCACTAATGGAAGTTCTTTCAAAAAGCAACACAAAATTCAGAATGATTCTACGTCAATTCAAAAAATCTACAAAGTTTAAAGACTTAAAGAACTTCATCAAGATCGAAATCCAACCAAATAAGCGTGTGAGCATGTTGAAGAATGACGTGGATACACCGGAGTAGCGGCTGCACTGGGCGCACTTGATGCAGACAACAACAACATACTATCACTACCATCACAAAGAACAAAGATGACGTCAAAGCAGAATACTTCAAAGAAACAATTTCTCACTCCGGGAGATTGTTCGAATCAAGGCAATTCTTCTCACAAGAAAGAAGAATATCAGAAGACGCCAAAGCTACAATTACATCGCACCCTCACCGTCAGCATTCATTCATCACCAACACTTAGGGGGAGATTGTTGGAATCACTCCTAAACCTAATTCAAGTGTTAGTGACTCATATGTAATAGTTAGCTTAATATGGCCTTTATGTTAGTAATTAGCCTTAGGCTTATGTAGAAGGCCCATAAGCCTAGGCCTAGTCCAATAAGGAAAAGGATGGGAACTAGGAGTGTTGCCCTAGCTTCCCTCCTATAAATACCTTGTAATAACCCTCACTTGAGGGTTGGTTGTTCAATATTTTCTCTCATTCATACTCCTACGCATAACCATCCTTAGTCTAACGTGTGTGTGTGTGTTTGGTTTATTGTTCAACCGATCTATCTCTTCATCTATTTCTTCTATTGATGCTTGTGTTGCATTTATGGGAACCTAACAAGTTCACCTTGGAGTGAAAGAACTAGGTACTTAGCCTAGTACCTTATAAAGGGTAGGCGACGTTGTGTAGGTGTGGTTCTCCTTGGTGTGAAAGAACTCGGTGGTTAGCCTAGCACCGTATAAAGGGTAGGCGACGTTGTGTTAGGTGTGGTTCGCCTTGGTGTGATAGAACTCGGTATTTAGCTTTGTACCGGAAAAAGGTTAAGCGACATTGTGAAGGCTTCTCCGCCATAAGGAGTTGGTGTAGTGCTTACGAACTCTCGAGTAGGTGACTCGGGGAGTGGAGTAGGGCAAGGAAGGTGTCCTTGTAGCCGAACCACTATAAATACTTGTGTTGTGGTGATGTGCTTTTTACTCTTTATCTTTCATTACACGTTTATATATCTATCTATCAACGTCCAACATAAACAACCAAATAGATTGACATAAGTCGATCTAAATATTGAAAAGGAAGTTTTAAATTGGTAAAACTATTCAACCCCCCTTCTAGTTTTCCACATAACTCATCTCTCACATTACGCATAACTAAAGCGTGACTCAGAAAGCCAACTTATCAGAAGATTACGGCGTAACTCTCCCAAAAGATTACGACGTAACTTTATTATGTCAAATGAGGAACCGCGCCGCTGATAACTACACCGTAACCAAGAATTATTGAAGATACGGCATAACTACTTCTAAGGTTACGCCGTAACCAGCAAATCTAGTGCAATTTATGAAGAAATAGAGGATTACGGCGTAACTATTTTATTAGTTATGCTGTAACCCAGATCTGGCCTATAAATACCCCACGATTTCCAGCATTTCAAAGCATCCCATTTCACACACCACAACCAAAGAACGTGGGAAGAAGCCAAAGGAAGGTCTAGAGGAGCATATAGAGCTATCTCCAAGGGAGAAATCACTCCCCTACGATAAGCATTAGCATTTAATCTTTCCTTTACTTTCGATTCATGTATTTCGTAACATTAATTATTGAATTAATTTGTATGGTTAATATGAGCGGCTAAGCACCTCCTGATGCTGGCCTAGTTATGATTCCTTAATTGTTTTGTTTGTGTTTATATTACTTCCGTATAACTATTTCTAAGTGTATGCATGCATAGTTTATTGGTAGCTACCCTTGTTTCGGTAGTTTTGAATGGCGGTAGAGGCTAGTTGCTTAGGAGATATGACCAACTGACCCTAAGTGAGTAGACTGAGACGGGAAGGGTAAGATATGACCAACTGAAGACCCTTTCTACTTGTGCGATTTGACCAACTGATCACCTACTGTTTGGATGAACTTAAGAATTAGAGGGTGAGTGTTTAAGTTGCTAACGCCCGGGCACTCACTAATATAAGTCTAACATGTAGCGGTACTTAATGACTCGGCTTAGGGGACCAGGAACAACTGGACTTATGAGGGGACACCTGACTTCTCCAGTGGTGGCATCTTTGCCGATAGGTTAGGGCGAATTGATCAAATGCTGTCCTCTCGACTTTGACCTCACCTGAAGTAATTGGAAGTAATTAGACATAGACATTACTAGCTAGGATGAATAACTAGGTTAGCACCACTCTCCTCTATTGATTACACATTTGCCTTTACTTTCTTTATTAGTTAATTAATTAAATCATCTTAAAATCTGTGACACCTAGACTTAGTATTAATCCAACACACATAGCTCTTGGGACGACCTCGGTTTTACCGAATACTACACTACACACGACCGGGTACACTGCCCGTTAATGCATTAGGGTAGACCATAGGTATAACGAGACAATATAAATATTAAAACCGGTCAGTCAAAACCGCATCAAGTTTTTGGCACCGCTGCCGGGGAGTTATATTAGGATTGCTATTAACTCTTTCATTTTGTTTTGTTTTAAAATTTCTCAAATTCTCACGATCACTATTCAAGATTTCAGGTACCATGGAAGTTGTTAACATTGATGACTTCACTCTTGAGGAATATTTGGCTTTGACAAGAGTAGAATAAGGGTCGGGTCTCGTAAGACCGGCAATTGGAGCTGATGTCCGTTTCGAAATTAAAGACCAATTTATGAGGGAGCTTCATGCTAATCCTTTTTCTGGAAACAGGGACAAAGATGCGTATGAGCACGTTGAAAATGTCTTATACATCTCAAGACTTTTCAACATTCCGGGTGTGTCTCATGACACTGTTATGCTAAGGGTATTCCCCATGACTCTTACTAGGGCCGCCAGAAGATGGATTAAAAGATTGCCCGCCGGGGCAGTTAATACTTGGGCTCTACTAAAGAAGCACTTCATTCAGAGGTATTGTCCTACGTCGAAGATTTCTAACAAGCTTTTGGAGATCCATAATTTCAAGCAAGAAGACGATGAAACATTGTATTAGGCCTGGGATAGATACAACGATCTCCTTTACAAATGTCCCACACATGATCTGAACAACCAGCAAAAAGTCAACATCTTCTACAAAGGAATCAACGTGACTACAGGACAGATGCTGGACTATCAAGGACCGATCCCGAACATGACTCCTACTTTCGCAATTGAAGCCATTCAAAAAATGGTCGATCACTCCCAAAAATGGCATGATGGGGGAAGCAAAAGAAACCAAGGCGAAAGTTTTGACGGAATTGCAGCCATCGCTAGCAAAATTGAAAATCTAAGTCGAAATATGCTAAAAGTCAGAGAAACCGTTCATGCCATCCAAGTGGGTTGTGAAAGCTGTGGGAGAGGACATCTCACCAAGAATTGTCCTCGCGTTAATAAAGAAAATATAATTGAAGAAGCTAAATATGGAGAAAATTGACCATTTTACGGAGATAATTGAAATAGTAACGGGTATCGTGGAAATTACAACCGTGGGCCTTTTGGAGAAAGAAAGCCCAACCTTGAAGATACAATAAACAAATTCCTGGAAAATTCAGCCCAAAGACAAAAGGAACAAGGTGAGTGGCTAAAAGAATTCCAGGAAAACACTGACAGAAGTCTTTCCAATCACGACACAACCCTGAAAAAACCTTGAATCCATGGTGGAAAAGCTTAGTGAGAAAGTAAGGACGAATAACACTAAACCGGAATGATCAAAACCCACAATGGAATGTAAAGTGATTTTTGCTGATAATGACTCGAATATACAGGCTAATTCTCACACTGAAGATACGGATTCTGGCGAAGATTCCGTCGACAGATCGGAGTTACGCCGTAACCTGTCTTAAGAGTTACGGCGTAACTATGTTTTTGACAGCGATCGTGGGGTTATGAAAGATATTGATAAAGACGATTCAAGCGAGTTACACCGTAACCAAACATCCCAGTTACGGCGTAACTAGGATACGTGGGCAGACGAATTTCTCGAAGTGGACGAATCAGGAACACAGGTAATTAATGGATGGTCCCACGACATTAATTTATGCCCTCTGTCCCCATCTAAAAAGAAATATCACTGGTTTCAAAAGATACCCGTAGCTAAGGGAGACTGGTATGATCTATGGGCCTCATGTGACCCGAGAAATGAGATTTGCGATGAAGGAAGCGATAAGGATAGGGTCAAAAAAAACAAATTCATGTGGGATGCATATACTGATGAAGAAAGATTGGAAAAACTCTCCTTCGAGGAAGAAGAGGAACCGCCTATCACTCACTGGTGTACTTCGATAATCATAACTGACGATGAATCCACACGAGCATGGCCTACGTGCGACCCTTTTCGCGAGTATTGCAATGGTGGAGATAGTTTAAAATAAGAAGAATGGACGTGCCCTCACGAGCTTGAAAGACATAATATCAAGTTCGGAGATTTGACAATTGATAATTGGTACGCGATACGATTCGGGAATGCTAAAACTAACCCAAATCTTCTTAAAAATCTCAAGATTGACTACAAGGATCATAATCAGAAAAAGGAACTGGTTAATGATGACATCTACTGCATGGAAGATCCTTTAAGCAGAATTGATAACAATGAAACCCGAAGTCATTGGTGTGAAAAGATCAAATCTCCTGGGGAAGTCTTCTGGGCATCAAGCAACCCTTATGATGATAAATGTAATGAGGGAAGCAGCTTAATGAGAACGGGAGAGGATGAATTCTTTTGGACCTCAACCAATGATAAGGAAAGGGCAAGTTTACCTTGGTTAGACAACTTGGGATTTTACAGTTGGGTAAAGATCAAGTATGGACAAGTAGATGCGTTAACAAAGGAAAAGATTTTGAAAGAATACATGAGTAAAGAAAATTCAAACGACAAGAGTCCTAACAACTCGAGTGAAAAAATAGCTGAGGATAACAAAGAGTTGATAAGAAATGAGAAGGAAGAATGCAAACGTGTACTGGTGGAGAATTTGCTTGATGAGGAATGGTTTAAAGGTACCGAGTCTGATGACGATGACATTGAGGGGATTTTAGGTTACCTTGAGTTGCTAGGAAATGATGAATTTACTGACCCCGATGATGAAGCATATGAGCAAAGGAGGTGCAAACTCCTTGGGATTCCATATAAGAGGCCACCACCGATTATTGCCAAAAAGTATGAGTTCACTCGATACCACTTAGGACCAGAGGAAAAAATTTGCAAAATTCTAAAGATCGAGACTAAAGAATACCTCCGCACTGCCACAAATGTCGCTTGAGTCAGACACAACTTAATGAAGGACATGGAGGAGCTTGGCCAAGTTCAAAGGCCACCATAAAGCCCCGAGGCTCTGAGTCTAACTTAAAGACTCGTAAATAAAGAAAAGTGCTCTTTCGGGAGACAACCCGAATTATCCCTTTCTTTTATTTTATTTCCATTTCTGTTAGGTTTTGTGTTTTTAACCATTTTTGCAGGAAACGAGGAGTGATTGCTGCTGCAGTATGCTGATCTGACTATAGTTACGGCATAACTCATCTCATTGGTTACGCCGTAACAACCCCTTGCAGTAGAATTTCGGATGCATCACCAATTACGGCGTAATACCATCTCAGTGGTTATGCCGTAGCTACACTCTTACAGCGTATGCCAGGTTTTGCCTAGTTACGGCGTAACTCCTTTTAAGAGTTACGACGTAACTATCCTCTGCTTTACTTCTTTCATTTTAAACACAATAACCTTGTATTTGTATTTTAAATGAACTTTGTGGGTGTGTTCTCTGTAAACCATCACGAGACTTCACTCGTCCACTTGGGACACCAAGTGGTTTAAAAGGCTTATTGCATATGCTAAATGAAACCGTGATTCCTACGAAAGTGAGTTAGGTTTGTTTGTCATTTTTTATTTTTCTTTTTTAGAATTATGCTTGTCGGTAGTGTGATTTCAGGGATTGAAGTTTGCTCATGGATGCTTATACGAATGCACGACTCTTTTTCGTGGGCCTTCTTTCTTTTTGGAGCAAATTTCAGGGAAGTTCTCGCTCTCATTCTACTTTTCTCTTCACCTTTATTTAACGCTTAGTACAAAAGGGACTTTGTACAATTCAAGTGGGGGGACGGGAGTAGAATTGTCTCTTGAACTTTATTTTGCCCTTGTTTTTCTAGTTTATTTTGAAAAATTATGCCATTTTTAAAATTTTGACATGTTTTTCTTAACCTAACTAGATTAGACCTTAGCCGAGCGCATACAACCCTTGATATTATATGGTGAGATTAGCCTTACCCGTTTCCAATATTTTACCCCAAATCCACCGAATTATGAGTGTGTCGGTAGCTTGTAAACTTTAGAACTTGGCCTTTGCATCATTTCGAGACCATAGACGAGGTATGTTGAGTTAGCTCAATGTATTTGGACTTTTCAGTTTAAGAAGGCAGTATTATAGGATTATTACCCCAAATAGCCTACCATTGTGTGTCTATCGATTAGTCACCTCGACTTCTCGACCCCCATGTGAAACCCTTTTGTTGCACTCACCTTTAGTGCAAGATACCCCTAGATACACCCATCTGAGCCATTCTTTTCATTTTGTTAACCCAATATATTGTTATGATACACCTATACACCTTAGCCTACCCTGTAGTCTTTATTTGTGACTGGGAAGTCGTCAGTTGCCTAAGTTCAAGGTCAAGTGGAAAGGTTCTAGAATCACGCTTTCGGCGACGACATATTATTAAAGATCATTGAAGACCCCCAGAATTCCCATTGTTCATCTCAAGTGGGGGGATATTATGTTTAGTTGTTATATTTATGTTTAAAAAAATGAATGATTCATATATATATATATATATATATATATATATATATATATATATATATATATATATATATATATATATATAGTTATGTTATTTAGTTTATTGTAAAGTGCAATGTTATAAGCACTATGTTATGAGCTTTATATAGATTTAGTATCGAGGAGGCCACCTCGGTCACATTCGAAGATTGGAGTTGGTTAGGGTGCCAACAGTTGGAGAAAAGGTAGTGTGCCCATCATGATGTCCTCTAATGACACATCTACCTAGTATTTCATGATCCGGTTTCTTAACTTCAAAGCTTGAACTTAAGTGGTGATGACTTGGTTATAGATTTAGACTATCTGCTTGATTTTTATTTTACACCATTTATATATCCCATGTCTTATCCTACCCTTTAGTCATGAAGCGTGTCTAGGTGATGCAGCGAGCAATCTTCGGTGTCTTGGCCATGGGTTTGGTCATGTATCATTGATTTTGTCCACTTCATCGTGACATGTTAGTAATGATGAGTCACCCTTAACCTTTGTCGTGTCTACCCATATTGCCTTTGAAAATTGTCTAGCCCTTAACTCTAGTGGTGGAGATTTTTGGCAAACGGAATGTAATCCCATAAGCTTATGATTGTTTCTTATGATGGCTTGATTGATTAGCGTTCTCATTTCATCACCCCTTAGTATAGATTTAAAAGAAATCCCTGACTAAACTTAGAATAGTTGAGAGATTTGAGTGTTTCATTCCCATTTCGTGAGGTGTTCGGCTTTGTTTTATTCTAGCATAAGGGATTTTTAAACTTTTATTTTCCGTGTTATGGGAGATATCTTTTCAGAATCTATCTAATAAGGTCTACTTGAGGGCAAGTAGAGTTCAAGTGGGGGATATTTGATAACATCAAATTATCCTGAATATTAAGTGTCAATTTCCCCCGATAATGATTGTAATTTATTTCATTTATATGGATTTACGCTTGTTTTCCATTATATTCCACTTTCAGGTAAATTACGAGCATTGGAGCTAAAGAGACACGAAATTGGAGAATTATTAAAGATTTATCATAGTATGCTCACTTTGAAGAAGTTACGGCGTAACTCATCTCTCACATTACGTCGTAACTAAAGCGTGACTCGTAAAGCCAACTTATCAGTAAGATTACGTGTAACTCTCCCAAAAGATTACGCGTAACTATATTAGGTCAAATGAGGATCCGCGCTGATAACTCTACCAGTAACTCGTGCATAAACTACGGTGTAACCAAGAATTATTGAAGATACGGCGTAACTACTTCTAAGGTTACCGTAACAGCAGATCTAGTGCAATTTATTTAGAAATAGAGGATTACGGCGTAACTATTTTATTAGTTACGTCGTAACCCAGATCTGGCCTATAAATACCCCATGATTTCCAGCATTTCAAAGCATCCCATTTCACACACCACAACCAAAGAACGTGGGAAGAAGCCAAAGGCAGGTCTAGAGAAGCATACGGAGCTATCTCCAAGGGAGAAATCACTCCCCTACGATAAGCATTAGCATTTTATCTTTCCTTTACTTTCGATTCATGTATTTCGTAACATTAAATATTGAATTGATTTGTATGGTTAATATGAGCGGCTAAGCTCCTCTTGGTGTTGGCCTAGTTATGATTCCTTAATTGTTTTGTTTGCGTTTATATTACTTCCGTATAATTATTTCTAAGTGTATGGATGCATAGTTTATTGGTAACTACCCTTGTTTTGGTAGTTTTGAATGACGGTAGAGGCTAGTTGCTTAGGAGATATGACCAACTGACCCTAAGTGAGTAGACTGAGACGGGAAGGGTAAGATATGATCAACTGACGACCCTTTCTACTCGTGCAATTTGACCAACTGATCACCTACCGTTTGGATGAACTTAAGAATTAGGGGTGAGTGTTTAAGTTTCTAACGCCCGGGCACTCACTATTATAAGTCTAGCATGTAGCGGTACTTAATGACTTGGCTTAGGGGACCAGGAACAACTGGACTTATGAGGGGACACTTAACTTCTCCAGTGGTGGCATCTTTGCTGATAGGTTAGGGCGAATTGACCAAATGTTGTCCTCTCAACTTTGACCCCACCTGAAGTAATTGGAAGTAATTAGACGTAGACATTACTAGCTAGGATGAATAACTAGGTTAGGACCACTCTCCTCTATTGATTACACCTTTGCCTTTACTTGCTTTTATTAGTTAATTAATTAAATCATCTTAAAATCTGTGACACCTAAACTTAGTATTAATCCAACACACATAGCTCTTGGGACGACCTCGGTTTTACCGAATACTACACTACACACGACCGGGTACACTGCCCGTTAGTGCATTAGGGTAGACCATAGGTATAACGAGACATTATAAATATTAAAACATGGTTAGTAAAACTTGCATCAGAACTTCCTTAAAAACAAAAGGTCACGTTTTAAAATCATCATATTTTATAATGTTGGACAATGATAGATCGTTCTAATATTTTTCTTGTTGAGAATTCTCTATACTTGGATATGGGCATCCTAAGAAGATAATGAAGAATTTCTCTCTAAATACTTCTTTCCTTAAAAAGAATATTTAGCAAAGGTATGATCTTTAATAAACTACAAATAATTTTTTTTATTCTCTTTCTAGATAAATTAATAAGATAATTTTTTTTTGTGTTTTAGTAGTATCTTTACGCTCTCTTAATAATCACCAACGTAGTTATCTATATTGAACTCATCATTAAGAATACTATTCTTCGTTGATCTTTATAGACAAAATTACAAACGAGTGATAATGATATCTCGGCTATTCGAGAGCCTTGATCATCACTTCTCACATAAGGATTATTGACAATTTATCTATGTCAATAAGTATCCACGTGAAATTTCTTGCATTATGATAAAATGGGATTTTATCATAATCTTTGAAAACTTCCCAAAGAATTATGATTTATTCATAAAAAGGGAACCTCGTCAAATAAGACTAGTATAACCCGTCAAAACTCCAAACCATAAGTTATAGAGCATAAACATCGATCCTAGGCAATTTAGAACTCCCAAACCAAAATTATCAAGGATCACTTAAGCTGTCAAATTGCTGATATGCCGGATCCCTGAGCTTGAACTAGCCGGATCCCTCATACAAGGGATCCGTGGGATCTGTTGGGAATTATATTTAAGTTGATAAGACAAAATACATGAAAGATGAAGGACTGTTGAAGACAAAGAAAGACAAGGGACCTACTTGTCAAAGAAGTATTTATTATCTATTCCCTTGTAGTCATTTGTAATCCTGGTATCTTTATTATACAAAGAGATACAGGGAATATGTTTTAGTGTGTGTCAAGATGTAAAACACTAAAGTGTGTGTGTGTGGGAAAACCCAGGCGTGGGGTGCCTAGGGTTTTGATGAAGTCGACATGTAGTTTTACAGCCTCAAGGATCATTGATCCCTGTTGTATAACCGTCTTAGAGTTGATCGTCTAGGATTGGGGCCGTGGATGTGTTTTATAGAACACATAATGATGGCGAAACCTTGATATAATAACAATGAAAGTTCTTTATTCCGTTGTGCATACTTATTATTGTTCATTGTTATTTGTGCTTATTGATAATCCTAGATAAGGTCTAAACAACCTCGAGCATCGATTCTAACAGGATCTGTGCAACAGAAGACAACATAAGTAAGAAATGATCACTGTGGAAGTTCCACTACCCACTTTCTCTATCAAGACTCACGAACATAAACCTAGTTACTATTCACAGGAGCAAATTGATCATCTTCTTCAACAAAACAATCTCTTTTGTAAGTATAATCTTCACTACATTGTTATCTCCATTCCTTGATTCCTAGGATTACAATTTTCATCTTTAGAAGTTGAGCTCAAATGGGTTTGTCACAATTTGTTACCACATTGTTTTCTTAGATAATCTAAATCAAAGAATTAACATTGTTAATACAAATTAAACTCATTCCTTGAATTCAATGAAGATGTTTTGAGCAAAATTGTGATCAATTCCATTAGGTTACTATTCACACAATTAATACCACATTGTGGTTTTGTTGTATAGGAACAATCATGCCTAGCAACCGCCAACAAGATTACCATGATACCGCCCACTACATCCCAATGTACCATCGTAAGGAAGGCCTAAGCCCGGAGGATAGGAAAGCTTTCAAGATGCTAGAAAAGAGGCTTTTCCATGATGGCCGTGTGGTTGAACCATTATTCCTCGCAAACACCAACATCCGACAAGTATTTGGAGGAATTAACTTTGATTGCCTCTTGGACATTAACGAGCAAATTTGTCTGATGTTCGTGCTTGAATTTTACAAGACAATGAGAATTTTTAGGAATGAAGACGGGACCATCTCAATAGCCTTCATCATGAATGAGCATGAGTACACCCCCTCTCTTGTAGAATTTGGAAGGATACTCCGTGTCCCATATCAAGGAGTGTGCATGTATTCCAACGAATGGTCTTTGGCGGAGCTACATGACATGATAGATCATCATGAAGCATACTTCACGAGAATCCTGGAAGCAACCATGATAAGGGATACCATCTTCATGGAAAGAGCATCTCCATCAAGGGTCACGAGAAACTCCAAGGTGATCTATAAGGATCCATTTCAAATGGAGCTTTCAGAAATGTTCCTGTTGTACAAGAAATGGGAACTCGTGGTAAGGGAGAATGTGCTTTGCTTGGGAGGTAACAAAGATCATCCCAATGCGTGCTTGAGCTTCATGATTTATTTCCTTGTGACCGGAACTCACTTCAACCTCGCTTATTACATGGTAAAAAGAATGGCGAGTGTGAAAAGCATGGACAAGATGGTACTCCCTTATGCAATGCTCCTGGCCCGTCTAGCAAACTTCATCTTTGCTCTAGATCCTTCTCCTTATTCCTTTGACCATAGTTTTTGCAACAAGGTCATGGTGCCGCTATCTGATGGAAAGACTACAAGGATCATGGTGGATGGCAAGAGACCTCACCCACCAACAGATTCATCAGATGAAAGTGAAAGACAAAGAGAAGGAGATCGAAGTAGCAACCCCCTTGGCAACACCGATATCGACCCTTTAGATTACATCAATCAACTGCTGGACATTCCAAGCCCATCACAAGAGTGGCAACAAACTAAAGGGATATTCAAGTGTTTTGCTAAATTCTTGAAGAAAAAGAAGTAGAGATGGTGGGATGAAGAGTGAAGGGGATGAAGATGGAGATGAAGACGGGAATGAAATGGAAGGAGGTGTGGATGGAAGGTAAGGTCATAGGACCTTAATTTGTGAAAAAAAATTCTAAAACAATGATTTGTAAACATCTTAACAATATTTATGTAGATTAGGATGTAGATTGTAGGAATTTCCATGATTTGGCATTAGACACTTTAACTTAGGAACTAGTAAAATGAGATTTTACGATGACTTGATCCTATTCAAGTAGTCGTTATCACTCATTTTTAGTTACCTTTTAGTTCTCCCCATTTGCTATGCGTTATACTTGTTGTTTGCATGTGTTTACTGAGTGTAGAAATGATTAGGATAATCATTTGCTAAGAGTGCAAAAACTGCACAATTTCTGAGAAGCACATGGTCATCAGTAGCCGGATCCTTGGGCTATAACTAGCCGGATCCCTCAAATAAGGGAACCGTGGGATCCGGGCAAACAGATACCAGATACAAATCATTTTACATCAAACTTGTTCCCTAGATCACATCATTGTAGCTAAACATGATCCTTTAAGACTACTTAAGTCTTCCTCAAGCTCAATAGGTCTCACACTCACGCATAGCTAACTTAGGATCAAAATTCAAAGTGTTTTTGATTCGGCAACTCACCATAACTCACCATATTTCCGTTCCAATGCTCACACATTGTTCCTCACATCTCAAAACACTTAGCATGATATTTCTTTCAATTTTAGCAAATTGATTTTAGTCATCCTTACCTTAAAATAGCCTTAAAACTAGTTTTTCATTTCTTTTTATTTTTTAGGAATTTTTCTAATTTCTCTTAAGTCATCATCTGATCTCTAGGATCAATTGCCATCATTTTTCATACTCAAATCAATGAGTATCATCCTTAAACATTTATTTACACTCTCGAAAAGTCCACTTTCCTACCCAATACCATCATTAAGTATCCTCACTCCTTGTGGTTGGACATTTAAGTCACCTATCTCTTAAG
Source organism: Chrysanthemum makinoi (assembly GCA_910596185.1). Taxonomy (NCBI): domain Eukaryota; kingdom Viridiplantae; phylum Streptophyta; class Magnoliopsida; order Asterales; family Asteraceae; genus Chrysanthemum; species Chrysanthemum makinoi. The sequence goes on from OU343220.1 coordinate 226,645,306, forward strand.
ACATCTAAGGAAAGTCAAACCCTCAAGATTTATAGGCACTAGACCTTACAAGAGCATAATCACTTCATCATATTTTTGTCTGACAGACGGATCCCTGGTTTATAACCATACGGATAAACCATACGGATCCCTAGTGAGAGGGATCCGTGGGATCCGTGTCTACAAAAAGCTTCTAATCAGCTTTTCTTTCAAAATTCAAACCATCTTTGGTAATCTAAACACTTTTGCTTACCATTTAATGATTCCCTAGAGCTGAACAACATCATAGTTGACCTTAGTGCATGCCAAATTTTCTTAGTGGACATGAATTTAGTTCATTAATTCAAATTCATCCTTTATAAACCAAACAATCTTGAGAGCTTAAGTCACCATTCTTACCACAATCCTAAAAATCAGTAGTTGAAGACTCTTACTACACCTCAACTTCACTATATGACTAAAGCGTCTAGCAAGAATTCTTCAACCAAAGCTTCATCCAAAAGGAATACTCATATGGTCCATGAGATATCATCCACCGAGTCATCACCCGTAAGAAGTCCAAATGTTAGAATCCCACCTCAACAATCTCAATCAACAATAGCCAAAAGAACCGCAAGAATTAGTATTAGACCTTTAGAGTTAGGAAAAGGCTTCATCAAGCTCTAAACCAAACACGTCTAGTTCTAGTAAAACGCCTAAGCCTTAATTCCTAGAACATAGACTACATTCCTTTACCGAACCTCTTTCTCATCCAAATCTCTACTCGTTAGAGCACTCACCACCAAGAACTTCTCATTCACCAACCTTCTCGTTAAATAGGGAACCACCTACATCACCAAATAGTCCACCTTTGGAGACAAGGAACCGCCAAGGACCTAATCATATATAAGACCTTCCATTACCACCACCTTAATTCTTAGTAGAACCTCATCCTACATTGCTCAATGTACCTCCATCATCATTTATAGAGCCTCCTCAAAACAACCAATCTCCTCCGGTTCCTAGTCATGACAATAATTGCTCTAATTGTCAAATCACTCTAGGACTTGTTCAACAAGTACGAAATGAGTTACATTTCATGTTTAATCATCTTCTTGAACGATTGGACAAAATCAACAAGTCTACTCATCCTTTGATTCAAGCACATTGTTGCTTTTTAAGTTTTTGGTCAAAAATTAGAATTACTAGAAAATGTATTACATGGTTGAATCATTCTCTTAGTTTTAGAGATTTGTAGATCATCTCTCGTATTTTATTGAATGAGATTACATGTTTTATGCCATATTTTCTTGAGTGTATGTTTGGTGCCTTATTACATATCTCATTTTGATGTTGACATCATTTATTCACATCACCATTGTTGTATTTTGTTTACAGTCAGATGGATCCCTCTATTTTGCTTAGATGAATCCCTCCAAGGAGGGAACCGTGGGATCCATGCAACAGAAGACTTGTTTACTACTAACTTGAGTCTTATTTGCAGGAAATAATGCATTATATACTTGTTTTCTAACCTTTGTTTTGTAGATTTTCAATATATACATGAAGACTTTGACACCCTAAGCTAGGGGGAGTTTCGCGTCAAAGCAATATATTGCAAAATCATTTGCAATATATTTCACATTAGGACTACGTTACATGACGTCCCTTTGCAAAGTTGCAATCATCAAGGGGGAGCATATTCGTCACAAAGACAAAACCATTTGCAAGCATAGTTGCAATGCACTAGTTTAGTATTTCTTCTTACTTGACGCCCTCACAAAGGGATGGACTCGTCAAGGGGGAGTTAAGACAAGAACACTTCCCGTCACTTGCTCTCTATATGTTTATTTTTACATGTTTTTCTTAAAACAAGGTGTTAGTTTCTTTTCGACTCTCTTTTTGTTTCGAAAAAAAGGAGGAGAAGAGAGTAAAAACTCCATTTCAAACTTTTACGAATTTTTGTTTTTCCTTAAAATAATTTTATGTTTTGTCATCAACAAAAAGGTGGAGATTGTTAATACAAATAAGCCGTAAAAACGTTTATTTATATTTTACGATCTTCTAATATTTTGTCGATAACAAAAGTAAAATCATTTTAACAAAACAAATAAAATACGTAAATGTTTTGAGCCAATAGTTTACTAACACACTTACGTTTTCACATAAAACACTAAACAAGGAATAGTGATTTTATGATTTAGTAATACATATGTACAACAACTAGTGTTTACACATTGGGTAGATATATACATAATTAGTATGTATTATAATGGGTAATATAATGGGTAGAACTTTAAGTATTGTGACCCATTGACCAAATACATTGAATGTAGTTGGGTATAACCCAAAGTCCATGACCCATACCCATGGAGAATAACCCATAACTCATTGCAGGACATCATGCATAAGTCATGAATGGGTATTATCCATGACCCATAGATTTAACCCATGACCCATGGACTAAATACATTGCACATACTAGATACATTGTATCTACTTGGATACCCATGGCCCAAAGTCTAGGATCCATGACCCATGACCCATGACCCAAAACCCATGGGCAAAGAGGAGCGTACCACGGTTCCCCTAGTTTACACTGGACGGATCCCTCAAGCAAGGGATTCGTGGGATTCGTGGAACAGTAGACTATTTTCTTCTATAAATAGTGAGCCATTTATTCATTTTGGGTGGACACTCCCACACATACTTTCTCCTAGTATTGTAAACCTTGTAACCTCAGATCCTAAGGATCTCTCTATGTAGTTTGTATTTTGTTTTTGTGTGATTCTCTATGTTCCTCTTAAAGGCGAGATCACCACCTCTTGAAGTCGAGCAAGCTCAAGTCCATGAGTTGCCATGCTTCGTCATCATCAAGACTACTGAGGTTCTCTTGTTGATAGTTCTTTCTTTCTCCATAGAAGTGTTGTGTCGAAGGCATTAGTGAAGGATGCCGAAAGAGTCAAGACGTAGGCATTAGTGAAAGGTGCTTAACGTCCGTGTCGAAGGCATTAGTGAAGGATGCCAAAAGAGTCAAGACAAAGACATTAGTGAAAGGTGTCGAACGTCCGTGTCAAAGGCATTAGTGAAGAATGCCAAGGGTGTACAATCGATAAGGTGTATCGAAGTACAAATAGAGATAGGGTGCATCCAAGGATATTGATATCCTTGTTGATGTTGTCATAAGGAGTGAGTCTCCTTTTGGGATAGGTTTTTTGTAGTGTTGAGTAGTAGTTCCTCCTTTGTAATGGAACTCGGTATCTAGCCTTGTACCGGATAAAGTGTAGGCGACGTTGTGATAGGTGTGGTTCTACCTTGTGGAAGAACCCGGAAAAAGAGTAGGCGGCGATGTGAAGGCTTCTTCGCCACAAGGAGTTGGTGTCGTGTAGTGATTACAAACTCTCGAGTAGGTGACTCGGGGAGTGGAGTAGGGCAAGGAAGGTGTCCTTGTAGCCGAACCACTATAAACACTCGTGTCATGGTTATGTGTTTCTTACTCTTTATCTTTCCATTACACATTTACATATCTATCTATCAATGTCCAACATACACATCTAAATAGATTGACATAACTCGATCTAAATATTTTAAAACGAAGTTTAATCGGTAAAACTATTCAACCCCCTTCTAGTTTTTCACATATGTGACGACTACATATATAATGGTTCCTTAGAAAATCGTTGGCCTTAAAAAACTGGAGAGCTTAAAACGATAGCTTTAGTTGTTTGGCTCTCTAGCCACCACCAGTCGCATGATACTTATTATATCATCTCTCATTAATTTATAGATTAGGAAACATAAGTGAAACAAAAGGCTCATCAAACATATAGAGAGAGATCATGTATGTAGTGGCCACCAAACTATTCATTATTTTAATTATACTAGAAGGGTACCCGCGCAATGCGGCGGCAGGTACCCGGTGACTATTTCACAAATGTTTTTCACTTTAAGCTTTCTTATTTAGCATGTTCCAAATACAATAAAGTAATAAAGACATGTTTTTCAAAAGTAGAATGTTTAAATTATTAATAGTATAAAGAGTAAAATGCAGAAATCGTCCCTGTGGTTTGCCAAGATTGCATAAATCGTCCTTGGTCTTCCATAATTACAGGCGGCCTCCATGTGGGGAAACCTTTGGATCATTTTAGTCCCTGGCTTTAACGGGCGTTAAGTGGATTTCGTTAACAATTACACTTTAGCCCCTTTTTCCTAACGGTGGTTGCAGCATCCATCTTTAAACTAACGACCATTTATAATTAAATATTTTTGATTTATTTAAAGTTTTTTGATTTTTTATATTAATTTTTATAAAAAAGTATACATTTTTATATAAGTTTGTATATGTTTTTATATAAGTTTTGTATATATTTTTATACACGTTCTTATATACGTTGTTGTAAACATTTTTATACGTTATTATATACGTATTTATATACATATATAATGTTATTATATACATTTTTATACACGTTTTTAATATTTTTTTTATAAATTTATACACGTTCTTATGTTTTTTATAGTTTATATACGTGTTTATTTAAGAAAGTATATAAGAACGTCTATAAAAAAACTTAAAAAACTTTATATACGTGTTTATATAAGTTTTTTTTATAGACGTTCTTATATACGTTTATCTCAATTTCTATTTTATATATGTTTTTATAGACGTTCTTATATAAAAACGTCTATAATAAACATATATGTTTTTATAAATATGTATATAAAAACACATATAAAAGTGTATAAAAATGTATATAGAAAATATCTACAACTATATATATAAATGTATACAAAAATGTATATAAAAACGTATTAAAAAACGTATAGAAAGTATATAACAACATATATAAAAAGTAAAAATAAAATATAATAATGTATACAAAAACATATATAAGACCGTGTATAAAAACGTATATAAAAACGTATAAGAACATTATATACGTATATAAATACGTATATAATAACGTATAAAAATGCATACAACAACGTATATAAGAACGTGTATAAAAATGTATATAAAACATATACAAACTTATATAAAAATGTACACTTTTTTATAAAAATTTATATAAAAAATCAAAAAACTTTAAATAAATCGAAAATATTAAATTATAAATGGTCGTTAGTTTAAAGGATGGATGATGCAACAGTCGTTAGCCAAAAGGGGCTAACGTGTAATTGTTAGGTTCTCAAATATGCAACACAAGTAACAATAGAAGAAATAGAGAAGAGATAGAGGCGGATGAACAACAATCAAAGACACACACACGTTTAGACTTGACCGGTTATGCGTAAGGTATGTGTGAAAGAAATAAATTGAACAACCAACCCTCAAGTGAGGGTTTACATGAGGTATTTATAGGAGGGAAGCTAGGGAAACACTCCTAGTTCCCATCCTTTTCCTTATTGGGCTAGGCCTAGGCTTATGGGCCTTCTTCATAAGCCTAAGGCTAATTACTAACATAAAGGCCATATTAAGCTAACTATTACATATTAATTACTAACACTTGAATTAAGGTTTAGGAGTGATTCCAAAAATCTCCCCCTCAAGTGTTGGTGATGAATACAGCAAAATGAAAGCTGCTGATGTAATAGTAGCTTTGACGCGTCTTCGACATTCTTCTTTCTTGTGAGAAGAATTGCCTTGATTCGAACAATCTCCCCAGTGTAGAGAAATTGTTTTCTTAAAAACAGTTCTGCTTTGATGTCATCTTAATCTTTGTTCTTTGATCATTGTTCTTTGTGATGGTAGTGAGAGTATGTTGTTGTTGTCGCATCAAGTCCGCCTCAGTTCCGCTTGCTCCAGGTCTCCACGTCATTCTTCAACATGCTCACACGCTCTTTGACGCGTTGGATTTCAGATCGATGAAGTTCTTTAAGTCTTTAACTTTGTAGATTCTTTGGTTTGACGAAGAATCATTTCGACTTTGTGTTGCGTTTAGTTAGAACTTCCATTGGTGATGATGTTGGCATGAGCATGTGAAGAATCTGCACGATCGTTCCACTCCAGAGCTTCCATAAGAGGAAAACATGAAAACAGTTAGTAATAAGCGGATACCGACACTTACAAGTTTGAACTTCGAGAGTGTTAACAAAGATAGTGTGAAAACACAACTCTAATTCTTACAAAGGCCGTTCCTGAACTGGAGTCCCACAAGTGAGATAACGCGATGTACCAAAGTACATCTACGGTTCTGATGAGTCGCTGAGGTACACCGAAGCATCACCTCACGACTGTAGACCGTTTGAGACACACTAAGCGTAAGCCACGAGGAGTTACCGGTGACGCGTCGTTTGATGTTGACCCCGGCAGAGTTTCCATTCAATCACCGAGGATCACAATTGTGAACCTCTCATAAATGTTCTCGATAGATTGCTAAGATCCGTGAAGGACTCGATAACGTACCACCGATGTTCTTATTGTTGAACACCAAGTGATGAAATGTCAAGTGTACCTAAGAGATCTTTTGATGAATCTCGTGGCTCTAGACTCAATAGTGCGTTTTGGTTTTCCAAAGCGGAGACTAGGGAGAGGGTCTCCTTCTTCAATACCAACAATCTCTAAGAGAAAGCCGATAGTTTACGTAGGGTTCCCAGTGAGAATGAAACAAGCTTTCGTTGAGAGAAACTTGAGTGGCTAAGAAGGTTTAGTGCATGCGTCACTGGGTCCATGACGACTTTTATCTTCAATACCGGCGTCATCAAGTGACAACCAGTAGCATATGAATTGAACCCGTTCCGCCCTAGGTTGAATAATCTGGAGGGCTATTTCTTTTCACCCTTTTCTTTGCATTTCTTTTAATTCTTCAACTCCTTCTTTCTCCGATTCTCATTTTCTCCTTTTTACAATCATACCTAAGGACTTCTAATTCTAACTATTGGTAGTGTCCTTGGGTAGATCCCTCCGACTCTGGCAAGGATCATAGGACGGTTATTCCTAACCTTAATCTCCTTATAACTCCATTGCCATAAAACCATTTTCAAGAAAATCTCTCGTAGTGTTTGTGAATGAAAAACATTTTGTACCACTGTGAGAGTTTTATCTTTTAGCATAAATACTCCCCCTCCACACGTGCTTAATAGTTAAGACATAAATCTGCACGGTGAGAGAAGAGCGCGTACTTTTGAATTGATCGACTCAAGATAGACAATCCCCGCGAGACACGGTTACGTTGAATAGTTAAAGAGTTACATTGTCAGCTTTTAGGTGACAACTAGCTCTAATAACTATCTTGAAGGTGTGGACAAACCTCGAAGGTTGTCAAACCCGTCAAAGATCATTGTCTACCGGAATTTCTCGAATGGTACATTCTACTCGGACAAGTCCTTTTGAGACACGCTACATCACTAGCGAACTAGCTTGAAATTATTACCCGCCCAGACAAGTCTTTTCGAGTTACTACAGCTTAAGATCTCGTCAATTCGTTGGTTAAGTCTATAGCACAAAGATTCATTTGCAGTTACACAACATATTTCTTATCACATAAATTTTCTCCCCCTCAAAAATGGCATATAAGTGTTATTTTTGAAGAAATGTTGAGAATAAATATGACCATTTTGAGTTTTGTGGGAAGATAACCACTGTGAGCAATTATTGAACAAAGTTTTAAAGTCAAATACTCCCCCTCAACAAGTGATATAAACGGTTGAGGTTTTGAAAATCATAAGGGGAAGTACTTGTTCTTTTGAGCAAAACCTTGAAAAGTGAAAGGTTTGATAGGTTTTACTCAAAATTAAGAAGCTTTCGCTCCTTTTTATAGGATTGTGGCACTGAAGTGTACCATAGGGTCCTTTATTTACAAGAGCGGGTTGTACACTGTTATGTGTGCACAAGCCATAGACATATATAATCACACATCCAAAATATTATGAAATAGAAGCAGTTCAAGGGGTACCAGGAAGTCCATCAATGTTTCCAGGAATGCGAACTGGCCGTTGATAGCCGGCGAGAGCAATCCTGGGACGACCGCCTACAAAGCTTTCCAAGTGTCCTGAATCGATCCCTTCGATACAACCTTTCATCAATCATGGTGATGATCCTCTTCACATCCCTTCTTTCCTTAGAATTCCATCGCTTTTAGACCCAATTCCTTCATGAATATCCTTCAACCTATAAGCTAATCCGTCCCTAACCTTCTTCAATGTGTGATCCCCAAACTTGTGAAGATCGCTACACGCCATCAAGCAGTTGCGTAGTGTTTCACTGAGGTAAACCACTCCAATGGTTTGCGATGAGTGTGTATTGTGAAAGCTGGTTGATGTCGGGAAGATCTAGCTGAGGTGGAGTGAAGTTGACACGGGTCCGATATGATTCAACCGCAAGCTGGAGATCTTCTACACGTTCTTTGATGACTATGCGTCTGATGAAGATAAGCAAGGACTTGATGAATTCACGTTGTACTTCAGTTGAAAATTGTCTCATGCGAACCTGTACTTTGGCAAGGTACATGTCTTCAATGTCGTTGAGAGACAAATTCTCAAAGTCCGCTTCAGAGAATGCATAATCTCTTTCGTCTTGCCTTTTGACCACAATATTCTTGAGAAAAGTGTAGTCCCATTTGGACGAAAGGTCAACATGTTTGATGGCAATGATATTCTTAGTATCTTGAACACTTCATGTTGAGACTTCGAACCTGGCGCTTCTATAGTAGATTCTTCGGCGTTCCGCCAATGGTGAATCCCATACATTGCATCACGGTCATACTCTTCCACATTGTTGGAGAACATGTGGTTAGCTCTTTCCTCGATGGCTATGAAGTTAGAGTATATGGTCACGGAATGGAAGTGTCGTGATGTAGCGTATTTCCTTGAACCATCGCCACCGTGAAGAAGAAATTCCAAGTCTTTGTTGAAGAAATATCTGAATGGAATCCTAGGCCGATCGGTTGGCCAATTGTTGGTAGAGGTTTGGACCCGGTGTAATATGGAGGAATGTCCCGTTTGGTGAAGTCGATGTTTGATTCTGGTTGAGCCAATCCATGTTGTTAGACATGGCTCGTGCTATATTATCAAGGTGATACTCAAATTCTATAGCACTTTCCAAGCTGTCTTTGAGAAGTTGAAATGCTTCATTCTTGATTCGCTTCAACTCGGATTTCGTCATCTTCTTCACACGGAATTTTTCTTGCAGAAGTTTAGCATGCTCCAATGTACTACATTCTATAACCTCTTGACCTTCAGATGGGTAGGGAGTGGAATCAACAAGCTTTGAGAACCATTCAAATTTCGTATCCTCCTCGCCCAGCCATGATAAGACGCCAGTCATAGGCTTTTTCTTCTTTTCTTTGGCCCGGTTGAAGATTCCGGTTTCTTAGCCGGTCGAGAGATGGGTTGTTGTTGGGGCTCAGGAATTTCCTCATCGTCACCACCCGTATACTCAAAGTGATCACCGGTTTTCTAAGTCAGGGTGGTGTCTCGTAATCCCGAGGTTTTTCATGAAGAGCGAGGAGGGATCGTTGTTGAGCTAGAGTCCTTTGGGGTGGAGGCTGCATTGAATACTGAATGGAGGATGATTCACCAGACTTCTTCGTGCGCTTGGGCTCGTTATCCTTATCCTGATCTTTGTCTTCGTCGCCTCTTGAACGCTTAGGCCTTACAGCTTCTTCTCATGCCGACCTGAGTTGGTATTCCAAAGAATGCTTCAAACAATTTAGCTTCGTGGGAGGCAAACGCTTGCAGAGCGCTTTCGACATTTGAGCTACTAGCCGGTTCACCATTTCATCATCGAGAAGATTGTGGATTCAACCGGATTGATGCTCAAATTCATTGGAGTTGATTTCATGGCTTGCTTGGCTAGATGTAAGAGATTCGGATAAAGTTTTCTGGTATACATCTCCTTTTTCGTTTAGGAACGACCTCCATGAGGAACTTGTGAGAGTATCCTTTGATCATCTCATCCATTTTCCCTTGAAGATCATCTTTCATGAGCTTCTGGACATACTCACTTTCAACTTTCATCTCGTCTTGCTCATCATGAAGATACTGTATCTAGTCAGCAAGAAAATCTAACTTCTTCTTAGTAATATTTTTCTCTCGACCGCTTGACACTTTAACGATTCGTGACTTTGCATGATACATCCAAGATGCAGTTGGCTTCTTCACTGATTTGGATGATGATTTGGTTGGTCTTTTTGATGGTGGTGGTGAAGAGTGAGAAGAAGAATCTGATGACGAAGAGACTCGGGGTCCTTAGGAGGTTCCGAAGTTTTCCCCTTGGGACGTGTTGGACTGTCTAGAAGAAGATTATCATAATCAACGTCATCATCTTTTCTAGACTTAGTCGTATCACCAGTCTTTGTTTCATCACCAGAAGTCTTTTCCTTTTCTGGTTCTTCAAAGTCATACTCAAGAGTGTCCTCCACACGTGTTTGTTGTTGTACCAAAGTGGTGGCACCAGATCCCTTATCGGGTTAATTAACCGCATCAGGACCTGGTGAAGGTTGAACTCCACCACTCGACCCTCCGGGGCCACCCATTTGTTCTTTAGCAAATTCTTGTGCGACGTGTTGAAGTCTAACGAATTTGAACTTTTTCCTGAATCGATTCCAGTGGCTCTTCATCCGAGCTTTCTTCATAAGGCACAAGTACTGGAGTCTTCCCTTTTCCTTGGTCACCTGGAGGACTAGGAGGTTTAGATACCGTTGTAGTGTCATCTTTAGCAGTTTCTGAGTAGAAAGTCTCTTCATCTCGATGCGCACCCTCCGAGTCCTCGTCAATTAGCTTTCTGCGGTTCAGGCTTAGGTATCGGGAATAGGAACAGCTTCCTTGGCGGAACTGCCCTCTTTCGTGGAGGATTCCTCCGGGAACTTCCTCGACTCTCAGTGCTTGCAGCACTTCCTGCACTTCCTCTTCTGGTTTTCCTTAAAGGCGTACCATAAGATTTTTCATCAAGAAATCCAACTTTGTTCTCTTCCACAACAACCAAATATCTTCTATAAGAGTAGAGCTTTTGAGTTCATCCGAGAGAAGATGATCCGCAACACAAAGACCTTGTTTCTTAGTCGTTGACTCCTTAAATCTAACTGTTAGAGTGGGTTCAGTCAACATGTCATGATTGTCGGGTCATTGATTCTTTTGGGGATGTCAGGGTTGTACCCAAGTGCTCTCTCGATCAACAGTTTAGTATATCTGATGTAGGGAATCTTTGAGCCAAGCTTTTGAGGAATGTCATCATGTCATCCCAAATCAGAGCTTCAACTTCGATGTGCTTCATGTTGATTAGAGCCCAAAAGATTTGCAGTTCCACGAGCATGGGATGCTCATAGCCCGCCACGACCGAAATGGATTTTGTGATGATGATATAAAGGGTTCTCCAAGGCTGAGGGATGTTCTTGAGATCCACGTGAGAATGCTTAATGATAACCCCTCAAGCTTCGTCGTACCCAATATTGATCAAGAATTGCAGAACCGTCTCTTCAAGAGGGTGCAGCAGAGAATTCAGTTGGTATGATGTCGGGAATGAGGAGAACAGCCCTTAAGTCTGCAGGAGTGATGGTGAGTTGCTTGTGATTGAGCGTCACCGCCACAAAGATTTTGACCTTTGACCATCTGCATTGTATTCCGAATTGCTGTATGTAGATCTTCGAACAAGATGGCGAGTTGGTGAGCATGTTCGATAGGGATGATTCTTCGAATATCCACCGCAATGAGACAAGAAGATTCCGAAAGTGTGAGAGTTTCAAAGTCAACTCCGAGATTGTTCTTTCCAATCTTCATAGGATAGCCATGTGGGAAGATATCAGCAATGGTGAGGACATTTGGTGCATCCACATTCATTTGAGCAACCATGTCGTGATCTGAAATAACATTAGCCAAAAGAACCAACATATCGAAAGACATAATGTTAGTCAACCGAAGGTTTTATTGTCTAATTATTGAATGTGCAATGTCAATGATAGTTACGAGTCCAAAGTCACTTTTTTGTTCAATAGTCCAATGACGTCGCGATAAGTTTCGTGAGTTAGTTAACTTTAAGTTTTAAAGTTTATGTTATCACTTATTTAACACAACATATTGAACGTTTAAGCTTATTAGTGACATTTTTGGTTTCGTGACGTAATGATTTATTTATTTACAAGTTTGCACGCGTAACAATTCATAATGAAGGTTTGATCAAGGCTTATGCGTAGAAATGGTAGCTTATGCGTAAACAGGAGAAATATACGCGTAGATGCAAGCTTATGCGTAGGATCCTTGCTTACGCGTAAGAAATATTACGCGTAGGAAAAGGGGACCTTATGCGTAAAGCTTACGCGTAGGCGTATATAAAACCTTACGCATAAGGCTTACTCGTAAGAGTAGACCTTATGCGTAGAGGTCACTGTTTACGCATATACTTCACAGATACGCCGTAGTCCCTTTGTAGAACCTTACGCATAACGCTACGCGTAAGATTTCTCTTACGCATAACATGCTACGCGTAAGGTGATCCTTATGCGTAGATGTATAACAACCTTGATTCTCGAAGTTTTACAAGTAGCAAGCCCAAATAACATCACCATAACATCAATATTAACATTAACATTCATTCTACAACAGATCATGGCATGAAACTCATCAAACAGTTTATGCGTAAAAAGTCTTACGCGTAGACTTAAACCCTAAAGTTCAAAGATTACGCGTAAGAATTCTAGCCATAGGATTAGCACCAAAGTGTTTCTGGTAAGTCTTAGAGGCATAGTAAGTTGTTATATCCAAGTTTTAACATCAAATTCAAAGTCAATCAAGAAATCCTAATTCGTATGAACTAGAACCCTAATTTTCAATTTATGAATCATTAGTGTTTCTGGGTAGTTTCTGGGCTTAGATATGATTAATTCAACTTGAAAAGAACATTATACAACAATCTTTAACACCAAAAACATTCACATATGAAAACGCCCAAACCCACGCATAAACCCTAATTTCCAAAGTCCATCAATTCGTGTATCTGGGTGCATTTTGAGGATTAAAATGATGTTAGTGATGTAAAAGAAACGTTTTGACACAATCCTTTAAACCTCAAACACAAAACACCTGATCATGTGTTCTAACCCTTACGCGTAAAACACAAAAGTCATTGAATCTTGAGTTTTAACCGTTGGATTCACATGAAATTCAAAACCATTGTTTAAAAAGTTGTTAAGAACACAAAAACACTTACAAATTGAAGATCAGAACACCGGATTTGAAGATTGATTTGTATGCGTAGGATTAGTTAGGTTTGTGTAATAAATGTGAAGTGAAAGTGTTAGGTGGAGGAGTTTTATTAAAATCACTTTAAGCTTTTGGCAGTTTTAGTCCCTCCACCTTTTCCATTTTCATCCAAAGCTTGTTAACTTCCATTTTGGTTACCAAACGAAGAATATTTGAAAATAACTTTGACGACACTCCCCCTCGACTTAAGAAATAATGAAAAGTTATAAATTTTAGTCCGAGGAGTGTCATTTGAACCAGAGAATTTACCACCATTGATTAAAAGAAACAATTGGGAAAAGGTAACATGCAAGTACACGGTTATTTTGAAACAGTTAAGAATTTATTTTCTCCCCCTCAACACTTGATCAGAAAAATACTGAATTTTGAAAGATTAGAGTGTTGACGGAAGAAATGTACTTGTCATGTTAAAAGAAATATAGGTAGAAGAATGTTTTTGTTGTTTTCTCTGATTTTATATTTTGTATTTTGTTTTTGAAAAATATATACAAAAGAGGTTTTGGTGTTTGACTGGATTTTTAAGAATTTTTTAAGAGTTCATCCAGTTCCTCTTGAGTCAAACACCTCATACCAATTCGGTGGACCAACTCATTAAACCTAGCAGGAGCTAAGGCTTTGGTGAGAGGATTTGCCAATTGGTATTCTCCCAAAGTATAATTCAACAAGCACTGCTCCACGTGGTCCTTGATGAAGTGATATCGAAGATCGATGTGCTTTGATTTCAATGTTGAACGAGTTGCATGAGATCGCAATAGCACTCCGATTGTCGCAGTACATCGGATTCTGTCAAATACGTAACCATAGTCTTTGAGTTGTGTTCTCATCCAAATGACTTGAGCACAACACGCCGACATGGCTACATATTCTCGCCGGTTGAGGACAGCGATGTACAATCCTGCTTCTTTGATTGCCAAGATACCAATTTGTCACCAAGAAATTGTAGTGCTCCTGAAGTACTTTTCTGAGAGTCTAAGCATCCTGCGTGGGTCTCGAAAAAGCGATTAGTTCAAAGCCGAATCCTTCGGATACCTGATCCCCAAATTAATGGTTCCCTTTATGTATCGGAGGATTCTTTTAGCCTCTGAGAGGTGGGTTTCAGTTGGTCGCGACCGATAACGGGAGCAAAGATAAACGGCAAAGACAATATCAGTCCGGCTCGTTAGATACATGAGAGACCCAATAATACTACGGTATTTGGTAGGGTCAACCAATTTCCCATGCAAATCAGCATCCAACTTCTTGGTATGTGCCATTGGTGTGGCATAAGTATCACAAGTATTCATTCGAATTTGTTCGAATTTCAAAGGCATATTTGGACTGACTCAAGAAAATACCACAAGGTGATTGATGAACTTGTAGTCCTAGAAAGAACGTAAGTTCACCCATCATGGACATTTCAAAATGTTTCTTCATTAGTTTTGCAAAAGCGATTGAGTACTTTTTATGAGTTGACCCAAATATGATGTCATCCACATAAATTTGAACAATTAAAATATGTTCCCCGTGATATTGTATGAAAAGAGTTGGGTCGACCAAACCTTTGGTAAAATTATTGGTAATGAGGAAAGATGATAGCTTATCATACCATGCCCGAGGAGCTTGTTTGAGACCATACAGAGCTTTGTTCAGTTTGTAAACATGGTTCGAAAGCGCTGGATCAACGAATCCTTCTGGTGGCCGACATAAACCGTTTCTTTCGTTGACCATTCGAAAAGCGTTTTGACATCCATCCGAAAGACCGTTATGTTCATATGAGTTCGCGAACGCCGAAATATCCGAAACCTCAAGACGAGCAACCGAGCAAATGATTCTTCAAAGTCAATACCCTCTTCCTGTCTATAACCCTTAGCCACCAGACGTGACTTGTTTTTGATAACGTTCCCTTCAAAGATCCAATTTGTTTTTCCAAATCCATTTGAGACCAATGACGTAGACCCTTGTTGGTCTTTCAACCAGCTCCCATACTTCAAGACGTTTGAATTGGTTGAGTTCTTCTTGCATGGATTCAATCCAGCTATCTTTTGTCATTGCATCCTTAATGTTTTTGGTTCGGCTTTGGCAGACAGTGAGTGCATAAATGCAATGTTCACCGTTTGTGTGAAGACATTGTCTCGTAACGACTGGTTGATTCGGGTTGCCAATAATATTTTCTCGGATGGTCTTTTGTCCATCTATGTGTAGAGGGTTGATGTTGGTATACATTATGCAGATTTTGAGGATTCAAATGGCTTGTTGATGATTCCGCGACATCGTGCGCAGTTTCATTAGCAAAAGGGTTAAAGAACGTATTTGGATCAAAATCTGCAGGTGGGGGTACTTCATTGAGAACATCATCACCGGTTCATCATTGTTGGAAGCGGTTTGTTCAACTGTTGTAGTAGAGTCAACTGGTGGTGCATCTTCAACAGTAGTTGTTGTAGCAGTGTATCGTGTATTAGAGTATTATCGTTGAGCACGGAAACAGCGGATACACCTCGAGCACGTTCATCAATATCGTCACTGAACAGAGGAGCAAATAGTCTTTCCATTTGTTGACGAGTAAGCCGAGGGCTTGTATCACCGATGATGGGGTTTGGGGAAGTTTAAGTGGTTGTGACCGGGTTCCAAGTCGTTATACTCGAAGCCATTTTAGTGAGTTCATCAAAATTAGCATGAATTGTTTCCATAACCTGCTTTGTACGACGATTCCATATCCGGTAACCTTTTGAATTCTCACAATATCCAATAAAGACTCCAATGTCCGCTTTGGCTTTGAGCTTTCCAAAGTCATCACGATCATTATTCGGATAGCAAAGAGATCCAAAGACATGAAAGTGTTTGAGATTCGGTTTACGGTAGAAGCTCAAATGGTGTTTTGTTGTATGGCTTTGTAATCATTGAACGGTTTTGAGTGTAGCATGCAGTTGAGACAGCTTCACCCATAAGTAATCTGGAAGTTTAGCATTGATTAACATCGTTCTTGCAGCTTCCACTAACGTATGGTTTCGTCTTTCAACAACTCCGTTTTTTCGTGTGCGGACAATAGATGTTTGATGCTCAATTCCCACTTTCTCATAATATTCCAGAATATTTTGATTTACAAATTCAGCCTTTGTCTTCAATTTATCTAACGGTGTTCGGAGCTGAATTTGAATTTTCGTGAGAAAGGTGATGATCATCTGTGGAGCTTGATCTTTACTTTGAAGAAAATAAACCCAAGTCCATCTTGAGTAGTCATCAACAATTACCAAGATGTAATGTTTGCCATTTATCGTCAGACGCGATCGGGCCACACAAATCCATGTGAAGAAGATGAAGCACATGCCGAGAGCTGTGTTCCACCTTTGAAGGAAAATGAGCACGAGTGCTTTTCCCTTGTTCACAAGCTGAGCATAGGTGATCTTTAGAATACCAGAATCGCGGGAGACCTTCAACGAGTTTATGTCGTGCAAGATTGGTGATGGTTTGAAAGTTTAGATGTGAGAGACGACGGTGCCATAGCCAAGATTTTGTAGATGTGGCCTTTGAGAGTAAACAAATGGGAGATGAAGCGATCATGTCTTGCATGGAGATAATGTAAAGACTGGATGAGCCGACATAAGATCATTTCCTTGAAGATCACGAATGAAACAAGTTTTCTCCCTGAAAGCTACTTCCAAGTCTCCATCACAAAATTGACCAACTGAGAATAGATTGTGACCGAGGCCTTCCACATAATAAACCCCGCTAATTTCGATGTTGCCATTAATGTAATCTCCGTAGCCCATGATAGCTGCTAAGTGATCATTCCCGAATCCGACAATGCCAATGAACTTTGAAACAAAGTTTGATAACACTTTAAGGTTGCCTGTCATGTGTCGGGAACATCCGCTATCAACAATCCAGAGGATGATCGATCACCGCATTAGACACGCATCGGATGGAATAGAAGTAGATGTGGAACCCAAATGTTAGAGGGTTCCTCGCCAGCTTATAGTTGAAATACACACATCAATGATTTTAAGCATCCATTTAAATCCTAGTGTATTATGTATCCATTTCCGCCATCTCCAACTAGTCTTAGCTTTAGTCTTAGTGAATGTGCTAGGTGGTACAACTATCCTTGGAGGTGATACTCGAACTACAGGGACATTAATGCGTTTCTTAGAATCTAAAGAAGGCGGTTTACCAAGCAGCACTTAGAAGCATTAGTGGCCTAGAGGTATTCCGAATCTTAGGATTCCGTAAACGAGAGATGATAGCTTTAGCAACACATTTGTCATGACAATCAGAATTCATACTTTTACGACAAATCACACAAGGTGCATCGATGAATATCAAAAGTACTTAAAGGTTTAGCATTTGTTACATCACTATTCCTATTACATTTGCCAGACACAATATTTATAGTGGAAGCAACATGAGTCTTATTCATAGTCCTAGGGTGTTCTTCTACTTCAGGATTCTTTATTGTTCTTTTCTTAGGTCGCAACTTCCTATTCTTCCTTGTATTGCTCCTAGGTATGAAGTGCGGACGTTTGGAAAAGAGGCAACTATTCCTGCTTCAAGAGAAGGAAGCACGTTAGCAACTTGTGATTTGGCAGGAGGGATTCTAGGTTCACGATTACTAAGTGTTACTGGTGCTATTCTCTTAATCACGGGAGGCGGAAGTTGTTCATACTTTCCTAACATTTCCCTTAACTTAGTGATAGTGTGCACCAAATCTTGATTTTCGTAACGAAGACTTCCAAAGCAAAATTCATGACTTCTTTAGTGTGTGCAAGATAATGATCAAGTTCGTTTGATGCTTCATCACGAGTCTGCTTGAGTAAATCAAATATGACACCATATTCCTTTTAACTTTTGCAAGTTCTTGTTCATATTTTGAGATTTGACACTTAAAAGACACGCTTTGATCATCCAATTGCTCAATTTTAGGATCAAAAGATTTTGCACGCGAATCGGGCGATTTTGTGTTGAAAAGCAAGTTGTTGATTGTGAATATCTTATTGACACCAATTAAGACGACGCGATTGCATTTGAAAGCTCATTGACAATCGCTTATTTTCAACGTTAAAGACTCGATCGATGCATCATATCAGTATTCACAACATTTTCAATAGAATCATAATCGCAGAGATATCATCGATGCATATGGCAAAGAATGTAATAACACAACATTATGGATATCAAAGCACGTATAACATCTTCCAAGAGTCGATCAACATCTTTTCTCAATAGTTTCTTTTTACGTTTAGTGTTTGAAATCGATGTTTCTGTTTTCTCGAAAACTATTTTCATGAGACCAAGTTCCTTGTGAAAATCCTTTTCCCAATATAGTGCACAATTTTTCAAATTTTTGACTTGGGGTAAAATTCTTTCTCAAGAATATCTCTATGTTCTCGCCATTGGCGAGGTAAAATGTTGAACTTTTATTTCAGAATGAAATTCAATCTCACGTTCCAAAATTTTGAGGTCCGATAAGAAAGTGTCAAAGTATTTGATAACGCGACAACTTTCGGCATTAGTTTTTACTTCACTAAGTGAAGGTAAAGGACCATTAATTTGTGCACCTTTTGGTTGAGGACTGACTTGAGAAACTGGTGTGATAACCAAAGGTGTGTTTGAAGTATCTTGTTGTGTGACAAAAGTTACGGCTTTCGAATAGTTAAATGGTTTATTATAAACCACATTTTCCATTTTTGACCGACTCGCCATCAAGATCTAATTCCTCCATCCGATTATATTCAACAACAGTCATAATTGAATCATCAATTCTATGTTCTCGACCTGTAAACATCGATTTGGTTTGAATGCTCTGTGAAAACTTAGGTTTATAATCAGCAAGATTCGGTCCATATCCATTTGGATTTGGTTTGAAAGAAAACTTTTAAATCGTTGTGATTGATTCACCATGTTTATAAACAACAGTTTTAAACTCTTTGATTTTGGTTTGTAAGTCGACAATTTCGTCAAGATAGTCATCTATTCGTTTTGTTGAATGATTTTTGTACTCGAGAATTGTTTTGACAAGTTAACAACGCAACCTTGGCTTTTTGAGTGTCCAAAGTAAGAGCGTTAAGTTGTTGTTGATGTTCATGTTTCATTTGTTCTATTTGAGACAACAAAGCATTCTTCGAAGCGGCTAGATCACAAATCTGTAATCGTTCCAAATATTTTTCATTTTGGTGTGATTTGGCAAAAGCGCTTCAAAACCTTTTTCACGGTTTTCTTGAGTTTTGAAAAATTTGAGTTGTCGAATTAAACATTCATTATCCCCGGTTAACAAAGATTGCATTTTTCTCTTTAATTTCGTGCAAATTTCCAAACGAGAATGTTGGTCTTTAATTAAGGTCAAGAGCTCGTCTCTGTCGACAAAAGCTCATTTTGTTCAACGTGAGTCTCAACATGATCATTATTTAGATCCTCAAATATAACCACGAGTCAACTTGATTATCAATATTAACCATAAGGTCATTTTGATCATCAAATATAACTACTGGATCTATTTGATAATCATCGGAATGAGATGTGGAAGACTCATGTTGAACACTCGATCCTTGTCGATAGAGAAAGTGGCGAGATATCACTCATTGATGATAATTGTTTGTTCAGTACACGAGACAAGCCGCCGTGTCATACACTGGGCCTGTGTCACTCATGTGTAGAGCTTGCATTTGTGCCATCAACATCACTGCTGCATTAGCTTGCAAGTCTTCCATATCATCATCATAATCGTGATCCGCCATAAAGCTCTGTTCCTTGTTGGTGAGAGTTCCACCAGCTTCATCCTTAAGAGCCAAGAGCAAAGCCTCTTTGAAATAAGCACCGCCTCTTGTTCTCGGTTTAGGACATGCATTAGCCAGATGACCCTTCTCATTACACTTATAGCATCGAAGACCATTAACCCCATTCTGAGCATTTCCTTGTTCAACCACTTGAGCCCTTTGTTGCTGCGGAGCACCAATGTTATTCCTTCCCATAGCATTGAACCCTTGACCACCTCCCATCTGACGACCATAACCACGATTCTGAACTTCAACTCGTCCGTTGTTCACAACAACCTGATTTCTTGTATTAGATGAGGAACGAATGCGGTTGTTGGATTTGTTTGTATAACGGCCAAATGCTTTAGCAATCATAACAAATCCTTGTTGCAATTCATCGAAGGAATTGGAGTCCTCATCGCTTCACCAGTAAAGAGCTTGAGCAGTGTTGTTGTTGTATGGAACCAATTGATTTTGTTGAGTTTGTAGTTGTGACGGATCAGAAGGTTTGATGGTTGCGCTTGTTTGAGGAGCGGGTTGAGGAGCTTGTTGAGGAGGAATGTTTGTTTGAGCCCACAAAGCAAGTTGTTGATTGTCCTGAAGTGATGGTGGAACAGTTTGACCACGGAGAATCCTTTCCTTATCAACTTCTTTTGGTGAGGCTTCAGATAGTCGTACAACAATCCATAGGTAGCATGATGCATACCTTTAGCTTGACGGAGAAAAATGACATACTTCTCCCATTCCCGACCAAGACTACTTAGGAACTTTGTGTTGACAGCAATTCGTGGCATGATGATATTGTGTTTGTCCAAATCATTAATGATGTCTTAAAAGCGATGATGATAAGATTCTAATGACTCTCCTGGTTCAATCATGAAGTGTTCATAAGCCAAGTAGATTTTGGATTCCATGTCTTCCCGATTGAGTGTTGTGCCTTGTATAAGAAGATGAATCTGTTCCCACATTGCTTTGGCAGTCTTTTGAGCATCAACACTTCTAAGGATTGGATTGGGTAATCCTAAAAGGATGTATTGCATTGCAAGTTCGTCGGCTTCAAAGTGTAGAAGTTGATCACCCGTGAATTCTGCAACAGTTGCAATGTTGGTGACATCATCTCTTGGTGGAACAAAGATTAGGATCTCCGGTGTAACGATAGTAGGCATCTGAAATGGACCTTCCATAATGACCTTCTTTAAAAACTTTCCATGTGGCTTCTTTAGATCACAAAACCTAAAGAACCTAATCACCCATTGATCATAATTACCAGGAGTGAGCATTGGAGGTCTATCAAGTGAGCCAACTTCATGAATTGATTGTTGGCTACTCAAGGCTTCACACATCTTGCCAAACCATGCTGGTTCCTTCATAGTATTCCCGGATGGATGTTGATTGTAGAAGTTTGTGTAAGGTTGTACTTGAAGACTAGGTGGTGGTTGTACCATTTGAGGTTGTGGAATTGCTGCAAGTAGTGGAGTATGTTGTTGATTAAATTGTTGTTGATAAACTGCTTGTTGTTGATTCCATTGTTGATGTTGGGGACTTAGTTGTTGTTGTTGTTGTTGATTATAATTGTAAGGAAAATAGTTAGAGTATGGTGGTTGTGACATGTTGAAAACTTGTGTTGTTAAATGGATCTTTGTAGTCGAATGAACCTTTGTTGATGAAGTATCCTTAGGCGTAGAAATCACAATAGCCAAGTAGCACTTATGCGTAGAAACACCAAAGTTACGCTGCGTAACAAAGAGTTACGCGTAGGTTTAGCTTACGCGTAAGAAGGAGAAAAACACTAAAGTTATGCGTAAACAGTAAGTTAGGCGTAGAAAATTTAGGCGTAGGATTACCTTATGCGTAAGACTAGGCTTAGGCGTAAGATGAATCTTAAGCGTAGGATTTTCTACGCGTAAGCTTTATGCTTATGCGTAAGTTTAGGGTTTTATCCCAAATGATCTTTTACACTATCACAAAGCAAAAGATATCCAAAGTCGACGATTTTCGTGCTTATCCAAGCAAGAAAACACGGAGTAAAACCACTAAACAAGATCAAACCAAGGATAAAGTTACGCGTAAAACTAGGGTTTTGATACGCGTAGCTTTACTCGTAAAATTGATTTTGCCCAAAGATGTTTCTAAACCAGATTTTTGTGATGAGATAGCTTCAATATCACCAAAATAACACAAAAGTGTGAAACTTGATGAACCAAAACGCCTAAACGTTACGCGTAGGATGAAACCCTCGAACAAAAAACTAGTTAAAAAACGATAATCCACGCATAAAGTTTGAAGCTTTTTGCCAAAAACAGTTATTTTAACACCTTAAAACATTGAAAGTACAAGAATCTTGGATTAAAAAGTGTAAAAAAAACGTGTTTTAAGCTGAACCACAGTATCTCGTTAGCTTTACGCGTAGGACCAAAAACCCACTTCAAAAGCAATAACGATTCACCCAACTAGTAGGCGATTATTACCACTGTTAGGTTCCCAAATATGCAACACAAATAACAATAGAAGAAATAGAGAAGAGATAGAGGCGGATGAACAACAATCAAACACACACACACACGTTTAGACTTGACCGGTTATGCGTTAGATATGTGTGAAAGAAATAAATTGAACAACCAACCCTCAAGTGAGGGTTTACATGATGTATTTATAGGAGGGAAGCTAGGGCAACACTCCTAGTTCCCATCCTTTTCCTTATTGGGCTAGGCCTAGGCTTATGGGTCTTCTACATAAGCCTAAGGCTAATTACTAACATAAAGGCCATATTAAGCTAACTATTACATATTAATTACTAACACTTGAATTAAGGTTTAGGAATGATTCCAACAGTAATTATTAACGGAATCCACTTAACGCCTATTAAAGCTAGGGACTAAAATGATCCAAAGGTTTCCCCACAGGGAGGAGCCCTGCAATTATGGAAGACCAGTGACGATTCATGCAATCTTGGCAAACCACCGGGACGATTTCTGCATTTTACTCTAGTATAAATGGTTCATTTAAGTGATCGCTATAAGTTTAGTGAGATTTTCTTATAAAAAATTTCATTAAAATGTATCATTATTGAAGAGCAGTTACATATAGTTTAAATAAGACTTAAAGTTTTAGATTTTACATTAATTTTCTATTTTTCTTTTTATAGTAATGTTTTTGGTATTAAAACTTTAAGACTTCCTTTAATAAAAAGTTTCAAATACCTTATAATGTAGTATAGATAGGTCAACCATTTATTAAAATAAATTTATAGGCCAGTCAACAATGTATTTGTTTTGTTTACATCAATTTCAAACAAAGTATTGCCCGATGAATTTAAAAACCGAACCAACGAACCAAAACTAACGCATTAAAGCAATAAGAAATAAAATATATATATATATATATATATATATATATATATATATCTATTTGTTAAATACCAATTATACTCTTAATTTAGATACGGCTATATATTACTAAAAGTGATTTATGAAACTTTAAGCGGTTCTTTTCTTTTTATGGAACATGTTAGTTGAAGACTCATGGTTTTGATTTGATTATTATCTGGCATAAATCTGTTCTAATTTAGTGTTATTGAATTCAAAGATGTAATTGGATGGTTTATAAATTTGTTTCAATATAAAAATAGATCTAAACTATTTGACGGGCTTTTGCTTCTCACTGTTAGATGAGTATATTGATAAGACCAATCAATCACATTAATGGTAATATCCTGTAATTAGTGATAAGTATCAATCATGTGTAATTAGTCTAATCCGTGATTTATGGGATTTACCCATAAATAGCTTTTTGTAATCTCTTTATATGGGACGTTTGATAGGTTGTTCCACAAGATAGATAATTGCATTATCATTTATCAATATCATTCTTCATGGTATCAGGCCACACATAAAAACACGCTCCCCACCTCTGGAAAACAACCCCCCTTCAAATCGAATACCATCACAAACAAACCTGTTATGGTGTTGGTGATTGGTGCTAGGTCATCAATCCACACCCGTTATTCGTGCTCAGGTCACGGATTGTTATTGTTTTCTGCTTTTCAATCCTCTCAACAGCCCCTAATCACTCGAATTCACCATGACTGGTTCCAACGAGCAAAAAATCACACTCTCGGATAAACTATCCGCTGTTACTCATCATCAACTTCACACACGGGTTCCCATCAAACTTGATTTTGATGATTGGAATTATGGCTCCTGGCTATTTTTCTTTGAGCAATTATGTGATACTTATGATGTTACTAAGTATGTTCAGGGCACGACCAATTGCACTCCTACTCCTCTAACCCCGGAAGAGCAAAAAGTCGAAAAGATTATCTCGTCATGGATCTTTTTCACTCTCTCTGAATCCCTACAAAAAAGATTGGTTAATGCATGACCCAAATCCGCAAAAGAGGCTTGGGATTTTCTTGGTACCCTGGTGAAAGACAACAAAAGGTCTCGCACTTCGGCTTTAAATTCGGAGCTCCAGTTAATGAAACTTGGTTCCTTGAGTATGGAGGCGTATTTTCAAAAGATTGAATCAATTATGACTACTCTTGCAAGTCTTGATTCACCCGTTGGCGATGAGGATGCGGTTCAATATGTTATTGATGGTCTACCAGAACAATATAATCAAGTTTGTGGTTATATGCATTATAGAGACACCTTTCCCGACTTCAAAACGGCACGCTCTTTGCTTGTTACCGAGGAGATGCGCCTAAAATCTAAATCTCTTGCTCTTTCCGTAGACACATCACGATCCTCACCAATGATACTTTTAACCGACAAAAGAAATACATGTAATCCCACTAACCTACAAGTCAAGTCCCGCAATCCATGTATTAACCATGCCAAGGGGTATTGTCGGTTCGGGGCAACATGAAAATTTGTTCATGATACTCACTCCAAAAACACCATGCGTAATATTGACAACAAACAAAACCCCACTGAAGACACCATAGTTCGTATATTAAACAGAATGGGTATCACCCCTCAACCTGGTCCAACGCACCCCAATCCATACACCTCGTCAGTTGGGCCTTCAGCCTACATCACCACAACCGGCCCACACTACCCTTCCTACTTCAACAAGCCCATGACACCACCTCCAGGTTTTGGCCCAGCTACACTTCACCCTCCCCTACCACTTCAACCAACCGGCCCACCTGGTTACCTTCAACCTGCGGCCCACCAAACCACCCAACCTCCAACCCACCTTAACCCCAATACACCATAGCCCACTCCTCCACAATCTGTTACTCCAACCGGCCCACCAAATTTGCTAACCACTGTTCACCAGTCAACGCCCGGGTAAGAGACACTTCTCCCACATGCTTTCACCACAGGTACTCTCCATGACCCTTCCAACGGAGCATGGAACATGGATACAGGTTCTAGCCTACACCTTAACTCATATACTACTAGTCTTAGTAATGTTTTTAATCTGTGCATGTACCCGTCTATCTCGGTTGGTGATGGGTATTCAATACCCGTCATCAATACGGGGCATAGTATTTTGCCAACACCCGACCGACCACCCCATCTGAATAATGTTCTCATTACTCCTCACATTGTTAAAAACTTAATATATGTTCGTAAATTTGTTTGTGACAATAAATGTACTGTTGAATTTGATCCTTTTGGTTTTTCTGTTAAGGATTTCATGTCGCGTCGGGTGCTTCTTCGATGTGACAAAGATTGGCGACTTGTACCCTGTCACAAAACCATGACCTATCCCACAAGCTTTCCTTATCAGTCAACACACGTGGCATCAGCGTCTTGGGCAACTAGGAATCGAAGTGCTACGTCGCTTGGTTTCAAATAATTTTATTTCTTGTAATAAAGAAAAGCCTCCCGTTCTTTGTCATGCTTGTCAGCTTGGCAAACACGTTAGACTTCCTTTAACTAGTTCTAATACTGTCGTAAACGCTTGCTTTGATATAATTCACTCGGACGTGTGGACTTCACCCGTTCTGAGTCTTTCAGGTTACAAATATTATGTCTTATTTTTGGATCATTATTCTCACTTTGTTTGGGTTTATCCTTTGGTTAACAAATCTGATGTATTATCTAAGTTTGTGATATTTCGTAATTATGTTCGCATTCAATTTTGGTGTGAAATCAGGTCGTTACAATGTGATCATGGAGGTGAGTTCGAAAACCACAACCTACATCAATTATTTAACGACAATGGCATTTAATTTCGCTTCTCATGCCCCAAAACCTCACAACAAAACGGCAAATCAGAACGGATGATACGCACCATCAACAACCTCATTTGCACCTTGCTATTTCAAGCCAACCTTCCACCTACACTTTGGGTTCGCCCTCAATATGGTTGTCCACCTACTCAATATCTTACCCTCTACCGCCATTGCCAATGACACCCCAATACCCCATATACCAAATTGTTTGGACAAAATCCAGACTACATCCTTTTACGCACATTTGGCTGCTTATGTTACCCTCATCTGTACCCCACCCACAAACTTGAACCCCGTGCCACCCCATCAATTTACTTGGGACAAGCTTCCAACCACCGTGGATACAGTTGTCTAGATCTCAACACCAACAAGATCATACTTTTTAGACACGTCACGTTTGACGAAACTGTCTTTCCATACGGAACATCCAAACCCTCCACCACTCCTCAATATAATTTTTTGGATGATACACCTGCTATACTTCCCCCCACCTATTTCAACCTCTCCACAAGCCACCACCCCACCAACACCCAGTCATCATACACCTCAACATACTGACACACAAGATCCCTCACCAGTCACTTCACCTGCCATCCAAACTCCTCCGCCCAACCTAACTTCAACTATCATACCTAACCCTCCCCATAACCCTAACCCTGTGTCAACTCATTCCATGGTCACACGGTTTCGCATCGGGACTAACCGTCCTACCATTCGTCCAAATATGCTCGTGTCGTCCATCTCTCCATTACCAAAATATTATCGAGAAGCTCTTACTAACCAGAATTGGCAAAATGCTATGCGTGAAGAATATCATGCACTTATTAAAAATGGCACTTGGACTCTTGTACCCTGCCCTACCAACACCAACATTATACCTTTCATGTGGCTTTTTCGTCACAAGTTTTTGGCCGATGGCACTCTTAGCCGCTACAAGGCTCGCCTTGTAGCCAATGGCAGCAATCAGTCGGATGGGATTGATGTGGATGAGACATTTAGTCCGGTGGTTAAACCGAGCACTATTCGGACCGTGCTGAGTTTAGCTGCATCTAGACACTGGCCTATTCATCAGCTGGATGTCAAGAATGCATTTTTACATGGGGACTTATCTGACAGCTTTATATGTTCCAGCCTCCGGGGTTCTGTGACCCTGTACACCCTGATTATGTGTGTTTGTTACAGCGGTCTCTATATGGTCTCAAACAGGCTCCACTGGCCTGGTTTCAGCGGTTTGCATCCTACATCACTCGGGTTGGATTCTCTCACAGTAGATGTGACTCCTCATTGTTTATCTTTAGACTGGGCCATGACACTGCTTATTTACTATTATAAGTTGATGATATTGTTCTCACTGCTTCTTCGGATTCTTTGTTACAAAGAAATCATTTTTTCTCTTCATCAGGAATTCTCCATGACTGACCTCGGGCCACTTAACTATTTTCTGGGCATTTCTGTTACCCGTAATTCATCAGGACTATTTTTATTCCAGAAGAAATATGCAGTTGAGATTCTGGAAAAGGCTCATATGATTACTTGTAACCTATGTCGGACTCCTGTCGATACTGAGTCTAAACTTGGGGATAACGGGGAACCAGTTGCTAATCCTACCTTATATCGGAGTCTTGCAGGATCATTACTGTATCTTTCATTTACCAGACCAGATATTTCTTATGCAGTGCAGCAGGTGTGTCTTCATATGCACGATCCTAGAGAGCCTCATTTCTTAGCTCTTAAAAGGATCTTGCGATATATTCGAGGTACCCTTGACTACGGTCTTCAGTTGTTCTCTTCTTCTACTACCGACTTGGTTGCCTACTCTGATGCTGATTGGGCTGGTTTCCCCACTACACGGAGATCCACCTCAGGCTATTGTGTGTTCCTCGGAAATAATCTACTCTCCTGGTCCGCTAAGCGTCAACCGACGCTCTCTCGGTCTAGTGCCAAAGCCGAGTATCGTGGTGTTGCAAATGCCGTTGTAGAGACTTGCTGGTTACGTAACTTACTTAGAGAACTGCACACTCCGTTATCCTCCGCTACTATTGTGTATTGTGATAATGTTAGTATTGTATATTTATCATGTAATCCCCTGTCCAACATCAGCATACAAAGCACATCGAGATATATATTCACTTTGTTCGTAACTTAGGTGCTACTAGTCAAGTTCGTGTTCTCCATGTTCCCTCTCGATACCAATATGCGGACATCTTCACCAAAGGCTTGCCATCCTCTCACTTTGAAGAATTCAGATCCAGTCTCAGTGTCCGGGCTCCTACCGTTGCGACTGCGGAGGAGTGTTACACGAGTATATTGATAAGACCAAATCAATCACATTAATTGTAATATCCTGTAATTAGTGATAAGTATCAATCATGTGTAATTAGTCTAATCCGTGATTTATGAGATTTACGTTTGATAGATTGTTCCACAAGACAGATAATTGCATTATCATTTATCAATACCATTCTTCACTCACATAATATCATACTCCTAAAAATAAATGTAAAAGTAACAATTATGTACATCTGGTCCGCATGTGTGGGTGCGTGTGTACATAGACTACTACATAAACATACGTAGTAGATACCGGAGGTGGAGATAAGAGAAGGCAATGCCCCCATAACACAAGTTAAAAAAACCTATTTTAAAATTATATTCGAATTTGCAAGTGGGTCTAAATGTAAGTAACTTATTCCACCAATAGTTGAAAGAAGAAGGTGCTTAAATAATCAAAAAATAATGCTATAAAGAGTGTTTTAAGTTTTTTTCCCCTTTTTCATTGATAAGAAAGCAAATTTCTAAACATCACGGCACGTTGCATGAACTATGAAAATAAATACTAATTAACAATGTCACATACTCAACAAAAATCTCTTAAAAGTTCATTTAAATGGAAAATCAAAATATGTGATAGTGTGAATGAACATATGTTTACAAGAATAACAGTATTCTATTATTATGTTGTCCTTTTGGTAATTAAAAAGGAGTTGATTTGTATACTTTCAAGATTGATTAAAATAGAGTGTTGTGACAATTATACTCTCACATTACTTTTACTCATTTTTATCCTGTAATGATATAAATGTCAAAACACTCTATTTTAAAATGTACAAATCAATCTTAAAAGTGTACAAATCACCCCCTAATTAAAACGGGTCCTACTATTTCAACACTAATTCCACTATCTAAACCCAAGTAATAATTAGTCAAAGTACATTTAATGTATCAATAATTGTGTAATTAAGTTACTTTCATCTAATTACTTTTAACTCTTTAATTCTAACTCATTTTTTTTTTAAATTACATATTATTTACTTTTATCTTCCAGCTAACTAATTAAGTAATTAATTAAATGGTAAAATAGTATAAGTAAATCATAAGCGAGAAACTCAGTGAGTCCGGTTTAATATATATTTTGGGTATCATAACTAGGACATGGTGACGCAAACAATATTTCATAACTGAGAAAGGGGTATTGATGGCTTGTTTTTTATTTGAAAATTAGTTAAAAATGTAAACTATTAAAAACTAAGACATGGTGACGCAAACAATATTTCGAGTTAATATTGATGATCAAATTCTATATATTACTGTGGCAAAACTTCATTAAAGTATATATTTTATATTTCTCTACTTAAATATGATTAATACATAATTGTAAGTAATTATGGGTTTTGTCAGAGTGTATGTTTTGTGTTTCGCTTTAATGATCAAAGTTGAACAAAGAAATACTTAAAAAAATTAAAGTTTTAATTATTATGGAACGGAAAAGTATATATTTGGATAACAAGAAAATATATATATATATATATATATATATATATATATATATATATATATATATATATATATATATATATATATATATATAATAATTATAATAATTAAGGTGCTTTAAATAATTAGTCAAAATATTTTAATAATTATATCATCATTAGTGCACATTTAACTATAAAAGAAACAAAATTAATGATTAATATATTAATGAGGGTTTATTTGGTGGAAAATATAGGTTTATTTAGAGGGACCCATTAAAACGATCGAAAAGCAGCAAGAATGCTGGTGGTAGTTAACTTACAATGACACTTTTTTGTTTTTTTTCTCTCTCCTTTTTACTAATCATCGTTTTGATTTTTGACGAATCATATTTAAGTAAATGATTGTTCTAAGGGAATAAATAATGCATCACAAGATAATATAATTTCTTGACTTAACCCCGTGCCTTCAATTCTATGGTATTAATTTGACTGTTTGTTAATATTTTGTTTTGTGGTTAGAAAAAGAATACTATTCTTTAATGCCTCTAGAATATAATTTCTTGACTTTATGATAGGATTGTTGGTGTTGAAGACGATCGATTGTTTAAGCTTAAAAAATAAAATATGACACGACAAACGATGTGGTTGGTGTACAAATATGGACAGCATTTTTATTTTTATTGTTTATGTAATAATTATCTTACATTTCATGTAAACTCGACAAGAATCACTTTGGACCCAGGCTCCCAGCGCCTTTATTTTGAAAATTATCTTACATATAGCCATGTTCCAAACTTTCTGGGGTTGCTCATCTTCAGAGGTGGGGTCTATTAGTAGCTTAGTACAAACTTTCTGGTCAATTTTGATTAGCTCAGTAATGTGAGAAGAAGGCTGACCCTACATGCCACATTATTTTTTTATCTCCGAAGACTTGACGATTACTTAGTTGTAACAGTGGTGACCTGCGATTTTTCTTTTTTCTTTTTTTTTTAATTTAAATATTTAAAAAACAAAATTAAACTTCATTAATAAAAATACTTAAACATTACAACAATAATTAAAAACTTAAACTAATACATAGACATTTCAATACTTATTAAAAAGTAAAAACTGTGGTTGGTATTTATAATGTTGTAAAAGTAGTATTTTTAATTTTTTTTTTTTTTTTTTTTTTTGGCCAAACGGCAGAAACTTTGCTTCCAAAATCGGTTGCTTGGGCAACCTAGTTTGTCACTCAACTGATCAACGCAACCTACCCACAATGGGGCAACCGGTCACCAACCCAAGGCAACCCACAAGGTCGACCGACCCACTGTGGTCAGCCTGATAACCAGATGCTGCATTTTGTGTTGAATTGTGATTACCAGCCTCTACCCTGATTGGGGTATAAGTCTCTTTGTCCTCAAAATGGTAATATTAGCTCGTATTAAGGAAGTTAAGAAGATTTTAATGAGGATGGAGAGATGGAATACGATGAAAGTTCTCAACTTAACATGCTACGAGCATTATTTCACTTCATCTATATTTTTATAAGCCTCGCTGGTTTGATCCTCTATGATTAGAGATTTAGAGATAACAATAGCCTGACAATGCTAAATAATGTGGTATATGTGTAGAAAGATTCTTTAACTTTAACTTTCACTATATGAAAATAAACTGCACATTGCTATTTTTTTTTTTATGCTAGACTTATGATAAAACCGAAACACAATGGTTGGGCAACTTCTAAGAGGTAGGTTGTCCATCCCAGAACCCTAGAAAACTACTAACAGGCTGGATACATAATTTATCTACAATTCGAGCTGCCTGCTAATTTGGTTAATCCCCTACACACTATTCGATGTCTTAAACTGGAGTATGCTTGTAGTCTCGTACTAACGCTGTGTTCTCCAGTTTTTTCATTAAAGAAAAGGGAAGTAAAGTGGGAGTAAACACTTTACTTCCTTTTCCGCCCACTTTTGGGAGGAAATCATTTACTTCCAAAATCACCCAAATAAGCCTAATTTTACTTCCATTTCATTTTCTTTTCCTCCTTAAGTAAAACTCAAGAACACAATGTGGAAGTAAATATCTTCACTTTACTTCACTTTCATTTTCTTTTCCTCCTTCATCCAGCTCGAGAACACAGCGTAAGTAAGGTTCTAGGTGAATCAACTTTACAAATTGAAGCCATCGGCTAGTGATTTTACACACCTACACTAATAGATGAGCTAATTATGGATTACCATTAACCATGTGTATCATAAGTTACAATTTTTTATTCTAAATATAGAGTAGAGTTATTTTGCAAACCAAACAATACTCACATATCAAGGGACACATCCCCACCCTCCATCTAAATATGATCAATGGCTGAGATTTAAAGAAAATTACTGATTAAAAAAAAACTAAATGCAGAAGGGCAGTTTGGTACATTTACAACAAACACATAATACACCGGATCTTCAATATTTCTCACATTTCTTCTCTAACCAAACACACACTACTCACAAAAAACCGATCAAAACCCGCCATAACTTCCTAAAAGAAGACAACCCGATCCCAATCCCCATTCCGACCGATGAGTATTAGTTCCGTTCATCATCAATCAGCAACTCGCCATGTCATTATCTCCATCTTCAAATGAGACTTCAAACAAATTTCAGACTAAAAAGTCGGTTAAAAACACCAGCCAGGTATACTCATATACTTTTGTTTAAATTAAGATGATTAAACACGTATTCTGATGTCTATTCAAGTATTTATGCCTAAATAATGATACACACTATTTATAGAATTTATGTTGAAGATTTTGTGATTTTGCATTGTTTAATGAATATTTATTGAACTTAATCGATTTATGTTAGCATCATTTGTGATTAGAAGTTAGGATTTCACTGCTTATAGAGATTTCTTAATGTTATTGTGATAAAAAGTAGTAAGATTTTGAGATATAGATAGAATCGGTTGCAGTAATTGTGATGAAAAGTGTGATTAGAAGGTTTAGCAAAAGGCAAAGTAAAGAAATAGCATGAGGTTTAGAATAAGGAAAAGCCTTCGGCCAAGTCTTTGGCTTAGCCTGCAACGCTGTGCGGCGTAGCCCTGCTAAGCCTTCATCAATGTGATGCGTGAGCCGCAAGCTTTCTACTTTGTTTGGCTAAACATTATATATGGCTTCTAACCTGTTTCGCCAAAGGCATAGCCTTACAAGAGGCTTTCTAATTTGTTTTATTGTATATCACATATGATATAGTAAAATACTCGGTTATAATAGATTCAGGTGATATTGTGTGATTTGTGTAATATAAGCTACAAGCGTTAAATTTGTGTGTATAGTTAAACTGATTCTAGTTAATTAGTTAGCGGTGTAAAAAGTTGCTCGGCTATAATCAACTTAGGTGTCACTTTACATGTAAAAGTCTTGTGTTGTTAAATATTATCGAGTTAGTTAAAGAGAGGAGTATTTCATATTCAAAAGTCACAACTTTAGAACTGTTTTCATATGCTCATTTTCGGAACGTAATTTAAGACTATCATTTTGGAATTGTTTGAAGCTAACTTGTATAATCATTCAACTAGTTAATTGCTAACATAGTGGTTGCTCCAATAATTCAGTGAAGACAGTTACATTTAGTTCCAGAAGCACAAGTGTTAGCAATGCTGCTAACCATTCGAGATATAGTGGTTGTTGCAATAAATTTAGTGAAGACAGTTTAGATTTAGTCCAAGTATTGTCCAAAGTTGATCATATTTAGTGTTAAATCATATATGATATGTAATATCACATGTGATATGATATGTATGTCATATATGATTTTACACTAATATCATATGTGATATTACATATCATATATGATTTAACACTAATATCACATGTGATATTCAAATTAGTGTTTAATCATATATGATTTTTAATACAAATTTCAGTAACATAAAAAAACGAAAAAACCTAAAAAAAAAACGTGAAAGTATATCAAAGTGCCTATCTATAGAAAGATAATTAAATGTTCGTCGCAATGATATATTTTTTTCGCTTAACGATTAACGGTTGTTGCAATAAATCTAGCTTATCTAACATCTCATTAGTGCCACGTTGATCATATTTTTGATTATCTGAATGGGTAAATGAAGAAACATCTTGTTTTATTTTACTGACTAAACAAGTACTATGGGACTGTGGTTGTATATCGGAAAGCTATATCAAGAATAAAGTTGATCATATGTTTGATCAACTAGACGTGCACTAAATTTACTTTTTTTGCCGATCTTGTTTGACATTATACTTAACGTGCCTACTTTGACATGTCAAGTTTGATTCTATTTTAGTTACAACGGTTAATTAACCATCTTTCCTGATGCTTGTAGAGTCTGATATTAGTTAACTAACGTTTTTTTCCATTTGTTTTAAGTTTGGATCGTTTTTGTTTAATGATCACAAATGTTGGGCTTAAATGTTTAATTAGTTGGAGGCGAATGGGATAATACTCGAAGATCAAAAGAGCAAATAGAAGCAGGCATGCAAAATAAAGAAGAGGTTGATGCACGAAGAGAATGGGCCACCAAATATATTAATGGTTGAAATGGATGGAACACAACAAAGCATTGGAAATTATAAGACATATTGATGTAGATGGATAAAACATATGTAGTTATGACAGCATGAATACATTGGGTTTTTCCTAGATGGTGTTTATTTGACCAATATATGTGCTTGAGCAGGTTTTGTTCATAGGATATGCATATGGTGTTTTATCTAAACTCCCCAAAAGTGAATACATCTCATGTCGTAATATTCTACAATACGTTACTAGATTTGGTTGCTTGAATTCTTACAAGTGTAATTTGATTGATACGTTGAAAACCACATGTGATTTCTTGCTTTAACGGCATTTTATTTTTCAATTCTTTAAAATCACAAGTGATTTATTATGAAAGAAATTACATATATATGTACTCTTTCTTATTACAAAAATTAGTAAAAAAATCACATGTGATTTTTCTAAAAATTACATGTGATATAACATGTGTTTGTTAATATTTTTATATCACATGTGATAATGGATTGATTATTTCTTATTACAAAAACTAGTAATAAATCACATGTGATTTTTCTTGAAATCATATGTGATATAACATGTGCTCAGTAATAATTTTATATTACATGTGATCATGCATTTATTAACCATATTTTTATTTTATTATTTTATTTTTTAATAAACGCATACTCACATGTGATATAAAAATTAACATACACATGTTATATCACATGTGAATTTTACTAGTTTTATAATAATAAAACAAAATCACATGTGATTCTTTACTAGTTTTGTAATAATCAAAAAATCGAATGTGATTTTTTACTAGTTTTTGTAATAAGAAAACTTATGTATATATGTAAATTCTTTAATAATAAATCACACGTGATCGGAAAGAATTGGAAAATAAAATTCCATTAAATGAAGAAATCGCGTGATTTTTAACACATCAATAAAATTACACCTATAAGAATTCAAGCAACTACATCTAGTAACGTATTTAAAAACTTGTAGAATATTACTAATAAATATACAATTCAAGAATCGTCCAGAAACAAACTTTTACTAAGCATAAGAAATCTTAACTTGGAAAGTTAAAAAACAAGTACTATATCTTAGTGTTAACCGAAGGATACACACTATGAAAGTATGCGTAACAACTGAAGCTCTTGATTAATCAGATATAACAATGGGATAACTTTGGTTTTTAGAGAACACATGGCATCCACCTGCAATGTCAAATGGCAATACCATAAGTAAAAGAAACAATAAACATATAATGTCATACTGACCGAAGGTTATGTAGTAGCATGATTACTAGTCACATGTTTTATTACTAGATACATAAAACAGGAAGTGAGCATGCCAGTCATGTCGTCGTGAAATAAATTATCTAACATATATAAGATATTGCGAGAAGCAAACACCGTTATTGGTGCATATGTAGAAAAAAAACAAGCACACAAAAGGGCAACAATGAGACGGTTACAAAATTTCACACTCGATATCCAATTCCACATAAGGTACATTGTCCAAGTTGATCATATTTTTGCGAAAACTTTGATCAACAACTATTATACAGCTTAACACGCATCGATATATATTTTCAAATCAAGCACGTACCAAGAGGAAAACTTTGATCAACAACTATTATACGCTTAACACGCTTACTAACAATTCCTCACAAGATGCGACCGGGACCAAGCTTGTATCTCAAAGATAATAATCACAATAACAAGCCCTTGATATGCCATTACGCACCTCAACCATAGGCAAAACAACACTATCAGCCATCACATTCACATTCACATTCACATTCACGAAACTCACCATTCTCACCACCTAAACACTTCACCTAAACTCACCATTCTCATAACCACACCAGCTTACGATCTAATCTCCACGACCACCTCATCTCCATAACTCGAACACGTATACAAACTAGAAAAATAAACCATGGTCGTTCCATGTGAAAATCAAATGTTCATTTCATCAAACACATGGTGTGCATTTAACTAATATTTTTTCTAAAGCATAATTAACATAAAGATTAGATGTAAAAAACATAAACTTACACCTTATTAGATTCAGTTTCTAATTATCATGTGTTTTCATGCTCAAATGCTTTCACATGCTTTCAATATGATGATGAACGATCTAAAGAAGATCATATTGAAAATTCATCCATAAATAGAATCTAATGATAGCGAATTTAATGTTTAAAGAGAAGAAATTATTATGATGAACAAAGATGGTACCGTTTTTAATCAGATATTCAGATGAATTGAAATTCGGATTTAGGGTTTGATAAGAGGATTGGAAGGTGGAAGTTGATGTTAAATTGGGGATGAGAGAAAACACACGTTTTTGTGTATGTTTTTATGAGAGATTAAAACATGATTTTTTATTTTTGTGTTTAAATAGTTGACAATTATACCCTTGCAGTGTAAAGTATGTATTTAATATAAACCATTAGATCAAATGAAGATGGAAGGTGTTTAAAACAAAGACCTCTTGATAGATCTTAAGCACTCGGAGATCGTTAGTGTTGCCTATGTAATCACAAGCAAACTAATAGAAGATCTCTACAACTCGTATTTTATAGCGGAAAGTAAATACAAGTTATAATAACTAAGAACTCTTTGATCCTCTATGGATCTTTTATTATTGAAACTCTATGTTTCAGATGTTTTACAAGACTTGAAAGACTTAAAAGAAAAACTCCTTATTACTTACTCTTATGGTTCCTTTTATAGGCAAGAAAACCATCTAATCACTCACGAGCATTTTTAACGCATGCTCCTAATACAAACACAAAGAACGCATGCATCTAAGATAAGCATGCAACTAATCATATTGTTTTACTCATCATATTGTTTATTCCAGTAAGCTCTATATAATACGGCGCCAACCTATACATACTACCGACTTTTCCTACATATGGCCTACATATGTGCTTATCTCTCCTACGTGGATAAGCACTATCAGCATAGAATCACTGTCAGCATTACTTCGCCTAAGTATAGCTTCAGCGAATTCGATCCTTCTTCGGCCAGAAAATTTTCGGTCATTACTTCAGATCCAAAGAGAATACCGTAATTCCCAACAATCCTCCCTAAACTCGGAATTTGACTAAGTTAAGTTCCAGTTTCCTTGATAGATCTTTTAAAATTGTTGAGGATTGTGTTCGAACATCAGCAACAAAGATAAAGAAGAGGAACATCTCTATGATGACCTAACGTGATACGCCGATCTTTGCGGAACATATGACATCATGTACATCAAAACATATAAGTTTCATACTATTCTCATCACTTCCAGGTGTGTTAACTCCTTTGAGAGGTGAATCATTGAAAATAATGGGTTTGATGTCTCTTTACCAATAGCCATTACTACTTGAGTAGCCATATGTTTGAGTTCGAAAACCATGGTACATTGAGAACCATCGATTTATCGGCAAACCAAAGCAACCATATAAACGGATTTGATTTGTCTTTACCGTAGCCGCTTGCTCGGGACTAGTCAATTCTTAGCATTGGTGAATTGAGCACCAATTATGGATTGATTGCCTTTACCACATGCCATATACATATGGGCTAGCCAATTCTTGGATTCCAAAAAGGAATAGACCATGGTGAATTGGGGACCATACAACCCTCAAAGAATTAAGCATGGGTGGTTGCATACCCTATGATTTTGAGCAAACCATTACAGCTATCAACAGATTTGATGTGTCTTTACCAAAGCTGTACCCTTTGGACTAGTCAACTCTCATCATCCTTCAGTTTCCAATCTTCCAACGCATTTGGATCTTCATCAGGAAAATCAGCAGCAGATCCCTCTATAATGAACGTTGAGTTATATGCTTCAAGATCCAGGGAGATCTTTTGGCCATTCTCTTCTTCCTCCGACCAGGCTTATAGATTTCCCCAGAGGGAGCATTTTCAACTTGAACATTTAAGGTAGGACTTGAAGAGGTAGAGGGAGACTTAGTTGGATCACGAAGTGCATTCATCTTGTGGAGCATCTTTATGGCCCTTTTTGTTTTTATTTCAAAGAAGATCGCCTTCCTGAACTTTAGAATCTTCCAGTGACAACAAAGGTGCCATTGATGAAGTGGGAGCTGATACATTATCGTGCTGTGAGAATAGGAAGATGGTTCACAGATTGACCCTTGTTAGTAGAGGAAGCAACTTCGAAGTTGCTTCAAAGTAAAATGACCGGAGAGGTCACCTTGGGTGGAGCATTATCGACTTTAGTCTTTTGGCTTCTTGGCGCTTTCATTCTCAACAATCCTTTTCATGTTGGTAGAATGTGTTGAAGATGATGATCTGTCCCTCATGATTTGGTTATATTTGAAACAGACATGATCGGAAAAGCCTTGACTTGTTTCATTGTTAAGCCGGAGTTGTACATTGAGCATTGGTTCTTCACCACCATTCTCATTTCAGCTTTAGAAGAAGGTTTGTCTTTGTTCCTTGAGCTTTGATGGCTTTCCTTTGTGCAGCCTTCTTGCTTCCTTTGTCTTCCACGAGCCATCATTTGCTCCACATAATTGTCACTGAGGAAATCTCCACCTAGTATACTTTGAGCTAGAGAAGGTCTTGAAATGACTTGTTGAGTTAGAATATCCCGGTGTTGTCCAGCATCTTAACCCTCATTGCATCTAGTTCTCTTCTTCTCTCGTAGAGTTAAGGATGAAAAATCCTCCGCTTCAAGTTGATGAGCCAATACTTCACTTTCCTTTGACTTTGCAAACTCAGCCAATCTACTTGCTTGACCTAATCTTTCCTCCTCACTCACCAGGTCAGGACCAAGCTCATCAGTAGTTATGACATTTTTTCCTTTATCATCAGGCTTCTTAACACACTCATCTTCAGATAAATCTACAACAGGACCTCGGTTGCAATACTCGTGTCATCATGAGCAGAAGAAACATCCTCCATTCGCACATCAGCAGATGTAGTCTTATGAGTACTAGGTTCCTTAGAAGCTTCAGAAGAAACCTTATGTAAATAAGATCTCTTTCTTCTTGTGTAGAGAATAGGTTCCTTCTTCTTTGAGGAAGTAGCAGCTAATGATGAAGGATCATTGAGAGAAATATCAGCCAACAAGTCCAGAGACCCAAACTGAGGTACTTCTTGTTCTTCATCAGAAGAAACCACAAGCTTCCTTTTGGAGCCACCTTTGAGTTTGTCCTCTAATTTCTTGACTTGATTCTGTAGATCTTCAATCTTACTTCCAAGAGAAGACTTGGTCTCGCAAGCTCCTTTTCGGACTAGTAACCTCGTGAGAGATACCAATTGACCAGAGCATAGACAGATGAGAGTGTAATAGGGTCCTCACTCCACCAGACTGCTCGTGGTCGGGGAGCTTCATTGGACCTTCAAGTAGAATCATGGTCATGCTCAAAGTGAGGAAGATCTTCATTGAGAGGATCCCTAACAGGACTTGGTGTGGGTAGTCTATATAGATCGGACTCAACATGAGTAGCTAAAAGTGGTGGGAGGAGGGACATGGTGGTCGGTCAGCAACATGAGTTGCTTCAACAGAGATGAGGGCCGCATCAATGTCAACTAATGGAGTACCATCAAGAGCAACCGGTGAAGAGGGAGGATTATGAGCCACATTCTCCTCATCGCCAGCCTCATTACCTGGGGCAACATGGCGCTAGCAGGGATGATGTTCCCCCTGAAAGTGGGTTCTCATTGTGGCAAACAATTTAGCAGTTAAAGTACCTATGGGATAGAAAGATTGGGATTGGGTAGTGGTGTCTAAAATCATTTGTAGAAACCTTGGGTACATTAAAAATTTTCCCTTTTTCTTTTGAATATTTTCAACCAAGTTTTCAAAAATATACTTAGAAAAATTGAAAGTTACCCCTTGGGAAAGACACACAATACCATAGCCCAGCTTGGGTAGAGAATGGTCCCATCCTCCGGTCTTGTTGCTCATGCATTGAAGCCGGTGAACTAGGAACCTCCATTTCGGGCAGAGTTCCTTCTTCAACCACATATCAGTTCTTGTTCCTCGATAGCCAATTTCTCTTAGTCCATTAAGCACATCTTCCTGATTGGAGTAAAATACTCCATCAGCATCTTCCAAGTGAAGCTTCCTCCTAATCGTAAGTCTTCGACACTATGTACTGTTTCATCAATCACGCCTAATCTCTCTGCTCTCACTCCTCTTCTCGCCAGATTCCCAAAATTGAGTAACAAGTGATTCATATATCTCATTTGGAGAATGAGTTAGAGCATAACTGATCTTGGACCTTTTCAGGAATTCCACCATTGGTTCGCACAATTCATATCCCTTGCCATTTACCGTAAATGCAACTTTGTTGTGATCATGTTTAAATTCAAGAGCCATGAGGGATATGAGTGTTTAGAGTTATGATTCTTGAAATGGTGAGTGTTTGTGAAATAAGGATGAGAGGGAATAGGTTTCTTCGAGAAGAGAGTGATGGTGGATTGAGTGTTTTGCCCAAATTATAGTCAAAGAAAAATGGACCGTTTGGTTGACCTTTTGCCGACGTGTATTGCATCTTTGACCTAACCCAAAATAACACTTCGCAGTAAGCATGATCAATCTGCTGAAGTTATAACTTCTGCAGAATGCATCAAAGATAAGAAAATCTTCGGTAAGATTCTAGAATTCTTGTACAACCACTTGCATTAATACTCATTGAGCCTCGAATCCGTCTATAAAATGATCCCAATGTAACTCATCTCTTCACCAAGATCCCCAAATATTTACCACAAACCCTAGATGCAAAAATAACCCCAAAATTGTACCATGAATACCAAACCTGAGATCATAGATCTCACAACCTCATCTTCATCATCTTCTTCATCATCATCAAGTGGTGAATCAAACCCATGGCTGTATTACTTTCCTCAACCCTTTCCACGACCAAATAAATCACCCTTTCTTCCTTCTTTAGAAGATGACAGTGTAGTGAATCCAAGTGAATCTGCTGATGATTCTGATGACTCCTATAAGGAGGGAACATCTTACTCCCAACCTCCAGCACCTCGGTCTCAACAAGGACCTCGTGCAGTGAATCCGCCATCCCAAAGATAGAGATGGTTCTTGGTCTCACTACACCATCTTTTGGTGTATCAACACACATCGTATAATAGAAGGGCTTAGAGAGG
Organism: Chrysanthemum makinoi; assembly: GCA_910596185.1. Lineage (NCBI taxonomy): Eukaryota > Viridiplantae > Streptophyta > Magnoliopsida > Asterales > Asteraceae > Chrysanthemum > Chrysanthemum makinoi. Next base: position 226,686,796 of record OU343220.1, read on the forward strand.
GTGGATCGATTGCATTTTGGTTGAAATGAATAGATGAAGCACACAGGACACGTTATTTTTCTCCATTATCTGGCGTGGTCATCGACATCATCAATCGTTTGCATCAATCCATCCTCCCATTTTGGTCCTTAGCATCTTCGTCGTGCTGGTCATGCATATCCAACCATCTAGTTAGACGGAATGGATGGTTATGCAAGACCTACTTAAAGCAAATCCAAAGATCTAATGCATATCCAACATTCACTTAGATTTCGGAATGAAGGATATATACTAGATTAGGATTAGCTTAAGTGTACAAAATGTATCTTGAAGATGCATATCACGTAGGTTGACTTTATGTAAGTTGTAACTGTAAACCGTTTCTTGAATGAATGAATGAACAATTTGCCTTCAATTTCTTTTCTTCGTAATTATTACTTTAGTGGAATCAAATTGTTTGCTTCGATTACTTTTGATATCGTAAGAAACTAGCAACACTCTTTTAGCTATCTTGACCATGTACTAATGAACCACACTTGATGAATTTGATCCTGATCATGGGATATACAAACCGCAATCCGATAAGGAACGCACAAAATGCGATCTGCAGACAACTGCAAAACAGACAGAAAAACATACACAACACAAAAACACACAAACTAGAGAAATATCAAGAAGTTAGTGTTAGTAGACAAATAATATACAAATATATGCAGAGTTTGTACAAAACCTCCCCTGAGGCATATGCCTCCCCTGAGGCCTATGCCTCCCCTTAAACGATGCAGTCAAGGGTTTAACATTCCAATATTGACCACGAGGTGTTGAAACCTTGGTCCATCAAAAGATTTTGTTAATAAGTCCGCCATATTATATCATCGATGGATTTTAGCCACTTTTATTAAATGTTTTTCATAAGCATCTCTTATAAAGTGGTGCCTCGATTTCAATGTTTTGTCCACTGTGAAAAACTGGATTTTTGACTATGCAGATGGTACTTTGATTATCTATATGAATTGTAGTGTTCATGAAATTGTACCCATAGTCCAGCAATTGGTTTTGAATCTAAAGGACCTGTCCACAACAATTTGCGTTACCACATACTCTGCTTCATAGAAGGCTGCCACAATGGTTTGTTTCTTGCATTGCCAAGAAATCAACCTCTTTGCCTTTAAATTGGCGACCCGGTTGTGGATCTTCTATCCGGATTTGCACCAAAGATAATCCTGTCACTATATGCTTCCAACTTGAAAGGAGATTCTTTTGGGTACCAAAGGCCTAAAAGAGGTTGGCCTTTGAGGTACTTAAAGATCTTCTTGACAGCATTGAGATGGGAAGTAAGTGGAGTGACTTGATGTCAAGAACAAACACTCACAAAGAAAAGTAATATCGTGTCTTGAAACTGTTAGATACATCAATGAACCAATCATGGACTCATGCGGATGAACATTCACGGGTAGATCTGGTTCATTATTTGCTTTAGTCTTTGGAGCTTCATAAGGTGTTGTGGCAGTCCTAACACCTTCCATACCAAACTTCTTCAAGATGTCCCTCATATATTTATCTTGACAGATAAAAATGCCATCTTGTTTCTGCTGAACCTGGAGACCCAAAAGAAAGTAAGCTCTCCCATAGCACTCATTTGAAATTCACCCTTTATTAGTTCCTCAAATTCCTCGCACCAAGTTTCGTTTGTGGAACCAAAAATAATGTCGCCCACATAAACTTGTACCGAATTATGTGAGTAATTCTTCTTGAGGAACAGAGTTTTATCAATAGCACCTCTCCGTAACCATGCTTCGCCAGAAATGATGAGAGCCTAGCATACCATGCTCTAGGTGCCTGATGTAAGCCATACAGAGCTTTAACAACCTTGTAAACGTGATTTGGGTGATCTGGGTCTTCAAATCCATTGGGTTGAGAGACATAAACCTCCTCTTCAATCTCACCATACATAAAAGCACCTTTAACATCCATCTGATATACCATGAAGCCCATGTAAGAAGCATAAGCCGTGAAAATTCAATGGCTTCTACCTCGCAACAAAAAAACACTTCATCATAATCAATCCCTCCTCTTGTCTCGAAACCTTGAGCCACTAATCTTGCTTTGTTTTTTATCACAACACCCCGAGCATCTCTCTTATTCTTCAAAATCCACTTTGTCCCAATGGCATATTTGCCATCGGGGAGTGGAACCAAGATCCAAACCTCGCTGATTGTGAAATTGTTGCATCTCTTCTTGCATTGCTTCTAGCCAGCTTGAATCGTTAAGGGCTTGAGAAACACTTGTTGGTTCCACTTGAGAAAGAAAACAAGCAAACAGACAAAGCTTGAAGTCTTGTGATTGTCTCGTCTGGTTGGAGACATAAGAGAGAAAAGCAATATGTCCAAACTGAGGACTGGAGATAGCCCTTCGAGTTCTAACAGGTGCCAAAAGATCACCTATAATGTTGGATTGAGGATGAGCAATATTGATCCTCTGAGTAGAAGTGGGGTTGACTTCAATGGATGGATCAAGATTAGTGATGGTTGGTTCAAATGCAAAGATCATAAGAGGGTGATGTGAAGATGCCGCTTTGGGTTGATGATTTCCAAGATCTGAAGGTTTTGGAAAGCGTGTATAGGGTTCACCAAAGTCTGAAGACACTTGAGAAGGAACATGAGAAGGAACAGCATAGCCTTCAGTGGATTTGAGGAGGGTAGGTGTGACAGAATCAACTTCAGCAGAAACATGGTTTCCACCGACTCCTTTATTAGCAACCTCTCTATTCAGTTTCTCTGCTTCAAGTTTAGCTGCAAATTCTGAGTCCAAGCCTAGCAAGGTCCTCAGCATAATGTGATTCATCTTCATCACTCGTATCAGCAAAATCCTTGGAGGTGGTACACGCAATGTTGTTAGGGAGAAAGAAGGCACAAGTATAGGTTGCTCATCATTTTCAAACTCATTTTCAGAATCATCATCTAAGGAACCTGCATTGTTAGTGGGAGAATCTTGAGGACCGCATTTTGTTAGCCAAATGCCAGTGTAACCCAAATAATCGTTAAGTAGTCAAGGTCAAAGGACCACGTATGACCTTGTCCTTGAACATTAGGCTTATCTTCCAAAAATCTCAGATTCAACGTCTCCTCTATCTTCTTAGCTTGCAAATTGTACACCAGATGCTTTACTATGAGTGAATAACCCACAATATAGCCATCATCAGCCTTTTCATCAAACTTTCCCAACGAATCACGGTGTTCGAATGGTCACTGACACCCAAAAGGTTTTAGGTAGTGAATGACAGGAACCTTCCCAAAGAGAAGTTCATATGGTGTTTTGAGTTGTGGTCTAGTAATGGAGACCCTGTTTAGCACATAGCACGGTGCAGCGACTTCAGCCCGAACATAGTGGGGCGGTTTAGAGTGCAAGCATTGACCTAGCAGCCTCGATTAAGGTCCTATTCTTTCTTTCATCCACCCCATTTTGTTGTGGGGTTCTTGGATTACTATAGTCCCTTTTTATGCCTTTTGACCCACAGAGTTCTATAAGAATAGCATTTTTGAACTCGTCCCATTATCATACCAATTCCTTAACCTTTGTGCAACTGATTTTCAACAAGAGTGATGAATTCGTCAAGACTTGAGATGTTTCATCTTTGGTTACGAGAAAGAAAACCCAACAAAATCTGCTATAGCCATCAGTGATAACCAAACAGAAGTACTTATGATCAATGCTTCTGACTTGAGTTGGACCAAACATATCCATGTGGAGCAACTCAAGAGGTTCGAAATGATGCTCATAGCATTGATAGCTTTGTAAGAGGCTCTGTGTTGTTTTCTTGTTGCATGCAACACAATTATGATCATTGGTGAATACTTTGGTGGGAAGACCTTCAACAAGACCCATTTTTTAGAGTTTGTTTATGGTCTTGAAATTCACATGAGCCATCCTTCTATGCCATTTAGTAGATTCATCAAGTGATGCTTTAGCCACCAAACACGTGAGGTCACCACCGGGTTGAACTTCATTAAGGTTGAAAGTGTATAAATTATGAGTTCGAGGAACCTTCGTACAGAATTGAAGTTTCTTCGGGAGTTTGAAGTCTTTAGACGACAAGACATTCATTCTCAGTGAAGAGAACTTTGTTCTTAGTGTCACATTTGTGAACGGAGAACAAGTTGAAATGTGAAGTTCCTTAACATAGTACACATTTTCAAAATTCGATGAGGTGTCTTTATGGTGCCTTTCCCTGTGATACTCCCATCACTTCCTCCAAAGGTCACATTGCCTCCTCCTTCTATAGGAACAAAATTATGCATCATATCCCTGTCCCCCGACATGCTTCGGAACAACCACTATCAACAATACCAATATTCTTATGCTTAAGGGGATGATCCTGAGATAGTCCCATCAAGGCAAGCTGATCATGCCTTTCATCCGAAGTACACCTTGCCAAAGAATCCAAGCTTATCAGATTATCATGAGCTTCCTCATTCATGGTTCATGTGCGATCCATTGACCTGCTCATCCATGGTAAGAAGAGTCAAGCTCCAGCCTGCTGTTTACCGATAGGAAGTAGTTGGTTCCATCTCCACTCTTTCTATCTTTACATTCCCTCGAGAAATGCCCCATCGGTGACAAGTGAAACACTTGACTTTTTTCCTATCAAAGCGAAGGTTCCTTTCCCTTGAAAGCAAACTTCCTTCCCGGACTTTTCTTCAAACCTTTTGATGTCCATGAAGAATGCCACCGCATTTTCGCCATTTCCTCCATTTCAAGTGGGTCCACCGATCAAGGTCTTCATATGCAAGATAATCTTGTTGAGTATCATAATCAGCAACAAAAGAATGAAGAACATCCTCCATCACACTACTAGACTTAGTTTGAGGACATGGTGGAGTGGGACGAGTGTTATGTGGTGGAGTGGGAGCACAAGATGATGATGGAAAGTAGTTGGAACTTGGAGATGATGGAAAGTAGTTGGAACTTGGAGCTTGTACCATCATGTTGGAGTGAGATGTCCCAACAAAAGCGCATGACCAAGAAGATGTACGGTATGGAGTTCGACATCGGTTCAAGAGTTCGAGTCAGTTGTGCAGCAGCTCATCAAAGGTGAGCATATCCAACCCACCTTTAGCCTTGAGGGCTATACTTACATGTAACCATGATGGAGGCAATGATCGAAGGAACTTTGAGGCAATGTCATTATCGGGTTTTGCATTCAACCGTTTAGCTGACTCAAGATCCTATGGAACTGTCGTATCCTTCAATGTGGATACCTTCTTCTTCGAGATATTGAAGTCTTGAAATTGTTGCCTTGAGCATGGACTTTCTCATTCTTTTTGACTCTTCATTTCCACCGAACCTTGCTTTGAGAGCCATCCATATGTCCTTTGCATCATCCATATGGTGAAAATCACCAGGTGATCTTCTCGGAATGGCTTGAAGCGAATAGTTTTACTTTGTGCTTTCTCTGCATGGCCGTACTTCTCGGATTTTGGGAGGAGCCATGATAAACTTCCATCCCTATGCGGAATCATTTTCTTTAAACTGTTTCCTTTCCTCACCACCTCCCACAGATTCCAATCAATATTGGAAATCCAGCTTTCCATCTTCATAGTCCAAAGATCATATTCTTCCCTTTTCAAATAAGGAAATTTTCCATTATTGTTTGAAAGACTAAGCTGTTGCATGGAAGTGGTGTTGGTGTTGTTTGTGTTGGTGACTTCAGTTTCATTATCTGATCGGGCATGGTGAGGGTATGTTTGGTTGTATGAGGGTATGAATGGTTCTTAGTATCGTAGAGACTTTCCCGAGGCTCTGATACCACTTGTTGTAAACAAAGACCTCTTGATAGATCTTAAGCACTTCGAGAGATGCGTTAGTGTTGCCTATGTAATCACAAGCAAACTAATAGAAGATCTCTACAACTCGTATTTTATAGCGGAAAGTAAATACAAGTTATAATAACTAAGAACTCTTTGATCCTCTATGGATCATTTTATTATTGAAACTCTATGTTTTGGATGTTTTACAAGACTTGAAAGACTTAAAAGAAAAACTCCTTATTACTTACTCTTATGGTTCCTTTTATAGGCAAGAAAACCATCTAATCACTCACGAGCATTTTTAAGCATGCTCTAATACAAACACAAAAGCATGCATCTAAGATAAGCATGCAACTAATCATATTGTTTTACTCATCATATTGTTTATTAAGAAGCTCTATATATATCTGCGCCAACCTATACATACGGCACTTTTCCTACATATGGCCACATACATCGTGCTTATCTCTCCTACGTGGATAAGCACTATCGTAGAATCACAACTGCATTATCACTTTGGTGCCAAGTATAGCCAGCAGGTGATCCTTCTTCCCGTGAGAAACTTTTGGTCATTACCAGCAGATCCAAGATGGGAATACCGTAATTCCCAACAGAAGGTTATTATTGATCCCTTGGTATGTAAACAAAGTTTTGTCCTCAAATGATCTTATATCCTAAATATATGTTTTTGCGTGTGCAGGAGTGACTTATTCAACACAGCTCTTGACCAATATGTGCGAGGCCTGGGATAGTATGTTAAGGACTTAGAGGTGGCAAAAGGCGGGGCAAGGAGCGGGGCACGGTGCGCTCTACCGAGCTAGCGGGCACGGGCCAAACGGGCTCATGTTATTCGAATCGCTTTTAAAAAGACCCAAAACGACGAAATAAATTTCTCGAACGTACTTAACCTCATTTATATTTAAAAAGTTAAAAATAAGTTTTTTTTTAAAACAATATAATATTCGATAAAAACATGTGCCCATTATGCCCATTTAACTTCTAAATGGGCAATATATGCCCATTTCAAAAAGGAGGGTTAAATGTCCCAAATCTTTAAAAGCTCTTGCTCATTTAGCCATTTTTTTTTTATTTTGTGCACAAATTGCCTCCTCTAGGTATTTCTTCAGGGGGCTCAATTTTGGTATAACTAAATTGATTTCAGTTTTATCTTTCTATTTGTATTTTTGTACCAGATTCAAATATTAAAGTTTTATAATCATATATGACACGATAAGTATTACGGAGTATTACATAAAACTCAAACTCTTGGATAGAAAATGTTTCGCACGAAACTGACCTAACCAATAAACAATTACTCATTCTGACCCGTTACCGAACTTGCTTATTTTGCCACCTTGAGAAAAATGGGTAGACTGGACGATTGGGTATTTAGTCAAAACGGTAATTTTCGTATCTGATGGAGCAAGTTTGATGGCCCATAATACTTTTTACAATGTTGGTAAATGAAAATGTAATACAATATATTTAAGGTCTTGCTTAGAAGTGGTGCTAAATTGCGCCAGAATTTGTTGGCATTATGCTTGTAGGAATTTCATAGATTTTATGGATTGAAGGGATATCTCCTTCGAACCATGTGGGCAATGTATTGTGGCTGCTAAATCCGTTCCATCCACAAAACCATCTCCCTCATTTGCAAATTTGGCTGTCAAGAATGTAACATGCATTGTACCATTGTGTGCAAATATTTAATGGTGGTGGTGGAAGCCAAGACAGTTGCGCAAATAATTGTGATATTCACCCGGTTGATATCTATGGTCAATACAACTGCGTAGCTGTTATCTATGGTCAATGTAAGACTTTTCCTTCACGATCCTAATATTGGTTTTGGTTCTTCTCCGAAGTGGTGCCGACTTCACAAGAGAATTTCCACCATTGTTTTCTGACGCTTTAATAGCATTTTCAACACCACGTTCTTTATCACCCTTGGATATGCATGGGGACATAACTTTAAGCTTCAGATTTTTCTGCAACCGACCAACATGAGCATGATTTTTAAGCCATTTAGCTATTTTTCAATGCAAGTCAGGAGGCAAGCAGTCATCCTGCAAGAGGAACAAGAATCCCACAAAAGATACGATCATAAGAAAAAGACATAGGCAAGTATAATAGACCAAAAGTTCTTGTTATCAGATATTGTCACATTCTAATATTCAATTCAGTTACCATTTGACATAAACTGAAAAGTAAAAATAGATATAGTTTGGGTACCTTTTGGGTGTTGTAAAGAGCCAAAATACTAATATTTACATCAAATCGATTTAGTCATGGCTATGAAATCCAATAAATAAGAACAACTGCCCTTCCATCTTTTCAAAAAAGTGGATGTAGTTGATTTGAGCATGTGTTAAAATTTTTGACTAAAAAGTTGAATAAGCGAGCTACTGAGTATTTTTTGGTTCGCTTGTTGATTTAGGGTTTTGGCATTGTTAGTTCTTTTTACTTGGATCGGGGATGAATGATCTTGGATTGGGATACCGCGGTTTTCTTTTTCAACTTACAATTTTGGCCCAAACTTGTGAAAAAGGCTAATGTTTTGTACACCTCTAATATAAAACGAATGTATAACTTTTCATGTCAAATAAGAAAAAAATTGAGGGTTTTTGGTAAAACGCGTTTCACCCGGTAAAATATATTACTCAAAAAAAACATTTAAGTACATTGGAATGTGGGTGAAGTCTGCATTAACACAGCAATCGTTTGATGACACTAGACATTTATGACATGCCATAAATGACAACTAGCTACACCCAAACTAGACGACCAAACAAAGACCAACAAAAAATAAGATACAACAAAAAATTATGCAAAAACATTAAAACAACCTAGCTAAGACAAAATTCTTCAACTCCAGCAGCCTTTTGTTGAGCAGGAGAGAGGCCAAAGTCATCATCATCATAATCGTTGCCACCACCCGTATCCGCTTTCCATTGCTTAGAAAGACTCTTTGGATTCCCACCACTACCAAAGTAAGTTGTCTCATTGCGATTCTCAAAAACTTCATCCTCGTCACTATCAGAAACAACCACATCTCCCACCTTAGAAAAAGGGTTACCCCTCTTTGTTGAAGAATTACTAGGAAATAAATAAGTAGAAGGCTTAGTTGCCTCAACATGCACTTTCGAGTCCATGTCACACTTAGGCTGATCTTGTGACCCCTTATCATTATGTTGAAAACCAAGAACATCCTCGTCCACCAAAGACTCCAAAACACCAAAAGAATTCGAAGACTTTGAGTTCGTACCAGTTTGGACATTATAAGTAAAAGCCTCCTTTTGAACCTTATGATCCGAGTCTTTAATGGTAGCACTTTGATTTGTAACCGTCATCACTTTAGGTTTCCAAAAGTTAGGTTTTGGCTTAGAAAGCTTAACACCTCCAATTGGCTTAGATTGAGACGAAGACGCCACATTCTTCCCTTTGTTCTTACGATTCCTTACCTTAGTGAAACCATATTCATGATTATCCACCGGAACAGACACCTTAGCTGCCACATTAATGTTATTACGAACAGTTTCCTTAACGCGATTTGGACAATCAGAAAGAGAATGCCCAAAAGATTTGCATTCACCACAATGAGGAGGCTTCCATTCATATTCAACATCGATAATCTCAATAGTAAAACCACCATATCCATTCGGAACAGCCACAGTAACTTTGCTTTTCAATTCAGAATCGGCACTTAATTCAACTAAAGTGCGAGCAAAACTTATTCGGCCCCATGACTCGACTCACATAGATCTTGTAAAGGCATCCAACATAATAGGTTTCTCTACTTGTGTGGCAATCAAGCTCAAACCATCCTCGGAATATGCTACCACTGGAACTTTATGTAGTTTAACCGAAACCGGTACCTTGTTCACCTCATTCCTATTAAGGGATAATGTAGGAGACCATTTATTAAGAATAATAGGCGAGTTTCGAATTAACCAAGGACCTCGTTCCAACACACGATCTACACCCTCCTTATTAGCAAACATGAAAAGATAAACACCATCATCATTTTTCATTAGCTTTTGCAATCCAAACTTTCCCCAAGTGTTCGTGACATAGCTTTTAACATTAGGGAAGGCAATAGTTTTACCAAGGAAGTAACCAACCAAAGTATTTTCAAACCGACATAATATCTTTTCAATAGCAGCCATCGGAAGCAACGTATCATGAAAATCCTTTTCAATAGCAGCCATCGGTAAAATAGAACATGAAAGGATTAAAATATAATTACAAACGGTTGTAATATGTGACTGTTAGTTTGACCAACTAACAAATGTAAAATGATAGAAATATCCCCCATTTCATTATTATTATTATTATTATTATTATTATTATTATTATTATTATTATTATTATTATTATTATTATTATTATTATTATTATTATTATTATTATAAACATCACTTCATTAGAAAACTAAAATGATATTACAAGAAGTTGGTGGGAAGCTGATTGGTGCAAAACCGTCAAGTTATCTCACGCAAGCTAGCCACTTGTGAATGACCAACCGTAAGAAACTCAAAACAGCTCAAACACCAAATGCAATTTAGATCAGGAGAATATAGTGTATTCCGGGTCGTTAAGTCCCAGGAGGATGAATTGGTGTTAAACAACTTCAGATGTCGAATAATCACTAAGGATAGTGATCAATAAGGATTTTGATGGAAAATTACCTAAAGAAAAGATCTATAAATTAAAATGCAAATTAAAAGAAATAAAAGATAAAAGATATTAAATAAACGCTATCACTATTTTTAAAGTGATGAACGTTTAAAACCTAAAACGTACGTTTAAATAAAAATACGTAAACGTACAAAATAAAACGTGAGTTTTAAAGAAATAAAAGGCCTACAAATATAAGAATGACATTTTTACAATCCTAATAATAAAATAAAATTATTAGAAAAAGAAAATTATTTTTACAACTATTTATTTATTTATTATTAATTAAAACTATTTATTAAGTATTTAAATTGCACTAAAATACAAGAAAATACAAAATTAACCTAGAAAAATGAAATTATAACTTAGAAAAGTCTAAAATATGATAAAACTTATTTTAAAACTGAAAATATATTTTTAAGACTTTGTATGTATTTATTATTAATTTAAAACTATTTAAAACTAATTAAAATGCTAAAAAATTACTATTTAAACCAAGAAAATTATGGAAAAAATACTTTTTATTACTTTTATATTTATCTTAACCTAATAAAATTGAAAAATTATTTTTTTGAACTTTTTCTAATTTATTTGTATTTAAAGCTAATTAAAAATGCTTAAAAACTAAATTAAATTAAGAAAAATAGCAAACAAGCTTAGAAAAATATGAAAATTTCAGGAAAAGTCTATTTTAATCTACTGAATCTAAGAAAAATAGAAAAACATGGGCTTGTGTGGTAGATTATGGAACTATGATTTGTAATCTTATAAATAAGCACTTATGATAAGCCAAAAGCTACAATAAGCTACCAAATTGATACAGAAGCTATGAAATGCTTAAAGTGTCAAAATGAAACAAGAAACAACTGGTTTTAACCTCTAAATTACAAAATGCTTTGATTTGATGTATTGAGCTTATTGAGCAAAAACAGTTGAGGGTACCAAGTTTGAGCTTAAGCACAATCTTTCTAATAAGCTAAAAATGGAAAGCAATAAATGGAACTTGTATTAGACCTGGTTAACTATCTTAAAACCAAAAAGCAACCTTAGAAAAGCTCTGAGTAGCTCAGGACAAACTCAACAATAAGCTGAGAAAAATCTCAGTGCTCTGAGTTTGGAGCAGGGCAGATAAGTCCTTTTTGATGAGCTTATTTGAAGCTTTTAGAAAATTTCTAAAATTTAACAAAAATCATAATAAGTATTTTGACCTGTTGAAGTTCTTAATCCCAGAGTTTTATTTGATTTAGTCCAAGAATGAACCCAAGAAAAATATTTCTAGATGGCCTAAAAACTGGTTTTTTGCAATATTTTGACTTTTGACAAGTTATGAAACAGTTGACTTTTATGAGATTTGATCCTAATTTGTTAACTAATACTGATGTAATATGGTTAAATGAAACTAGATTAGGCTATGCTACTGAATTCCAAACATGAAACAAGGATTTGATTTCTAAAACTCTTAACAGATAAGCATAATGAGACAGTTATAAGTGATTTTGACTTTTCAACAAATAAGGTATGGTTTTTATTGTTTGTATGAGTCTTTGAATACTAATATAACATGAAACAAGTTCAAGCAATAACACAAACAACCATTAACACAGTAAACACAACAAATCCAAACAATACTTTCAGAAACTGATTTGATGTTTTTCAAAGGATAACACAGATTAAGACATTGGTGTGGATCTCAGAACTTGTATTATCACTTAATAAGACTATTTAAGCACTAAAAAACAACAATAACTTCATTGAACTAAGAAATTACAATTATGCTAAGAAAACTGTCAAAATGAGAATTTTTTACTAACTACTGATTTAAAAGAACAAACCTCTGGTTTTAAAGCTTAGATATACTTAATTATAACTAGTGATTATTAAGAAATAGATATTACAACTACTGGACAACTAAAATAAAGAAATGCAAAAAATGATCAAACATCTTACAAATGGCTTGGCGAAAAAGAACCAAGGCATAAAAAACACAACCTAAAGCTTCCCAGAAGCACTAATCCCAGGCCATCCCTATATACCACTGCTCAACCTTTCATCGTGGTTTCACCATTGATTTTTATTTTTCTTTATTTTCTTGATATTTTTGTGAATTTTGGTTTTGGCTACTAAAAGCGCTTTAAGGTATCTAAAAGCTTGAATAAGCTTTATAAGGAGCTTATGTGAGCTTCTGAGTCCAAACTAACAACTACTAACAACATTTAATGTAATATGAGATTCCTTTGAAATTTGAAAATTCACAAACTGAGATTGGAACTTGAATACTGAAATTGATTATTGAAAAGGTTTCAAAATACACTGAGAATTCTTAATAAAGTGCTTGAGAGCTAAGAAATACACTGGAAATAGAAAATTAACTAAAACGACATAGATTAAGCTAAGTTACTCTAGATTTTTTTCTCCATTGACACTTCCTCTTTCTTTATAGCTTTTCTGAACTCCCCACATGTCTCTGATCATATCCCATCAACAATCTCAGCCTTTGATTCAGTCAAACATATCCTAGCCATCAAACTTGCTTTTGGCGCCAAAATTGAGATAAGGTTGCTTGAGACAGTTTTAGTTCAATTAAAGAAGTTTGGAGCATTGTGGAGGTGGAGGGGACAATATGTGAAGTAGGTATGGGTTTAGGATGTCTTGGAAAGCAAAAGAGGTTTGAGTGCTCTGTAAAGGTTACATGGTGGGGAAGCATTAAGCTTGTGGGCTGTGATATGATAGGAGGATGATGGAAAGGTGGATGAGGTGGAAAGGGTGAGGGGGAGGTGATAAAACCATGGTGGTTTTGGGATTAGAGGGTGAAGAGAGGATAAACGAGGGATGGCGGTTTATCTGTTTTTAAAAGTTGGGCGGTTTTGGGTTTGGGCTTGGGTGGAGTTGGGCCAGGGATAATAATAAAGTCCGATTTGGTTTAAGTTAAACAACAAGGACCATTTATGCAATTTTAGCAATCTTGAAGGATTGATCTTGAACATTTTCCAAAGCTCTCACAAGGACTAAAACTGCCAAATGTGATTAGTACAAGGACCTATTTTGATAATTTCCATTTTGTAAATCAGGGACCAAAGCTGTCAAGTTTGAAACTTGAAGGACCAAACATGTAAATTCTCAAAAGTTTTATCATAAGGACCATTTTTGTCATTTATAAATAGAACAAGGTTAAAATTTGATAATTTTCACTTTTTAAATTAACCAAGGATTATTTTTGACAATTTTCAAAGTTAAAGGACTAAAGTTGTCAATTTGTGATTTTTAAACTTTGAAGGGTTTATTTTGACAACTTTTGAATCTTATGGACCTTAAATGATATTTTAAAAGTTTTTGAATTACCGAGGGACTTTGTTTTTGTCAACTTTTAAAACTTGGGGACTAAAGCTGCAATTATGCAAACTTGATACGTTTTTCATCATATTTTGATGTTTTTGCATTTAAAACATATAAAACACTTGTTTGTGATATTTTTTTCATTTTGATGTGTTTACGAGTGTTTTCGGATATTTTGGCATTCTGTTATAAAAATGATGAGTATTTAGACACTCATCAATCCCAGCCACTAAGATATTGCTAGTCCCTAGCAATGATTTGAGAAAATTTAATGGATTTTATCTCTTTGCCAAAAGCCATTACTTACGGAGTAGCCAATTGTTTTGATTCAAGTAAGAATCTTGGCAACTGATAACCAAATGATTTTGAGCAAATCATAAAGGCGTGAACGGATTTGATTTGTCTTTACCGAGTTTGCTTACCGGACTAGCCAACTCTTAGATAAATTATCAATATTATCTTTGGTGAGCCGATTACCAATTATGGATTTCCAACTGCCTTTACCACAAGCCATAAACTTGCGGGCTAGCCAACTTTTCACTAGTTTAAAGATATGGTAAGTTGAACACCATACAATTTTAGGCAAATTGCAAGCCATATAAGCAGTTTGAGATATCTTTACCAAGAGCGTTTGCTCTGGATTAGCCAATCCTTTAGTCTATCAAACATGGCGGATCGATAACCAATGAGTAAGTGTAAAACCTTACTCCAAAAATTTTGGCCAAAGCAGTGGGTGGAATAATTACATGATAAAATTAGGAGAATTCCCCACACTAAGAAATGAATATTTCCCTCAATATTCAAAGTACCGGCTATGCGAAACAAAGAACGTAAAGGGAAATACTACGGCCATTATTTGAAAATTTTTTTATTTTTTTTTTATTTTTTTTGGAACTTATATATCACAACATGTGGGACACCCCCCACACTAGGGTGGTAAGTAGAAAAGTCGAAATATGGGTGAAAACCCATATGGCATGCTCTTGTTTTTGATTCCGAAGTCGCTAGCTTGACTCGATCCCCACATTCATTGGTTCATGGGGAAAGTTTGTAGATCCGGGACAACATGAGGAGGAATGTCCTCTCCAAAGTAATGCTTCAACCGATGACCATTCACTTTAAAATTAGGACCATCAGGCTGAGATAACTCAATGGTGCCATAAGGATAAACCTTAGTGATAGTAAATGGACCAGACCAACGGGATTTAAGCTTTCCTGAGAAAATCTTTAATCTTGAATTAAAAGAAGGACTCGATCACCAACGTTGAAAACGCGGTTCTTGATTTTAGAGTCATGAATCTTCTTTGTCTTTTCTTTGTAGATCAAAGAGTTCTCGTATGCTTGATCACGGAGTTCATTTAGTTTATTCATTTGAACTTTCGGTGATCACCGGTGTATCTGAATATCGGTTGGCATGCTTCAAGGCCCAGTATGCCTTGTGCTCTAGCTCAACCGGAGATGACAGCCTTTCCGTATACAAGCTTGTATGGAGTACACCGATGGGTGTTTTATAAGCTGTCACGGAAGGCCCGAGTGCGTCATCTAGCTTATCCGACCGAGGCACGGTTTTAAGCCTCTTGTCCTTTCCAAGATTCTTTTAATCCCCCGGTTGGAAACTTCCACTTGCCCACTTGTTTGGGGATGGTACGACCTTGATAGAGAGGCGGTGAGTTACACCATACTTGCATGACTCTTTCAAATTGGTCATTGCAAAAAAGCGTACCACGATCACTGATTATGGCTCGTGGAGTTCCAAACCTAGCAAAAAGAGATTTCAAGAATTTCACAACAACTCGGGCATCGTTGGTAGGCAAAGCTTTAGCTTCAACCCATTTTGACAAGTAGTCAACGGCGCAGTATGTACTTATTACTGCGAGAAGAAGGAAATGGCCCCATAAAGTCAATACCCCGGATGTCAAAATCTCACAACACTTGAATGGCGTTTTGTGGCATTTCATTCCTTTGTGAGATATTCCCGTGACGTTGACAAGCGTCACAGGCTTTGACGAATTCATGGGCATCCTTGTAGATTGTGGGCCAATAGAAACCGGAATCAAACACCTTCTTGGCGGTGTAGTTGGGGCTATGATGTCCCCAGTAGGTCCAGAATGGCAAGCCTTGAGAATGTCAATAGCTTCTTGACCATACACACATCGCCTGATGACTTGATCCGCGCAAATTTTAAACAAGTAGGGTCGTCCCGAAGTAATGTTTAACATCCTTGAAGAATTTGTTCTTCGTTGGGTCGACATCCCTTTCACTATGAAGTTACCCGCATGGTAATTTGCGAAGTCAACAAACCATGGGGTAGAAGAGTCTCCACGAAAAGAAACCGCATTGAGTGTCTCGAGAGGAAATGTTTCATTTATTTCCTTTTTCTCGAAAACATCTTGGTATGGGTTTTCTAATCGACAGATGATCGGCCAGCCAGTGTTCTGCTCCTTTTTATCACGCGTATAATGATATCAAATTCTTGGAGGAGGAGAACCCAACGGAGCAATCTCGGCTTTGCATCTTGTTTTGCAAAGAGATATTTGAGAGCTGAGTGATCCGTATACACCACGCATTTGGTCAAGATGAGGTATGGCGAAACTTTTCAAAGCGCATACACCACGACTAATAGTTCTTTTTAAGCGTGAGTGGTGTAATGGGTTTGAGCTTCGATCATAGTCTTACTAGCGTGAGTGAATAGGCTGAAAATGCTTAGCTCTCGTTGCCCTAAGAGCGCCGCACCGATAGCAAAATCACTTGCATCGCACATGAGCTCAAAGGCAAGTCTGATGGAACAGCGAGAATGGGTGCTTCAGAGTAAGCTTTTTTCTTCAATGTTTCAAAAGCTATGATGCACTCGGGTGAGAAGATAAAAGGAGCATCCTTTTCAAGAAGATGGGTCATAGGCCGGCGATTTTAGAAAAATCTTGTATGAATCTCGATAGAAACGGCATGACCTAAAAACTCCTAATACCTTTGACGGTGGTAGGATGAGGTAATTTAGCAATAACATCGACTTTTGCTCTATCTACCTCAATCCCGTTTTTGAAATCTTATGGCCAAGGACTATGCCTTCTTTGACCATAAAGTGGCTTTTCTCCCAATTTAGACAAAGATTGGTGTCTTCACACAGTTTTAGCATTTTATCTAAATGGGGGAGACATGTTTGAAACGAGTCCCCAATGACCGAGAAGTCATCCATAAACACCTCCATTGTTTCCCGATCATGTCGTGGAAAATGGCCATCATACATCGTTGGAGCGTGCGGGGGCATTACATAAGCCAAAAGGCATACGTCTATAGGCAAAAGTTCCGTATGGGCAGGTGAATGTGGTTTTATCTTGATCCTTTGGATCAATGGGGATCTGAAAGTAACCCGAGAAACCATCAAGGAAACAATAGTATTCATTTCCTGCTAATCTCTCAAGCATTTGGTCCATAAAGGGTAGAGGAAAATGGTCTTTACGGGTGGCGTCATTCAACTTACGATAGTCAATGCACACCGCCATCCGTAACCAGCGAGTTGGAATTAACTCGTTATCTTCATTTGTGACAACAGTTATGCCACCCTTTTTAGGAACACAATGAATTGGGCTAACCCCAGGACTATCTGAGATCGGGTAAATCAATCCTGCATCAAGAAGTTTGATAACCTCCTGTTTGATAACATCATGGATTTTGGATTTACTCTTCTCGATGTTGAATCTGGCTTGAAGTCATCCTCCATCAAGATTTTGTGAGTACAAAACTCAGGGTTGATACCCTTAATATCGGAGAGTTTCCAAGCAATTGCTTGCTTGTGTGACTTCAAGACCTTTATGAGAGCAGTCTTTTCATCTTTACTCAAATCTCGAGCAATAATGACGGGTAATTTATCATCACCCTCAAGAAATGCATACTCGAGATGAGGTAGTAAGTCCTAAGCTCGACTTCAGGAAATTCTTCAGTTTTCTCAACTGACTTGACTTCCTTGTTATGAAGTTTGACGGGAGGGAGTGGAGGAGAAGTGTCCTGATTTAACAACTTCTCAAGAATAAGAATATCTCCTCCGGATTAATCTCATGGTGATTAATCTCTTCCGGAATTGCATCACTAATGTGAGGGGTTGATGAATGATCATCTTTAAGCAATTTCTCAATGAGAAGTATGTCCCCTCGATGTCAATTGGAGCGTGATCAATTTCCCATGGAAAAGAATCACTAGCCAAGTATGCTTCAATCTCTTCCAAGATGAAGTCGCTTCCCTCAAACGGAGTGAGAGGAGGAGTAGAATTGGCTATGATAGGTTGAGAAGATGTGGTGGGATCCCCACTCACAGAATTATGAGAATAACCAAGAACTTCTTGAGAGTACTCTTCAGAAGCAACATCAATGATATCGATTCGGTTAACCGACTCAGAATCATAGTTTGCGGAGTACCTCGAAGTTTGATCAAGGTTAAAAGTGATAGCTTCATTACCAACACGTAATGTGATTTCTTGCTCAAATACATCTATGAGAGCACGGCCCGTTCTCAGGAATCCTCGACCAACAATGAGAGGAACCCGATGATCGGAATCAAAATCAACAACACGAAGTCGGTGGAAAATGGAACTTTCCTACTTTCACAAATTCGTCCTCGGCAATGCCAAGAGGACGGGATATTGTACGATCTGCAAGCTCGAGAGTCATGCATGTAGGAGTAAGTTCCGGAAAAGAAAGTTTCTTCCATCTTGAATAAGGCATCGATTGATGCTTGCACCAAGATCTGCTAGGGCAAAGCATTCAACCATTCCTGGAAATACACAAGGTAAGAGAAATTTTCTAGGATCTCCAAGCTTTTCGGAAGCTTCTTCGGGATAAACTGCGAGCAGCGTTAAGAGGAGTTTTAGCCATTTCAAACAGCTTTTCCTTGTTGCTTAACATGTGTTTGAGATTTGATGCAAACTTGGGCATCAACATGATAGCATCTGCAAAGCTTATGTCAAATGTAGTTCTTGGAAAATTTGGAAAAATTTGTCCATTTGATGATTAGCTTTTTCACGGAGCTTTTGCTCATTCAAACGTGATGGATAAGGAATAGAAGATTTGGATTTGGTATTTTCAGCGGGAGCTACAGGTGGTTCAAAAACAACTCCTGGATTAGACTTGGGTTTCTGGACAACTTGAGGCTGGACATTGTTGGTACCTCCATTATCAATAGGAAGTTCCTTGTCCTTTGTTGCCTTTGTAACTTGACTCATTTCTCCTAGTGGAGGAGGCATTGGAGTCGAAGGTCCATTGTGTGTCCTAGGTTCACTTTCCACTACCTTTGGGAGAGAAGAAGAAGAGGTAGTAGGAATAGCGGGTCCATTGTATGAAACACCACTTTCGGTTGTGATCGCCTTTGCATCGCCCCTCGGGTTAGCGATCGTGTTGCTCGGTAAAGTACCCGAGCTCGAGGGTCGATCATTTAAAGACTTCTTTAGATCGCGATCTGACCAACAACCTGTTCATTTCATCTTGGGATTTCATGAAGCCTTTAATAACTCATCGATGATGGTACTGGAGGATGTGGAGGGAATTCGAGGTCGGATGTGTTTGATTATGACCTTGTTGTTGAAAATTCCCTTGATTAGGACTCACATTCCCCTGAAATTGATTCCCTCGATTGAAATTGTTTTGATGAAGGTTCCCTTGTTGTTGGAAACCTTGATTGGGTCCAGGATAGAAATTACCTTGGTTTTGATAACCTTGGTTCATTCTAGGTTGATTCTGATTTCGGTTGGGATTAGGTTAAAACCGGTGGTGCCCGATAAGTGTTAGCACGGTAGTTTGGATCATTCTGAGGACGGTATTGATTACCTCCTTGATTTGAAGTACCGGCTATAGCATTTGCTTCAAACGGACTACCATCGGTGGCAGTACAATTGTAGTATGCATGAGGACCACCACAAGTAACACAAACTTCAACTTTCTTTACTTCACCATGTGATGGTGTATGAGTGAAGGTGACTTTCTTTTGGTTAGCAAGAACCAAAGCCTGAACAATATCTGTGAGTTTATCAATCTTAGCATCGGTGCTAGATGTACTCACAGGAAATGAAGTAGAAGGTCCAAACATTAGGACGAGTCGATATGTCTTTGTCGGAAAGGACGGACACTGGGACTTGTTTTCAATGATTTGTAAGGCTTCTTTTGTGGTCTTGCTCAAGAAATTACCTCCCGCGGAGGCATTCAAAGAATCTTGATTGGTCTGGTTCGGACCATTGTAGAAAGTATCCATTTGCATTAACTCGGTAAAACCATGATGCGGACACTTGCGGAGCAATTCTTTGTAACGATCCCATGCCTCCCCGAATGATTCCTCAAATCTCTGAGAGAATTTCATTATCTCATTCTTAAGACTTGTAGTTCGGGATGGAGGATAGAATTCGTTAACAAACTTGGTAACTAGATCCTCCCATGTCTCAATGGAACGAGGGGTTTGTTTCTCAAGCCAATTCCGGGCTTGTCCTCCTCTAGAAAATGGGAGCGAAGAAGCTTGATAGCTTCATGTGGGACATTCTTGTACTTGATGGTAGATGCAATCTTGTTAAACCATCGAATGTGTGCATGAGGATCATCCCGCTCAAAACCATAGAATTGGCTTTGGGTTACTAGATTAAGCAACCTGGTTTTGAGCTCAAAAGTGTCAGCCACGATGGTTGGGACAACAATGGCATCTCCGTAACCCTCGATGGGTGCTTGGAGAAGCTCAGTCATAGGTTTGTCTTCGCCATTTCACGGCGAGGTGGTGGTGGTAGGCGTTCCTCGATCCCACGGCTGAAGGCTGAACGTCCTCGTCTCACGAGGAATCTTTCCAAGTTCTGAAAGTGGACTTGTAGAACTAGAAGAACGAGTGCGCATGCACTAAGTATAAAAATCAATTTTTCAAAACAAATGAGGCAAAACGACAAGTGAACTTAACCAATAATCACAAATGAAATGGCTTCTTTGAAAAAGGTACACCAAATCACAAGTGACACAAAGGCAAGTTTTAAATCTGTGGTTCAGGAACTTATTATGGTCGCACACCCAGTTAGGTAGTAGCCTGCCTTGATTTGCGGTGGTTGATTTTTATGTATAAATTAAGTACCACTAAAAAGACGTAGGTATGATTTGTGCAAAGGGGTTTAAAAAAACTTTTGACAATATTTTTGGTATCGTCTCGTTTAACCAAATCGTATCTCTTTAAGAATCACCTTAAAAGAAACACAAGCTAGAAATTACGATTGTTTTGTTGTTTTATATTTGTTTTTGGGTTTTTCAACACTTTAGGAAAAGTGTTAATGAACTTTTGATTTATATAAACTTTACAAAACTTTTTACAAACGTGGTATATGTGCAGAGTCGGTCGAAAAATTCTAAAACAGCTTACACCTCCCGTAGCAGCGTGGCGCCAAAATTTGATTGGTGCAAAACCGTCAAGTTATCTCACGCAAGCTAGCCACTTGTGAATGACCAACCGTAAGAAACTCAAAACAGCTCAAACACCAAAATCAATTTAAGATCAGAGGAATATAGTGTATTCCCGGGTCGTTAAGTCCCACGGAGGATGAATTGGTGTTAAACAACTTCAGATGTCGAATAATCACTAAGGATAGTGATCAATAAGGATTTTGATGGAAAATTACCTAAAGAAAAGATCTATAAATTAAAGCGACTTAAATGCAAATTAAAAGAAATAAAAGATAAAAGATATTAAATAAACGCTATCACTATTTTTAAAGTGATGAACGTTTAAAACCTAAAACGTACGTTTAAATAAAATTACGTAACGTACAAAATAAAACGTGAGTTTTAAGAAATAAAAGGCCTACAAATATAAAATGACATTTTTACAATCCTAATAATAAAATAAAATTATTAGAAAAAGAAAATTATTTTTACAACTATTTATTTATTTATTATTAATTAAAAACTATTTATTAAGTATTTAAATTGCACTAAAATACAAGAAAATACAAAATTAACCTAGAAAAATGAAATTATAACTTAGAAAAGTCTAAAATATGATAAAACTTATTTTAAAACTGAAAATATATTTTTAAGACTTTATATGTATTTATTATTAATTTAAAACTATTTAAAACTAATTAAAATGCTAAAAAATACTATTTAAACCAAGAAAATTATGGAAAAATACTTTTTATTACTTTTATATTTATCTTAACCTAATAAAATTGAAAAATTATTTTTTTGAACTTTTTCTAATTTATTTGTATTTAAAGCTAATTAAAAATGCTTAAAAACTAAATTAAATTAAGAAAAATAGCAAACAAGCTTAGAAAAATATGAAAATTTCAGGAAAAGTCTATTTTAATCTACTGAATCTAAGAAAAATAGAAAAACATGGGCTTGTGTGGTAGATTATGGAACTGCAGTTGTAATGCGCTTATAAATAAGCACTTATGATAAGCCAAAAGCTACAATAAGCTACCAAATTGATACAGAAGCTATGAAATGCTTAAAGTGTCAAAATGAAACAAGAAACAACTGGTTTTAACCTCTAAATTACAAAATGCTTTGATTTGATGTATTGAGCTTATTGAGCAAAAACAGTTGAGGGTACCAAGTTTGAGCTTAAGCACAATCTTTCTAATAAGCTAAAAATGAAAAGCAATAAATGGAACTTGTATTAGACCTGGTTAACTATCTTAAAACCAAAAAGCAACCTTAGAAAAGCTCTGAGTAGCTCAGGACAAACTCAACAATAAGCTGAGAAAAATCTCAGTACTCTGAGTTTGGAGCAGGGCAGATAAGTCCTTTTTGATGAGCTTATTTGAAGCTTTTAGAAAATTTCTAAAATTTAACAAAAATCATAATAAGTATTTTGACCTGTTGAAGTTCTTAATCCCAGAGTTTTATTTGATTTAGTCCAAGAATGAACCCAAGAAAAATATTTCTAGATGGCCTAAAAACTGGTTTTTGCAATATTTTGACTTTTGACAAGTTATGAAACAGTTGACTTTTATGAGATTTGATCCTAATTTGTTAACTAATATTGATGTAATATGGTTAAATGAAACTAGATTAGGCTATGCTACTGAATTCCAAACATGAATCAAGGTTTTGATTTCCTAAACTCTTAACAGATAAGCATAATGAGACAGTTATAAGTGATTTTGACTTTTCAACAAATAAGGTATGGTTTTTATTGTTTGTATGAGTCTTTGAATACTAATATAACATGAAACAAGTTCAAGCAATAACACAAACAACCATTAACACAGTAAACACAACAAATCCAAACAATACTTTCAGAAACTGATTTAATGTTTTTCAAAGGATAACACAGATTAAGACATTGGTGTGGATCTCAGAACTTGTATTATCACTTAATAAGACTATTTAAGCACTAAAAAACAACAATAACTTCATTGAACTAAGAAATTACAATTATGCTAAGAAAACTGTCAAAATGAGAATTTTTTACTAACTACTGATTTAAAAGAACAAACCTCTGGTTTTAAAGCTTAGATATACTTAATTATAACTAGTGATTATTAAGAAATAGATATTACAACTACTGGACAACTAAAATAAAGAAATGCAAAAAATGATCAAACAGCTTACAAATGGCTTCCAACTGAAAACTGAGAACCAAGGCATAAAAACACAACCTAAAGCTTCCCAAGAAGCACTAATCCCAAGGCCATCCACTATATACCCTGCTCCAGCCTTTCATCAGGTTTCACCATTGATTTTTATTTTTTTTTTATTTTCTTGATATTTTTGTGAATTTTTGGTTTTGGCTACTAAACTGCTTTTAAGGTATCTAAAAGCTTGAATAAGCTTTATAAGGAGCTTATGTGAGCTTCTGAGTCCAAACTAACAACTACTAACAACATTTAATGTAATATGAGATTCCTTTGAAATTTGAAAATTCTGGCCGAGATTTGAACTTGAATACTGAAATTGATTATTGAAAAGGTTTCAAAATACACTGAGAATACTTAATAAAGTGCTTGAGAGCTAAGAAATACACTGGAAATAGAAAATTAACTAAAACGACATAGATTAAGCTAAGTTACTCTAGATTTTTTTCTCCATTGACACTTTCTCTTTCTTTATAGCTTTTCTGAACTCCCCACATGTCTCTGATCATATCCCATCAACAATCTCAGCCTTTGATTCAGTCAAACATATCCTAGGCATCAAACTTGCTTTTGGCGCCAAAATTGAGATAAGGTTGCTTGAGGCAGTTTTAGTTCAATTAAAGAAGTTTGGAGCATTGTGGAGGTGGAGGGGACAATATGTGAAGTAGGTATGGGTTTAGGATGTCTTGGAAAGCAAAAAGCAGGTTTGAGAGTGCTACAGTAAAGGTTACATGGTGGGGGAAGCACTGCTTGTGGGCTGTGATGATAGGAGGGGGATGAGTTGGAAGGTGGATGAGGTGGAAAGGGTGAGGTGGGTGATAAAACCATGGTGGTTTTGGGATTACAGGGTGGGTGAAGAGGATAAAGCAGGGGATGGCGATTTATCTGTTTTTAAAAGTTGGGTGACTTTTGGGTTTGGGCTTGGGTGGAGTTGGGCCAGCCGGATAATAATAGGGTCCGTTTGGTTTAAGTTAAACAACAAGGACCATTTATGCAATTTTAGCAATCTTGAAGGATTGATCTTGAACATTTTCCAAAGCTCTCAAAAGGACTAAAACTGCCAAATGTGATTAGTACAAGGACCTATATTGATAATTTCCATTTTTGTAAATCCAGGGACCAAAACTGTCAAGTTTGAAACTTGATGGACCAAAAATGTAAATTCTCAAAAGTTTTATCATAAGGACCATTTTTGTCATTTATAAATAGAACAAGGTTAAAATTTGATAATTTTCACTTTTTAAATTAACCAAGGATTATTTTTGACAATTTTCAAAGTTAAAGGACTAAAGTTGTCAATTTGTGATTTTTAAACTTTGAAGGGTTTATTTTGACAACTTTTGAATCTTATGGACCTTAAATGATATTTTACAAGTTTTTGAATTACCAGGGACTGTTTTTGTCAACTTTTAAAACTTGGGGGACTAAAACTGCCAATTATGCAAACTTGATACGTTTTTCATCAGATTTTGATGTTTTTGCATTTAAAACATATAAAACACTTGTTTGTGATATTTTTATCATTTTGATGTGTTTCTGAGTGTTTTTAGATGTTTTTGGCATTAACAATTATAAAAATGATGAGTATTTAGACACTCATCAGAAGCCGAGACACTAGTTGGGCTCCCACTCCTTTCTGAATACAAAAACTAAGTCTATGAAAAATAAATGCACCACTCTTGGCATTATTTGATTGACTAACAACAATGGTCTTGATACAAGAGAGTGTCTCCAAAGCCTCCGTGTCAAGCTCCCCCCGAATGTTGAAAAGCAAATGGTATGAACTTATAACCGTTGTCTTCACATGCAGACACATATTTCTTTTTCTTCTTCTCCAATGCGTTATGTAAGGCTACCCCTAGGGCACACGAAGACACATCAATACCAGTAAAAAGAGAGATCCCTATCACATCCAAACACGTATCCTTACTCTGGATCCAATTGAATGATAACACGTCTGCTGGACGAAGCTCTTTCCCAGCCCTAGAGAGAAACCCAATTGGAGCCTCCTTCCGAACCATGATCCCCATCTTGGAACATATATCAACCAGAATATCACGCACCAAGTTATGCCTGAACTTCACACCCACTTCACTTGAACAGTGAACTGCATGATCTCCGCATTGGTCCATACGATGCACATTGCAGCTCGGGCAAGGACTACCTTCAGAAAACATAGGTATAGAAACCCTATAACACAATACCGAATGGAATTGGCGATGGTTCATCCTCTGGCCTAACCCATCAATAGGTATGGTGAATAGGAAAACTTGTGCATGGGGGGCGCGAATGCTGCTGAGAATAGCCACTTGTCTTGGACTTAACGAATACTTGGAAACAAGATATTTCTCAATGACACCAAAGTAACACCATGCCAAGGTTTTCATCATATGGGGAGCAGGAGCGTCAGTGGTGACAGAGAGCACGTCTATGTTACAAGCAATGTTGAAAGTATCAAGAGCATGCTGAAATGAAGAACCATGAGAATGAATTTCAGCATTAACCAATATCTTGCCCTGTAGATCACTCGTTTGCATACGAGAGGCGAGAAAGGTGTATTGGATAATATCATTCATAGCAGGGATGCCAAGCCCGCCCATCTTGATTGGAAAAGTGGCTAACCGCCACTGCCAATCACCAACCCCTGGTCCTAAGGCAGTAATATTGTTATTATTATTATTATTATATACTAATAAAGAGTGTCACAAATATTGATAGTGACAAGAAATTAGGAAAGTTTCAAAATATTCAAACTATATAGCATTTCAAACAGTTGAAAGGCTATAACCATTTAAACATTTAAAAAAAAGAAAGTAAAACTTGCCATTGTAACCATTTAACTATTTAAACTTACCATTTACAAAATCATAAGGATGTAATCGTGTTACAAAAAAAAAAACAAATGCCATTTAAACTTGCTTAGAGAATGGTAATATAGACATAGCAATTAAAAAAGGAAAAAGTTGCCATTGTATAACACTCCTAGATTAGTACACGAATCAGTCAAAGTTTTATTAATTTTTAGTCATTTAGTTTTTACTACACAACTTAGCCCTTCATAGTTTTTTTTTTTTTTTTTTTTTAATGGTTTATACAGTTGTGTAATGATTACTTTTTCAAATAAAAATGAAGAAGAATTTATATATCGAAATTGATATTTCAACAAGAATAGGGCGAAATTTATAAACTTTCTTCCATAAGCTTTAGCTATTTAATTTATTACCTTAAATAAAATTTAGTTTAAATTTTGTAAATCAAATCAATAAACATAAACCGAGATTTATGTATCTTCCAATAATAGATTTTAAGTTTCAACATTTTCATTTATATACATCTTAAGTTTTCAAGATTTTTGAATTTTAAGAGGGTAAACCCTTTATATATAGTAAAAGTAAAAAATTTGATGTAATTTTTGTTTGAAAAAACTCAAATATATGTTGCCAATTTGAATCTTCTTTTTCAAGCTTATCCATGATGCACTATGATAAGTTTTCTCATCAAAGCTAAGTGAGTAGCTTTTCATCATTAAAATTTTCACTTATATTTGGTTTTTATCATCACATTTTTTAATTCTGCGTTTAAGAATTTTTGACTTTCAACTTTTAAAAATTTAAACCACTACTACAAAAAATACTAATAAGATCGGTTAGAAAGCCTCATAAAGATCGGTGCCTAACCACTCTAACTAAGGGTGATCTATTACATATAGATCAGTCCGGAACCGATCTTTTTAATGCTTTACTTAGATCGGGCAATAACAAAAAAGCGATCTAACATTGTTTGTTGGTGGTCATCTTAGGAATAGTTAGATCAGTTCTTCAACCGATCTATTTAATAACCATGATCTAAAAAAATTTGGTACGAAATTTTGAATGTTCCAAAATTTAATTATACAAAATGCAGGTTTTTCAGAACTGCAGGCATTACCATACACAATAATATTCCAATACAAATAACTTCTATAAAGATTCAACATTCAAGTTGCAAACCAAAATAACTTCAACAAAAAGAAGACAATTGCAACATAATTCAAAACCCTCAAAATACAGGCTTCACAAGTGCTAGCAACTACTATCCAAAAATCCAAGATGCTCCGTTGCAAATATATAGGTAAAGATCCACTCCCACCTCAAAATCAGAAAAGCAATCAGGTATGGAAAAAGCGTTGAGCTTGATGATCTTTAGAACCATTTCATGACAGGGCTGTCGTAGTAGTTGTTGTCGTTGATGTGACCTTGAACGCCCTTCACTTTTGGCCACATGACTTAAGCGTAACACTTTTAATTTTATCATCTTCAAGTCTTATTTTTTTCCTATTAAAGTTGACATGAACCTTGTTAAAGGTGAATATGTATAGTAATAAAAAGAAAATGTAGCTAAGAGTCTTAGATAATATACATTGATATCCAACCATAACAGCTCTTTTTCTTTGTGATCTATAACAGCATTTTTACAGTACTTTACAAATTTATGTCGGTGTTTGCCTACAGCTGCCCCATGGTTAATGAACATTACAGATTCACTTACCGGAAGATATTATACTTTGTTCATCCCTCTCCTTTTTTGCGGTTTTTCCATAATGAGTTGTCAAGATTAAACACCAACACATATAGCATATATAAGTTTTCAAATATAAAACAATTTAGTTAACCAGAATGTGAGTACCAAGGATTTAAGGTACCATCGATAATCAAATTAGTTAACACAAAGAATATGCTTATATATGACTATTAGTTCTACATCAGTTAGTGTATGCACTTTGAGCAAATAAGTGATTACACTTCCCCAAATTCATAAACTAAAGAACTTATTCAACCTTGAGGCCAATTACTGTCATAAACAAAGCTAGTAAATAAGCGATTAAAACCATTATATGCACTTTACTTTCACAACAAAGCTATGTATAAGAAATTTCATAAACAACAAAAAAGTTGGGTACTTTACTGTCATAAATAGATGTATACACAACTTAGCCCAAGTACTTGCAGCCATGAACACACAACTTTAACCCAAGTAATTTACTGTCATAAACATATGTATAAAGAACCAAAAAGTCAAGTCATTAAGGCATTTTCACAAAATTGGGCAAACAATGCAAATTTAAAACTTAACCAAACAAGTCATCAGAAACTATTGAATTAAAATTTATTACAAGAAAAAACCTTAATAAACAATTCATCAACAAATTTACAATTAACTATGCATGAAATTAACAGAAACTATACATGCAATTTAAATCTTAACTAACTTACATAGAGTGGGAGTAAAGGTTAGGGCTTCGACAGCGATGGTGGTGGTGGTGGAGGTGGGTGGTGGTGGAGGTGGGTGGTGGTGGAGGTGAGAAACCACTTTTGAAGACTGAAGAGGGTGATGGTGGTTATTAGGTTTTGTTTGATGAAAGTGGTGAGGCGCTGGTGTTGGTGAGTGATTTAGGGGAAATGGTATAGGGTTTTGTGCGTTTACATTTTGGTGGAGCGGGCAAATGAAAAGTTGGAATTTTGGTGAAGTGGCTGGTGAAAATTTTTATCCCGCTAAAAACTATTGGAGTTAAATAGATCATTTATTTATTAATAACTGATATATTTTTATTTTTTTCTCTTTCTTTTTACTTTTTTTAAACAATAATTTTTAACTAGAAGTTAGTTAGATCAGTCATTGTCCAAATAACCGATCTATTTATTACACTTCCCCCTCCTTTTCATTTGTTAGATCGGTTTTTAAGAAAACCACTCTATTTGAAGTGATCTTTTTAAGCTTTTGTGTAGTAGTGAACCTTTAGATTTCAAGATTTACAACTTCTAAAATTAAAAAACAAAAATTAAATATTATTAAGAGGTTCAGTTTTTCAAAAATTCAAAATTTAAAAATAAAATATTTCAAACATTCAAAAAAATTAAAATTGCAAAATTTTCAAATTTTCAAAAAATTTATTTTTAACTGTTAAAATTTTGGTTCAGATTTTATCTTGGCTGCTAAAAAACTATTGCATTCTTAAATACCATTTCGTTTATTGCTCTGCCAAATTCCGACTCATCATAGCCATATTCAATATATCCAAACACAACAGACCTTTACATGATAATTTCTAAACACACAATTAGATTCATGTCACTCGGCCAAACAGATTAGATTTTGGCCAAACTCGCATGCTTAAAACTATCTATACTACTATATAAAGAGTTTAGGACCTTCTAAATAAAGAAGTCTTAAAATTTTTAATACAAAAAATATTACTATAAAAGAAATTTTCAATAGCTTGTTAACATACACATATAAAAGTAACATTTAAAAAATTAATTATCTTAAATTTTAAGCAATAAGTTGTTCAAGAATTTCAACATTGGCTCAATACTTTTCTGAATTACTTTGGCTCAATATACTTTCCAAATACATGAAATTTCAACATTGATCATTTTCAACAATTCAACTTTGATATTTTTTTCCTTTTTATATAGTTAAGATAAGATGTGATTCACTTCTATCAATTTATCTTTAAATATGTAGGATTTAGACTATACATGTGTATGTGAGAGATGGTGTACACTTTTATTATGAAAATCAGATTATAATTACAATAAATAAATTAACAGAAATTAACAACAGTAAATTAAAGAACAGACAGAATGGGGTAAAAGCAGAAGACAGACTCTATAGCAATATATGAAAGAAAGCAGTAAAAGGTCGTGAACGAGGCTCGTGTTTAACACGATTCCCTTAAAACAGATTCGCCGTCTGTTTCACAGCGTACAACGTCCAAAGCTGTTGTACAGCAGGACCTGACAAACTTGCCTGAAAATTCACGGAAAAGTTGTGCGTTTCTGATCGAGAAGACTGCTGAAATTCTTCTGGTAAGGAGCTACGTTTTCTGTATATCTCAACGAATGAGACATATGGCTTTATTTATAGTGAAGACTAAACTTGTCCTCCAATATTTCAGCCATATAAACGAAAATCTGTTATTTCTAAAACAGATTCGCAAATCTTTTTAATACATAAAACTGATACGCACATATGCGAGGCTTCGGAGCTGCACTCGTGTCCGCAGGTCGCGCGGGCTCGCATGAGTTCAAAAACCACTTTGCAAAACTCATTTTTCCAACAGTGTATCCAAAGTTTAACCCATGCTATAAAAAATCTTGAAACATGGAAGTGAAGCGACGGTGATGACACAACGACGGAAAAGATTGTAGTGGGAACCGCGTAGATCGAACCATAGTATAATGCATGACATTTTAAAGGGCGTTGCTTTTTATTAACACAGACTTCAAGATTATGATAACTCATAATTAGATTACTTTAAAACAAACGTTTAAAAGATAACAGAAAATATTTTGAAAACTTGACGAAAGCTCGTTTAGAAAAACAACTGGAGAAAAAAGAGAAAAAGCTGTGGAACTGTTCAAAAATGTTATACGCATTTTTAATATGTCATTCTAACTAAAGTTGTAAATTACATGTGATAATTAATTAACTTCTCACCAACTCCCGTTTACTGTATTATTTTTAGTTATCTGCATGTTATGTTTATTCCTGGAATATATACAAAGATATACGGTTTGCAAGTCGTGGGAGTTTGAAATTATTATTATTAATATAACTATAGAGCAGGACATAAGTTCTTCACATGCCACATGTCAGCATTAATTGCCAACTTTCGCAAGTTGGTAAAAATAGTCCCTGAAGTTTAGGTGTCGTTGCAAAGTAAATCCAAGTTGACAAAAATAGTCCCTGAGGTTTAAGTGTCGCTGCAAAGTAAGTCCTTTATAGCAATTTGGCAAAAATAGTCCCTATCCAAATTCACGTCTACAAAAGCAATCCCGCTGCATCGCGCGGGTTTCCACACTCGTTTTCTACTATTACTCGACTCGAGAGCCTTCATGCATTAATTTTGATGTGGTCGACTTTTGTAACTCATTTTATTAAGAGTAAACTGCAAAATACATTCCTGTGGTTTACAGTTTTTGAGACCTTACATCCCTGTCACAAACTATTGGTTAGTTACATCCTTCGTTAGCCAAACGTTAGCCATTATACATCCACGGTCACTAACTCAGTTAGTTTTCTTCGTTAACTCGCTAACGGGAGGGCTATTCGGTCTTTTACTGATACGAGGGATGTATTTTGCACTTAATCTTTACATATAAGACGGACGTATTTTGCAAATTATTTTTTACACTTTACTTTTTTTTTTTTATTATTATTATTATTATTATTATTATTATTATTATTAGAGTTAACTATATATATATAAAAAACATTTTGTCGAAAATATTATAAAAAATTCCAAAAATTTTATAAAAATTTCGAAAATTTTATAAAAATTCGAAAATTTTATAAAAATTCCAAAATTTTATAAAAAATTTATAAAAATTCGATAAAATTTTATAAAAAAAATTCAATTTTTTATTAAAAACTTTTTTCTTTTTGAATACTTTTTTACGGAATTTTTTTTAAAAATTTTTATTTTTTTTAATACTTTTTGACGGAATTTTTTTATAAAAAAATTTCGACAAAAAATTTTTTCGTTTTGAATACTTTTTGAATTTTTTATAAAATTTTGCGCAAAAGTATTCAAAATATATATATATATATATATATATTTGTCGAAAGTTTTTTATAAAATTTTTATAAATTTTTGGAATTTTAATAAATTTTTTATAAAATTTTCAAAATTTTTTAAAATTTTATAAAATTCCAAAAATTTTATAAAAAAATTTTATAAAAAATTTATAAAAAGTCCAAAAATTTATAAAATTTTATAAAAAATCCCGAAATTTTTTCTAAAAAATTTCGACAAATATATATATATATATATTTTTTGAATACTTTTGCGCAAAATTTTATAAAAAATTCCGTCTAAAAGTATTTAAAACAGAAAAAAGAAATTTTTTTGTCGAAATTTTTTTATAAAAAAATTCCGTCAAAAAGTATTAAAAAAGAAAAAAGAAAATTTTTGTCGAAAATTTTAAAAAAAAAAATTCCGTCAAAAAGTATTCAAAAAAGAAAAAAGAAATTTTTTTATAAAAAAATTCGGAATTTTTTTTTATAAAAATTTTATCGGAATATTTTATAAAATTTTCGGAATTATTAATAAATTTTTTTATAAAATTTTCGGAATTTTTTATAAATTTTTTTATAAAATTCTTGGAATTTTTTTTTATAAAATTTTCGGAATTTTTATAAAATTTTCGAAATTTTTTAAAAATTTTTGGAATTTTTTATAATATTTTCGACAAAATATTTTTTTTATATATATAGTTAACTCTAATAATAATAATAATAATAATAATAATAATAATAATAATAATAATAATAATGTTGAATCTTGTGTCATCATCAGTTTATGAATATCTTATTCGATTTGCTTATTTTTTTTTTGGGTTTTGCAATTATTTGTTTCGAACGGTTTTTAGGGTTCTTTCTTGTGACCCTACATATTTCGATTGGTGTTATTCTTTATTCACAGAAGCGTTGTTTTTCTTGTGGTGTTGTGGTGGCTTGATATGACGGTTGTGAGATTTCATTGCCCTTTTGTAAGTCTTAGTGGTTGTCACAATGGTAGTGGAAACGGGCTTACCAAAACCTCGTTGATTACTCATCTTCGTGATCGTCATTTCATTGGGGATACGCTAGCTATCACAAAACATTCTCTGGCTACTAGTCTTGTTGTTTTCGAGGCGGCTGAGGTTACGTTTAAACGCATGGGTATTTGTTTGTGTGGGGGTTTGTTTTAAGACGCATACTCTTCGATCTAAGTGTTGGCATGGAAATGGTTCTGATTTTGTGCTACCACCTGATTGTGGTGATGGTGTTGTTAGGTTTGTGCTGTATGATCTCACCAAACCGCATGTTCCTTCTTCTGTTCAACTTGCCCATGTTGAAGATTTGGTGTTAGACGAGCATGCTGGTTTTGATTTGCCTCTACTTGACACTTTGCTTTCTAAGGGGTTGCGCACTGTCAAATCTATCCCTCCCAAGTGTCGCTTGGGGTTCTCTCGGGTGTTGAAAGGAGCTCTTGATAAGGTGATCTGCAAGCCTGATGACATTTCTTGTTGGGTTAGTTTGTTAATCTTGCCTCTTTGTCTCCTTAAAACCTTTTGCCCGAGGAGTAATCTCGAGTGTAGGTCTGCTATTAAGCGTCAACGCCAGGAAGAGTATATTGCTAATGCCATTCGATCTTGGGGTATGCCTGGTGGTAGTTCGCAGCTTGTGAGAGAGATTTTAGTTGAACCCTCCCCATCATGGTCTAATATTGATGAGAAAAACTTGGACTTGGATGAGCGTAATGTCAAGCAGTGTAAGAGGAAGATTTGTGATGGTCATTATACTGCGGCTGTAAGAGTTCTTTGTTCTTCTGGTGTTGCTCCTTATAATGATGCTACTATTGAAGAATTAAAGGATAAGCACCCTTTCAAACCTGCTCCCCATTTGCCACATATACCTATTGATCATCATCACCTCGTTGCATCTCCTACTGTGGTTCTTGATAGGATTAAGAGTTTCCCTCGTGGTACGTCTTGCGGTCGGGATGGTTTGTGTGCCCAACACCTTTTGGATTGTTTGAGTGGGGCTGCTGTGGCTATTTTTGATGAGTTGATCGCGTCTATCACCCAAGTGGTTAATCTTTTTCTTGATGGTAAATGCCCGAGGGGTTGGGTGAGTACATTGCTAGTGCTCCTCTCACACCATTGGTTAAGCCGGGAGGTGGCATCCGTCCTATTGCTGTGGGGACCGTTTGGAGGCGTTTAGTTTCCAAGGTTAGTGCTTCTATGATTGGCCATTCTTTGGATGGTTACTTGAATGATCTACAGTTTGGTGTTGGGGTATCTGGAGGAGGGGAGGCTATTCTTCATGCCGTGAATCGGTTGAATGAAGATTGTGGAGATGAGCTGGGTCTTTCGATGTTGTTGGTGAATTTCAAAAACGCTTTCAACTTAGTGGATCGTGAGGTTATGCTACAGGAGGTTCGCCTTCGTTGTCCAGCTATTTCGCGTTGTGTGGAATTTTGTTATTCCAGCCCGGCTAGATTATATTATGGGGAACACACTTTATGGTCACACCAAGGTGTGCAACAAGGTGATCCACTTGGACCTCTGCTTTTTGCTTTAGTGTTACATCCTTTGGTATGCAAGATTAGAGACACCTTTAGCCTTTCCCTGCAAGCTTGGTATTTGGATGACGGAACTATTATTGGAGATACTTTGGTCATGGGAAAGGTTTTAGAGCTTATCATGGTTGAGGGACCTCGTTGTGGTTTGCACCTCAATGTTGATAAAACTGAGGTTTTTTGGCCTAAGGAAGACCCCAGAAGCAGGATTGTGGGTGTTTTCCCCCCTAACATTGCCCGACCTTTGCACGGTGTTAAATTACTTGGTGGGCCCGTTAGTGTGGACTTTGATTTTAGTAGTGAGCTTGTTACGAAAAGGATTGCCAAAACCATTGAGCTTATGGGTGCGGTTGCTAAGATTAATGATCCTCAGTGTGAGTTGTTGCTCCTTCATGCTTGTGCCGGTATTTCCAAATTATATTTTTCTATGCGTACATGCTCTCCTCGGGTTTTTGAGCGTGCTCAGATTTCATTTGATGCGGCACTTCGTTCTACTTTGGAGCGTATTGTCACTGCTTCTGGACCTGGTTTTGGTGATTGGCAATGGAGGCTTGCCACCTTACCATTTGCAGTTAGGGGGCTTGGTGTTTATTCTGCAGGTGATGTCCTGAACTATGCATTCCTTGCATCTAGACTCCAATCTGCTAACTTGCAGACTAAACTGCTCCGACATTCTGGTATTATAACTTATGGACCTTCCTTTGATGATGCCATGTGTGCTTTTAATGCGAAAATGTAGATTGACCTTTTGAGTAATCCACGTCAGATCGTTGCCCCCAAACTCATAAAGAAACTGTCAGATATTTATTTCACACGTGTTGCCCAAACGGCTGAATCTACTTTTTCCCTATCTACTCGGCAGATGGCGTTATGGAAATCGCAATTAGAGGACTACACATCGGACTGGCTTAGGGTGGTTCCGATATCTGGGTTGGGACAGACTATGAATGCTAGGACTTACCGGTATGTTTTATGCTATCGGCTAGGTGTTCCCCTATTCTCTGTTCAAATCCGTGCTCGGCTTGTTCCGTGGTCTTTACGGGTGATATTTATGGGACCATCTTTGTATCGTGCACCGATATTATTGGTATTAAACATCGCATAACGTGGTGCGATACTCTTGTTGATATCTGTTCTCGGTCGGGGATTTCGGCCCGTAAAGAAGTTGATATTGGGCTTAGTGGAGGAAGGGACAAACCCTTACGTCCGGTGATATATTGCTCTACTCGTGGGATGAAGGACTTGATGTATGTGTCGATTTGATGGTCATCGCCCTTGACACAAACTGGTATGGTTGATTCTGTGCCGGGTAGTGCGGTTTTAAAGGCCGCACAACGTAAACGCGTCAAGTATGAGGCTAAGTGCGCGAATATTGGGTATGGTTTTCTCCCCTTCTCATTCTCTTCTTTTGGGGAGCTTGAGAAGGATGCGGTGACTTTTCGCGAATCCGAAAGTTCTCTGTGACTCAAGACATTGGGGCACGTGCTGCTATTCATATCTTCAGTAGGATTAGCTTTGCTATAGCTAGAGGAGTGGGGGCTCAGATAGTATCACGGCTCCCCACTAATTTTTTGTAAATCCTATGAATTTATTATTATTATTATTATTATTATTATTATTATTAAAAAAAAAAAAAAAAAAATAATAATAATAATAATAATAATAATAATAATAATAATAATAATAAGAATTAAAAAAAAAGTAAAGTATAAAAATAATTTGCAAAATACATCCCTCTTATATGTAAAAGATTAAGCTGCAAAATACATCCCTCGTATGCGTAAAAAGACCAAAACAGCCCTCCCGTTAGCAGCTAATCTAAGAAAACTAACGGAGTTAGTGACCAGGGATGTATAATGGCTAACGTTTGGCTAACGAAGGATGTAACTAGCCAACAGTTTGTGACAGGGATGTAAGGTCTCAAAAACTGTAAACCACAGGGATGTATTTTGCAGTTTACTCTTTTATTAATGCATTTGACTTTTTTCTTTTGAATGATTCTTGTCGAAATGACTTTAGTTTTGGTTTTATGATTAAGACGGCCATTTTTATTACTAAAAGATTTAAACTTTCGAACTTAAATGAGTTACTCTAAGTACTAGAGGAATTTTCATTTGCATACTTTTATTTTGATGCTTACCAAGGGATAAATCCTCACCTTCTATTTGGATTGATCTAATGGTTGAGATTAATCTAAGATTTAATATGTTTAACCTTAATCTTTCAACTATATAAAGCCTTTATTTATTTTTCTTTTTACCATTCGTCATTTTTTACACACACTTTGTATGTGTTTTCCTCTGCTCTCATTTTTTCCCTTCAAAAATTAGTTATCCCGATCCACAATTACCATTCCGATCATCATCATCGTTCTGATCATCATCACCATCACCATTCCAATCACCATCACCGTTCCGATCATTATCTCATCATCACCTCCGGTAAGTAGCATATTTTGATTTTAATGAACCGTTTGTTTCAGAAGCTTATTTGATTTATATTGTTGTGGTTGATAATGATGTTGAATCACTTGTTAATTATGTGGATCAAGTTGTGTAACAATCCTTCTTATCAAGTTGCACACCAAGTGTTTAATAAAATGTGTGAGTGAAAAATATTTGATAATCTTGTTATATGCTCCTGTAATTTTACTTATTAATTAAGTTGTTAGTTGAATTTATGTTTTTAACAAAGACTGAAATGCTATTTTTATGTCTAATTGATGTTTTTGAATATGCTCTCTATCGTACGTGTGGTATCACCAGTGATATCCGAAGTTAATGATATTATAATTTTGTTGTTTTATGTGCTTCTCAAGATACAACCATTGGATGCAGTAGAAGCTCTCATGTCTTGGCAGATGCTTATAATGGTGGGCATGGAAGTTTGAATTATGGAAATAAATTAGCTAACCGGAGTTCATGGTGTTGCTCTGCTTGGCTTGAAACCGGAGATGCGGTCGGTAATGTTTTTCTTATGAAACTTAGTGCTTGTTAAGATAGGTTCTATTAATGTATGCAATGTATGAATGATTTAACTTTGTCGAGATCACAAGTAAATATGTATTCCGAGATGCGTGGAAGCTCGTGATCGCAATTTATACTTTTAACACCGAACTAAATTTTTCTCGAATGATGTAAAACCTGTTGGAAAAGTTTTAGAACCATTCAAGGCCCCTTTCACCTTATTGGACAAGGTAAAACACTTTATGATATATTTATTTCCTAGTAAAATGCGTTTGGTTGTTATCCTTGTGGAGGTCGTTGCCTAGGTGTTATCTACCTTTACATCTTCGGTCTCGTCTTGAATGGTACAACATAATTGTTATAGTATGCACATATCTTTGTGAGTTCAGTTCCCAATAGGATATTTAATGTACAATTGAAATTGAGAGGGAATCAACTGGGTATAAAAGAGTTACAAATAAACAAAATTCTTGCTTTTGAACTGTAGCTTTGTAGTATCACTTGTGATATTTGTAGTATCACTTGTGATATTTTGTTTTTTATACGTTTTGATATTTATAGGTTAAACTTTATTATATGTCATGTAAATTATCACTAGTGATATTTCATTGTTATTGTTTTATAATTATTCTTAAATCTTATTTTTTTTAAGTTGTAATAATACCCTATTTACCGTATGTTTACCTTTGTTTTACAGCTTCTTATAGTGTGAAAACACATAAGTCGTTTAATCATCATGAGTTTATTGACACTCCTGGGGGATAAGTTTTTGGGTTCCCGGAGTTTCGTCGTCGTTACCAGTATTCTCTAGTCATTGCCCGGGCGGTGTTCCGAGGCTCCGTTGAAGGTGAATCTGCAATGACGTCGATTTTACCTTTTTTAATTTATTTTGTTTGATGTAACACTTGTAATTCATAGCTTTTCAATATTGCTAAAAAAAGTTATGCTCAATAGTTTGGAATGATTTTATGAGGATTTTTGTGATTCATACAGTTCTTTGTATCTGGTATCACTTGTGATATTCTGTTAAAAATGAGGCAACACTTGGTTTTGATTTTGATGTTTATACCACTTATGATATTCTGTTAAATTTGATATAACACTTACTTTGATTTTTAGATATGTCAAGTTTTTTATTTTTGTAGTTTTATTACTTGTTTTTATACATATTTGGTATATGTAATATGCAGTGTTATATCTCTTAGGAGCTAACGTATTCAAACGAATTTTCTTTGGGCACCCTTTCCTATTGCAAACTAAATACTTCTCTTTTGCAAATTCATCCCTTAATCTTTTCTGAGTAGACTTTCTAATACCAAATCCTTCCTCTGAAGCATATCTCATGTACATACTAATGCAATCCTCAACAGAATCATAAACACTAAACAAAACTGGTAGCACACTAGCAGTAACTCTAGGAACCCAAAAAACCGATCCACTAGGAGTATCAATAAAATCATGATGAATAAAAGAATGAGGAGTTTTCAAACCACTAGAAGCTGTAAAGAAGGTGATAAAACACAAAGTCAAAACGCATAACACAATAACTTCAAAAATTGTCTTAAAATATCAGTGGTGATACTATACATTACTTGAAATATCACTGGTGATACTATGAATCAAAAATATCACCAAGACAATATAACAAATGATTCAACAAAAAGACTAAACTGAAACAACAACACATCCAATCAAATACTAATGACTTATTTAAAAGCAATATAACATCTACATTAATATACTTGAGCACTATCATAACAAAAAACACAAAAACCTATAACTCGAATTCAGAACATAAATTGACAACAACTATAACTCATTTTCAGTCAATATATGCAACAACCGCAAACACTACTATTCTTCTTAAATATGCAACAACTGCTTTAAGAAATCTCTTCCAAAACACTAGATTTATGACTACTTTGACTACACAGCAAAACGCTTCCCGATATGGTGACTTTGTGAACTGGAGGTTGTTTCTTACTTATTTTCTTTTTCATTTCATTTAGACTTGTATTCCATTCTGCACAAAACAAATCCCAAGTAAGGTTTTATGAATATTTATTCCTGATAAATATAAACTCTGAATGTTTATGCGTCATACAATTTTATAACATTCTACTGCAAGTATGTCATATCAATTTGTATCACAGGTGATATAACACAGAAGCTAAATGTCAAAACAAGTATGCCGCATGATGAGTGTCTAAATACTCATCATTTTTGTACAATCTAAACTGCAAAATCATCTGAAAACACTAAAAAATGCATCAAAATGATGAAAATATCACAAATCAGTGTTTTATGTGTTTTAAATGCAAAAATATCAAAATCAGATGAAAAACGTATCAAGTTTGCAAAATTGGCAGTTTTAGTCCCCCAAGTTTCAAAAGTTGTCAAAAACAGTCCCTGGTATATCAAAATGTGGAATTTTATCATTCAAGGTCCTTGAATTATTCTAAGTTGTCAAAAATGATCCTTGAATGAGTTTTTGGTCAAATGGCAGAAAAGGTCCCTAAACTTTGAAAAATGTCAAAATTAGTCCTTGGATATTTTTAAATGGAAAATGATTAAATTTTATCCTTGTACTATCAAAGTTTGTCAAGTTTGGTCCTTTTGATATCTTTGGAAAAGTGTCAAGTTCAGTCCTTAAAGTTTGGTGGAATTACAATTTTAGTCCTTGTGTTGTTAAGCTTAACCAAACGGACACCTTTTAAATATCAAACCCAAAGCACAAATCCAACCCAAGTACATGGATACCAGCTGGCCCAAACTTAGCCCAAAACACCTTGGACCTTGAACCCCCTTGAGCCAGTCCATTATACATTTTGACCCCAGTCATAACCCAATTGTGAACCCCCTCTCTTATTAATACCACGGGTCAAAGAAGTCAAATACCAGCACTGTGCATCTCTCTCACAGATACGCGCCAAAACCAGATACCATGGTAGTTTTCCTTGATTTGCTCTATCCACCCATTCCACCTGCCTCACCACTTGTATACCTTGTCCCCTCCACCTCCACTAACACCCAAGATCATTAATTGACTAAAACCTGCTATTAGACTTTTGGCGCCAAAATATCCAAATGGACGGATATGATGATTTTTGATGATTCAATGGCTCAGATGAGGTGGGATGTAATCAGAGATGTCGACAAGAGTGGAAAAATCTATAAAGGAGTGTGGAGATGCAATGTACCAAGATACCTAGCATAATTTAGTTTACTTAATGTCGTTTTAGCTTATTTTTAAATTCCAGTGTAGCTTTGAGCTTTTAAGCTTTGTATTTCAAGTATTCAGTGTATAACAAATCTTTTGTGATAATCAATTGCAGTGTTTAAGTTCAAATTTCAGTTTATGCATTTTCAAGTTCAAAATTTCAAAAATGTTCTAATGTTGTTGTTGGTTGTTTTTATGGACTGAGTAAGCACACATAAGCTCCTAGATAGCTTATTCAAGCTATTAGTAACATTAAAATTCAGTTTAGAATCAAAAAGGAAAATTCACCAAAAATACCAAATAAATAGTGAAAATTCAAAAATCCATGGAAATGGTGATCAAAGCTGGAGCAGGGTAGATTGTGGATGGCCTTGGGTTAGTGGCTTAGTGGTAAGCCTATAGGAGTGATCTTGATCTTTGGTTCTCAGTTTGTGCTTGGACTCATTTTGTAAGCCTTTTGCTCAACTTGGGTACTTCACTGTTTTGTGTTGTTATTGTTCTTATTTAATGCTTATTCAGTCTCATGTAATGATATTATAAGGCCTATAATCAGTTTCATGGTTTTAATTTGTGTTTAGCTTTGAAAAGCTTCAAAACAGTCAAGTCTTGTTTGGATTTGCCTTGATTACTGTGTTAGAGGTTGTTTGAGTGGCTTCTTGTTATTGTTTTATATCACACTTGGTTCTAATAACTCAAGCAAGTCATAAAAACCAGTCCTTGATTCATCCAAAGTCAAAATACCTTTTGATCCTATCTTGTGCACTAACTGTTGGATCTTAATGATTCATGGTCATGATTTTGTGTTCATAA
This sequence comes from Chrysanthemum makinoi, assembly GCA_910596185.1. Taxonomy (NCBI): domain Eukaryota; kingdom Viridiplantae; phylum Streptophyta; class Magnoliopsida; order Asterales; family Asteraceae; genus Chrysanthemum; species Chrysanthemum makinoi. The sequence goes on from OU343220.1 coordinate 226,728,281, forward strand.
GTTGTTAAAATTACTCAAATCAGTCTTAGTTCACCTTATAACAACATATTCAGTGATTAAAATCAGCTTAAAGTTCATATAAGTCAACTTAACTAGTTTTTATAAAAGTCAAAATTTTCATTTGGTCATTTTTGAATAAACTGTAGAATTTCACTGTGTGTTTAATAGTGAGATTTAGCTTAAAAGCTTTTGGGTTATTAAAGTTTAGTTGCTAAACTTAATTAGAAAAATGCTAGTTTACTTTTAATCAGCTTATTAAGTGCTTTTTATCCAACTTCTTTTGAGTACCTGTTCTGAAAAAGTGCCCTGTGCACCAGTCTCACAAGCTCAATCAAAAGCTCACACAGAGCTTAATTGTTGGTCAAATCCTGTATAACTTGGTTCTTTGGAAAGCCAACCAAGCCATCTTGAAGTTCCAAGCTTAAGTTTCCATTTTGTAGCTTGTTTGTTAGGGCTGCAATAAGCCTAAACCTTGTCCCATTTCTGTGTTGATCATAAGTGCTTATTCTCTTTTTAGTAGCTTATCAGTATGCTTGTTTGTGTCTTTTAGCTTAATTTGAGTAGCTTGTAGCTTATTGCATCTTATTTTAGCTTTTGTTTCAGTTTGTGAGCTTGTTTGAGCTTATTTCTCTAAAATAAGCTCATAAGCATATCTGTTAAGCTCATAAGCTTATCAAATAGCTTATTTTTTATTTGTAAAATTTTTGTGTTTTTTAAAGTTTCATATTTTAAGTAGTTAAGTAGTTTTCAAAAATAAAATCCACTAAAACATCATTTTTAATATAGTGATAGCGTTTATTTAATAGATTTTAGCTTTTTGATTTTTCTTTTCAGCTTATTAATAAGCAAATCTAGTTTTTATATTTTTCTTAGTTTTCTGTCACCTTAAGTTATTTTTAGAAAAAGTTTCATAATTTTCTCTGTTTATTTAGTATTTATTATAATTTTAAATAATTAAAAGTATTAAATAATTAGTAATAAATAATTAAAAAGCACAAAAAATATATTTTCAGTTTTAAAATTAGTTTTATCATATTTTAGATTTTTCCAAGTTAAAATTTCATTTTTCCAGGTTTATTTTATATTTTCTAGTATTTAAGTGTATTTTAAATAGTAATTAGTTAGTAATAAATATATAAAAAGTGTAAAAAATATAATTTTAGTTTTAAAATAATTTTATAATATTTTAGATTTTTCTAAGTCTTAATTTTATTTTTCTAGCCTTATTTCATATTTTCTTTTATTTTAGATTATTAATAAATAGTTAAAAATAGTTTTTAATTAATAATAATTAAATAAATAGTTATAAAAATAATTTTCTTTTTCTAATAATTTTATTTTATTTTTTGGATTCCAAAAATGTCATTTTCATATTTTTAGGTCTTTTATTTCTTAGATCTCACCTTTTAATTTTGTACGTTTACGTAGTTTTTAAACGTACGATTTACATTTCTTTAATCTGATTGTTGTGCTTTCCAATTCTATATCAATTCCATTCCAATCAATCAAGAGTGTAGTTATTCAATCCAAATCCTTATTGATCACTATCCTTAGTGATCATTCTATCATCTGATCAAGTTTACACACCATTGAGTCTCCGTGGGACTTAACGACCCGGTAATTCATTATATTCTCTGATCTTCATTGTATTGGTTTCGAGCGCTTTTAAGTTTATTACGGTTAGCCATTCACAAGTGGCTAGCTTGTGTGATATAGCTTGATTGTTTTCAGCACCAATCAAATTTTACGCCACGGGAGGCTTTAGCGTGTGTTAAGCCTTTTTCAGACCCATTCTTGCACATATACCACCATTTTGTAAAAAGTTTTTTTTGTAAAGATATAAAATCTCAAAAAGTTCATTAACACTTTTCCTAAAGTGTTAGCAACACCAAAAAAATATAAAACAACAAAACAATCAGAACGTTTTCTATCTTGTATTTTCTTTGAGGTGATTCTTAAAGAAATACGATTTGGTTAAACGAGACGATACCAAAAATATTGTCCAAAAGTTTTTCAACCCATCAGCACAAATCCATACCTACGTCTTTTTAGTGGTACTTAATTAATACATAAAAATCAACCACCGCAAATCAAGGCAGTACACCTACCAACTGGGGTGTGACCATAATAAGTTCCCGAACAACAGATTTAAAACTTGCCTTTGTGTCCTTGTGATTTGGTGTACCTTTTTCAAAGAAGCAATTTCATTTGTGATTATTGGTTAAGTTCACTTGTCGCTTTGCCTCGCTTTTGTTTTGAAAATTGATTTTTATACTTAGTGCATGCGCACTCGTTCTTCCAGTTCTACAAGTCCACTTTCTAAACTTGGCAAGATTCCTCGTAGACGTAGAGGACGCTCGCTCCTTCACCGGATCGAGGAACGCCTACCACCACCACCACCGTCGTAATGGCGTAAGATAAGCCATGAATGAGCTTCTCCAAGCACCCATCGAGGGTTACGGAGATGCTATTGTTGTCCCGCCATCGGGTGATACCTTTGAGCTCAAGACCGGGTTGCTTAATCTAGTAACCCAAAGCCAATTCTATGGTTTTGAGCGGGATGATCCTCATGCACACATTCGATGGTTTAACAAGATTGCATCTACCATCAAATACAAGAATGTCCCACATGAAGCCATCAAGCTTCTTCTGTTCCCATTCTCTCTAGAGGGACAAGCCCGGAATTGGCTTGAGAAACAACCCCCTCGCTCCATTGAGACATGGGAGGATCTAGTTACCAAGTTTGTTAACGAATTCTATCCTCCATCCCGAACTACAAGTCTTAAGAATGAGATAATGAAATTTTCTCAGAGATTTGATGAATCATTCCGGGAGGCATGGGATCGTTACAAAGAGTTGCTTCGCAAGTGTCCGCATCACGGTTTTACCGAGTTAATTCAAATGGATACTTTCTACAATGGTCTGAACTAGACCAATCAAGACTCTTTGAATGCCTCCGCGGGAGGTAATTTCTTGAGCAAAACCACCAAAGAAGCCTTGCAAATCATTGAGAACAAGTCCCAGTGTCCGCCTCTTTCCGAGCAAAGACATACCGCCTCAGTCTAATGCTGGACCTTCTTCTTCATCTCCCGTGAGTATATCTAGCACCGATGCTAAGATTGACAAACTCACGGATATTATTCGAGCTTTGGTTTTTGCTAACCAAAGAAAGTCACCTTCACACGCACACCATCGCATGGTGAAGTGAAGAAAGTCGAGAGTTGTGTTACCTGTGGTGGTCCTCATGCATACTACAACTGTACTGCCACCGATGGTAGTCCATTTGAAGCCAATTCTCTAGCCAGTACTGCACATCAAGGAGGTAATCTATACCGTCCTCAAAATGAACCACACTACCGTGCTAACACTAATCATGCACCACCCGGTTTTAACCAGAATCATAACATGCAAAACCGAATCGAACCAACCTAGAATGAACCAAGGTTATCAAAACCAAGGTAATTTCTATCCCGGACCAAATCAAGGTTTCCAACATCAAGGAAACCTTAATCAAAACAATTTCAATCGAGGGAATCAATTTCATGGGAATATGAATCCTAATCAAGGAAATTTTCAACATCAAGGCCCTATTCCTAACATTAGAGGCCAGAATTTTCCTAATCCACCTCCCGCCATTGTTCCAACTGGACCATCATCTGATGAGTTGTTGAAGCAATTCATGAAATCCTAAGATGAAATGAACAGTTGTTGGTCACCAGATTGCTGATCTTAAGAAGTCTTTAAATGATCAACCCCTCGGGCTCAGGAAAACTTCCGAGCAACACGATCGCTAACCCGAGGGCGATGCAAAGGCGATCACAACCAGAAGTGGTGTTTCATATGATGGACCTATTCCTACTACCTCTTCTTCTTCTATCCCAAAGGTAGTGGAAAGTGAACCTAAGACACACAATGGACCTACGACTCCAATGCCTCCTCCACTAGGAGAAATGAGTCAAGTTACCAGGGATACAACGGACAAGGTGCATTATTCAAGCCCACGGCAATCGCGACACGCCCTACCTTCGGTAGTCCAACCTCAAGTTGTCCGAAACCCAAATCAAATCCAGGAGTTGTTTTGAACCTCCAAGAGCTCCGTTGAAAACCAGAAATCCAAATCTTCAATTCCTTACCCATCACGTTTGAATGAGCAAAAGCTCCGCGAGAAAGCCAGTCATCAAATGGACAAATTTTTCCAAAATTTCCAAGAATTAAATTTTGACATAAGCTTTGCGGATGCTATCATGCTGATGCCCAAATTTGCATCAACTCTCAAACACATGTTAAGCAATAAGGAAAAGCTGTTTGAAATGGCTAAAACTCCTTTTAACGAGAACCGCTCTGCAGCTATCTTGAAGAAGCTTCCCGAAAAGCTTGGAGATCCTGGAAAATTTCTTTTACCTTGTGTATTTCCAGGAATGGTTGAATGCTTTGCCTTAGCAGATCTTTGTGCAAGCATCAATCGATGCCTTATTCAAGATGGAAGAAACTTTCTCTTACAGAACTTACTCCTACATGCATGACTCTCGAGCTTGCAGATCGTTCCATATCCCGTCCTCTTGGCATTGCTGAGGACGTATTTGTGAAAGTAGGAAAGTTCCATTTTCCAGCTGACTTCGTGGTTGTTGATTTCGATGATGATCAACGGGTTCCTCTCATTGTTGGTCGAGGATTCCTGAGAACGGGCCGAGCTCTCATTGATGTATTTGAGCAAGAAATCACATTACGTGTTGGTAATGAAGCTGCCACCTTTAACCTTGATCAAACTTCGAGGTACTCCGCAAACTATGATTCTGAATCGGTTAACCGAATAGATATCATTGATGTTGTTTCTAAAGAGTACTCTCAAGAAGTTCTTGGTTATTCTCATAATTCCGTGAGTGGGGATCCCACCACATCTTCTCAACCTATCATAGCCAATTCTACTCCTTCTATCACTCCTTTTGAGGGAAGAGACTTCATCTTCGAAGAGATTGAAGCATACTTGGCTAGTGATTCTGTTCCATGGGAAATTGATCACGCTCCAATTGACATTGAGGGGGACATACTTCTTATTGAGAAGTTGCTTAATGATGATCCATCATTAACCCCTCACTCGAGTGATTCAATTCCAAATAAGATTAATCTGGAGGGAGATATTCTTCTTGAGAAATTGTTAAATCAGGACACTTCTCCTCCTCTCCCTCCCGTCGAGCTTCATAACAAGGAAGTCAAGTCAGTTGAGAAAACTGAAGAATTTCCTGAGGTTGAGGTTAAGGACTTACCGCCTCATCTCGAGTATGCATTTCTAGAAGGTGATGATAAATTACCCGTCATTATTGCTCGAGATTTGAATAAAGATGAAAAGACTGCTCTCATAAAGGTCTTGAAGTCACACAAACAAGCAAATGCTTGGAAACTCTCCGACATTAAGGGTATCAACCTTGAATTTTGTACTCACAAAATCTTGATGGAGGATGACTTCAAACCAGCAGTTCAACATCAGAGAAGAGTAAATCCAAAAATCCATGATGTTATCAAACAGGAGGTTATCAAACTTCTTGATGCAGGATTAATTTACCCGATCTCAGATAGTCCTTGGGTTAGCCCAATTCACTGTGTTCCTAAAAAGGGTGGCATAACTGTTGTCACAAATGAAGAAAACGAGTTAATTCCAACTCGATTGGTAACGGGATGGCGTGTTTGCATTGACTATCGTAATTTGAATGACGCCACCCGTTAAGACCATTTTCCTCTACCCTTCATGGACCAAATGCTTGAGAGATTAGCAGGGAACGAGTACTATTGTTTCCTTGATGGTTTCTCGGGATATTTTCAGATCCCCATTGATCCACAGGATCAAGAGAAGACCACATGCACCTGCCCATATGGAATTTTTGCCTACAAACGTATGCCTTTTGGCTTATGTAATGCTCCTGGCACGTTCCAACGATGTATGATGGCCATTTTCCACGACATGATCGTGGAAACAATGGAGGTGTTTATGGATGACTTCTCGGTCATTGGGGACTCGTTTCAAACATGTCTCTCCCATTTAGATAAAATGCTAAAACGGTGTGAAGATACCAATCTTTGTCTAAATTGGGAGAAGAGCCACTTTATGGTCAAAAAGGCATAGTCCTTGGCCATAAGATTTCAAAAACGGGATTGAGGTAGATAGAGCAAAAGTCGATGTTATTGCTAAATTGCCTCATCCTACTACCGTCAAAGGTATTAGGAGTTTTTAGGTCATGCCGGTTTCTATCGTAGATTCATACAAGATTTTTCTAAAATCGCCCGGCTTATGACCCATCTTCTTGAAAAGGATGCTCCTTTTATCTTCTCACCTGAGTGCATCGAAGCTTTTGAAACATTGAAGAAAAAGCTTACTGAAGCACCCATTCTCGTTGCTCCCGACTAGGATTTGCCTTTTGAGCTCATGTGCGATGCAAGTGATTTTGCTATCGGTGCAGTCCTAGGGCAACGTAGAGCTAAGCATTTTCAGCCTATCCACTACGCAAGTAAGACTATGACTGAAGCTCAAACTCATTACACTACCACAGAAAAAGAGCTATTAGCCGTGGTGTATGCATTTGAGAAGTTTCGGCCGTACTTAATCTTAACCAAATGTGTGGTGTATACGGATCACTCGGCTCTCAAATATCTCTTTGCAAAACAAGATGCAAAGCCGAGATTGCTCCGCTGGATTCTCCTCCTGCAAGAATTTGATATCATTATACGTGATAAAAAGGAGCCTGAGAATCTAGTTCTTGATCATTTGTCCGATTAGAAAACCCTCACCAAGATGTTTTTGAGAAAAAGGAAATAAACGAAACATTTCCTCTCGAGACACTCAATGCAGTTTCTTTTCGTGGAAACTCTACCACCCCATGGTTTGTCGACTTCGCAAATTACCATGCGGGTAACTTCATAGTGAAAGGGATGTCGACCCAACAGAAGAACAAATTCTTCAAAGATGTTAAACATTACTTCTGGGACGACCCTACTTATTCAAAATCTGTGCGGATCAAGTCATCCGACGGTGTGTTTATGGACAAGAAGCTCTTGACATTCTCAAAGCTTGCCATGCTGGACCCACCGGGGCCATCATAGTCCAAACTACACCGCCAAAAAGGTGTTTGATTCCGGGTTTTATTGGCCCACAATCTATAAGGATGCCCACGATTTTGTCAAAACCTGTGACGCTTGTCAACGTCATGGAAATATCTCTCAAAGAAATGAAATGCCGCAAAATGCCATTCAAGTGTGTGAGATATTTGACATCTGGGGTATTGACTTTATGGGGCCATTTCCATCTTCTAGAGGAAACAAATACATACTCGTGGCTGTTGACTATTTGTCAAAATGGGTTGAAGCAAAAGCTTTACCTACCAATGATGCCCGAGTGGTTGTGAAGTTTTTAAAATCCCTTTTTGCCAGGTTTGGAACTCCACGTGCTATAATCAACGATCGTGGTACGCATTTTTGCAATGACCAATTTGATCGTGTCATGCAAAAGTATGGTGTTACCCACCGTCTCTCTACTGCATACCACCCCCAAACAAGTGGGCTGGTGGAAGTTTCCAACCGTGGTATTAAAAGAATTCTTGAAAGGACAAGATGGCGAAAATCGTGCATCCTGGTCGGATAAACCGGATGACGACTCTGGGCCTTCCGCGACAGCTTACAAAACACCCATCGGGTGTACTCCATACAAGCAAGTGTACGGAAAGGCATGTCATCTTCCGATTGAGTTAGAGCACAAGGCATACTGGGCCTTAAAGCATGCAAATTTCGATATTCAGACAGTTGGTGATCACAGAAAAGTTCAAATGAATGAATTAAATGAACTTCGTGATCAAGCATACGAGAACTCTTTGATCTACAAGCAAAAGACAAAGAAGATTCATGACTCTAAAATCAAGAACCGCGTTTTCAACGTTGGTGATCGAGTCCTTCTTTTCAATTCAAGATTGAAGATATTCTCGGGAAAGCTCAAGTCCCGTTGGTCTGGTCCATTCACTATTGCTAAGGTTTATCCTTATGGCACCATTGAGTTATCTCAACCTGATGGTCCAAATTTTAAAGTGAATGGACATCGAGTAAAGCACTACTTTGGAGAGGACATTCCATCCATGGTTGTCCCGGATCTACAAACTTTCCCCATGAACCAATGAATGCGGGGATCGAGTCAAGCTAGCGACTCGGTAATCAAAAAACATTAGCACACACCATATGGGTTTTCACTCATATTTCTGATTTCTTTCTACTATTCTACCACCCTAGTGTGGGGGAGTTTCCCCACACTATTGTATATAAGTTTTCTTCAAAAAAAAAAAAAAAAAAATTGTGTATATATCAAAAAAATAAAATAATGGTCGTAGTATTCCCCTTTTACGTTCTTTGTTTTGGCATAACCGCCGGTACTTTGAATATTGAGGGCAATATTCATTTCTAAGTGTGGGGGGGAATTCTCACGAATTTTAGCATATGTATTATCCACCCAATTCTCCCGTTTTTGGCCAATTTTTTTTTTTTTTTGGAGTAAGTGTTTTTCACTTACTCAGCTTATGGTTATCAGTCCGCCATGTCTAATAAACAAAAGGATTGGCTAATCCAGGAGCAAACGGCTCTTGGTAAAGATATCTCAAATCCGTTTATGGCTTGCAATTTGCCCAAAATTGTATGGTATTCAACTCACTAAATCCTAAAAAGTGAAGAGTTGGCTAGCCCGCAAGTTTATGGCTTGTGGTAAAGGTAGTGGGAAATCCATAATTGGTAATCACTCACCAAAGATAATATTGATAATTTATCTAAGAGTTGGCTAGTCCAGAAGCAAACGACTTTTGGTAAAGACAAATCAAATCCGTTCTACTTATGATTTGCTCAAAATCATTTGGTTATCGTTGTACCAAGGTTCTTACTTGAATCAAAACAATTGGCTACTCCGGAAGTGATGGCTTTTGGTAAAGAGTTTTTAAAATCCATTAAAGTTCTAAAACATTGCTAGGGACTAGCAATATCTTAGTGTGGGGGATTGATGAGTGTCTAAATACTCACCATTTTGTACAATCTAAACTGCAAAATCATCTGAAAACACTAAAAAATGCATCAAAATGATAAAATATCACAAATCAGTGTTTTATGTGTTTTAAATGCAAAAATATCAAAATCAGATGAAAACGTATAAAGTTTGCAAAATTGGCGCTTTTAGTCCCCAAGTTTCAAAAGTTGTCAAAACAGTCCCCGGTATATCAAAATGTGGAATTTTATCATTCAAGGTCCTTGAATTATTCTAAGTTGTCAAAAATGATCCTTGAATGAGTTTTTGGTCAAATGGCAGAAAAGGTCCCTAAACTTTGAAAAATGTCAAAATTAGTCCTTGGATATTTTTAAATGGAAAATGATTAAATTTTATCCTTGTACTATCAAAGTTTGTCAAGTTTGGTCCTTTTGATATCTTTGTAAAAGTGTCAAGTTCAGTCCTCAAAGTTTGGTGGAATTACAATTTTAGTCCTTGTGTTGTTAAGCTTAACCAAACGGACACCTTTTAAATATCAAACCCAAAGCACAAATCCAACCCAAGTACATGGATACCAGCTGGCCCAAACTTAGCCCAAAACACCTTGGACCTTGAACCCCCTTGAGCCAGTCCATTATACATTTTGACCCCAGTCATAACCCAATTGTGAACCCCCTCTCTTATTAATACCACGGGTCAAAGAAGTCAAATACCAAAGACTGTGCATCTCTCTCACAGATATCGCCAAAACCAGATACCATGGTAGTTTTCCTTGATTTGCTCTATCCACCCATTCCACCTGCCTCACCACTTGTATACCTTGTCCCCTCCACCTCCACTAACACCCAAGATCATTAATTGACTAAAACCTGCTATTAGACTTTTGGCGCCAAAATATCCAAATGGACGGATATGATGATTTTTGATGATTCAATGGCTCAGATGAGGTGGGATGTAATCAGAGATGTCGACAAGAGTGGAAAAATCTATAAAGGAGTGTGGAGATGCAATGTACCAAGATACCTAGCATAATTTAGTTTACTTAATGTCGTTTTAGCTTATTTTTAAATTCCAGTGTAGCTTTGAGCTTTTAAGCTTTGTATTTCAAGTATTCAGTGTATAACAAATCTTTTGTGATAATCAATTGCAGTGTTTAAGTTCAAATTTCAGTTTATGCATTTTCAAGTTCAAAATTTCAAAAATGTTCTAATGTTGTTGTTGGTTGTTTTTATGGACTGAGTAAGCACACATAAGCTCCTAGATAGCTTATTCAAGCTATTAGTAACATTAAAATTCAGTTTAGAATCAAAAAGGAAAATTCACCAAAAATACCAAATAAATAGTGAAAATTCAAAAATCCATGGAAATGGTGATCAAAGCTGGAGCAGGGTAGATTGTGGATGGCCTTGGGTTAGTGGCTTAGTGGTAAGCCTATAGGAGTGATCTTGATCTTTGGTTCTCAGTTTGTGCTTGGACTCATTTTGTAAGCCTTTTGCTCAACTTGGGTACTTCACTGTTTTGTGTTGTTATTGTTCTTATTTAATGCTTATTCAGTCTCATGTAATGATATTATAAGGCCTATAATCAGTTTCATGGTTTTAATTTGTGTTTAGCTTTGAAAATCATCAAAACAGTTATATCAAGTCTTGTTTGGATTTGTGAGTTAAACTGTGTTAGAGGTTGTTTGAGTGGCTTCTTGTTATTGTTTTATATCACACTTGGTTCTAATAACTCAAGCAAGTCATAAAAACCAGTCCTTGATTCATCCAAAGTCAAAATACCTTTTGATCTTATCTTATGCACTAACTGTTGGATTTTAATGATTCATGGTCATGATTTTGTGTTCATAAGTTGTTAAAATTACTCAAATCAGTCTTAGTTCACCTTATAACAACATATTCAGTGATTAAAATCAGCTTAAAGTTCATATAAGTCAACTTAACTAGTTTTTATAAAAGTCAAAATTTTCATTTGGTCATTTTTGAATAAACTGTAGAATTTCACTGTGTGTTTAATAGTGAGATTTAGCTTAAAAGATTTTGGGTTATTAAAGTTTAGTTGCTAAACTTAATTAGAAAAATGCTAGTTTACTTTTAATCAGCTTATTAAGTGCTTTTTATCCAACTTCTTTTGAGTAATTGCTCGAAAAAGTGCCCAGTGCACCGATCTCACAAGCTCAATCAAAAGCTCACACAGAGCTTAATTGTTGGTCAAATCCTGTATAACTTGGTTCTTTGGAAAGTCAACCAAGCCATCTTAAAGTTCCAAGCTTAAGTTTCCATTTTGTAGCTTGTTTGTTGGGCAATAAGCCTAAACCTTGTCCCATTTCTGTGTTGATCATAAGTGCTTATTCTCTTTTTAGTAGCTTATCAGTATGCTTGTTTGTGTCTTTTAGCTTAATTTGAGTAGCTTGTAGCTTATTGCATCTTATTTTAGCTTTTGTTTCAGTTTGTGAGCTTGTTTGAGCTTATTTCTCCAAAATAAGCTCATAAGCATATCTGTTAAGCTCATAAGCTTATCAAATAGCTTATTTTTTATTTGTAAAATTTTTGTGTTTATTAAAGTTTCATATTTTAAGTAGTTAAGTAGTTTTCAAAAATAAAATCCACTAAAACATCATTTTTAATATAGTGATAGCGTTTATTTAATAGAATTTAGCTTTTTGATTTTTCTTTTCAGCTTATTAATAAGCAAATCTAGTTTTTATATTTTTATTAGTTTTCTGTCACCTTAAGTTATTTTTAGAAAAAGTTTCATAATTTTCTCTATTTATTTAGTATTTATTATAATTTTAAATAATTAAAAGTATTAAATAATTAGTAATAAATAATTAAAAAGCATCAAAAATATATTTTCAGTTTTAAAATTAGTTTTATCATATTTTAGATTTTTCCAAGTTAAAATTTCATTTTTCCAGGTTTATTTTATATTTTCTAGTATTTAAGTGTATTTTAAATAGTAATTATTTAGTAATAAATATATAAAAAGTGTAAAAAATATATTTTTAGTTTTAAAATAAGTTTTATAATACTTTAGATTTTTCTAAGTCTTAATTTTATTTTTCTAGCCTTATTTCATATTTTCTTTTATTTTAGATTATTAATAAATAGTTAAAAATAGTTTTTAATTAATAATAATTAAATAAATAGTTATAAAAATAATTTTCTTTTTCTAATAATTTTATTTTATTTTTTGGATTCCAAAAATGTCATTTTCATATTTTTAGGTCTTTTATTTCTTAGATCTCACCTTTTAATTTTGTACGTTTACGTAGTTTTTAAACGTACGATTTACATTTCTTTAATCTGATTGTTGTGTTTTCCAATTCAGATCAATTCCATTCCAATCAATCAGTAGTGTAGTTATTCAATCCAAATCCTTACTGATCACTATCCTTAGTGATCATTCTATCATCCGATCAAGTTTACACACCATTGAGTCTCCGTGGGACTTAACGACCCGGGAATTCATTATATTCTCCTGATCTTCATTGTATTGGTTTTAGCGCTTTTAAGTTTATTACGGTTAGCCATTCATAAGTGGCTAGCTTGTGTGATATAGCTTGATTGTTTTCAGCACCAATCACCGCATATATACAGGGTTTATCACAGTTGATATTTTTCTAAAGGAGACATGCTTATATGTTGCAATTTACCTTTTTCCTTATCAATCTCTGGAGATAGGCTCAAAAATTTGCTTGTCGACAAACCGCATTTACAAATTTTTTTAGAAACAAAACAGAATGTCCAATTTTTATGTTTAAAGATTTATTAGCGTACAAAACCGACCGCTTAAAGATTGTATTGTCTTCGATGCTTGTAAATATCATCTTCTACATTTTTTCAAAATCAAAATTTTAATGTCTTATGTTATATAAAACAAAAAGACACTATAAATTCTAATCAAGATTTATTTGAAATATAGTTATTTCAAGTATAACGGCTTATCATTAGAGTTGTTATACTAACAAAAATAAAAATAAAATCACTATATTTGTTTTATCACTGGTGATATACCATTAAATATTTAAGTTATCCCGACCGCTTCTTCATCATCACCACTACCATCGCATTCACTACCACTACCTACCAAAAGTCAAAACTAAACCACCACCACTACCACGAGAACACTAAAAATGTATCAGTTATCGCGCTACATGATCACTAATCGTGTGATAACTAATCAATAGTCGCTACATCTGTTTTTATCACTAGTGATATACCATAAAATATTTCTCTGTCACACTCAAAAACGCATCATAAATTATATCAAAATTATACTTGTAACAAGCTACCACTACCACCACCACTACCACTACCACCACCACCACCACCACTACCACCACCACCACTACCACCACCGCTACCACTACCACTACCAAAAATCAAAACTAAACCACTACCACTACCACTACAACTGTTTTTTTTTCACCATATTCAAATCAGTACCACATCTACCACAACTATTTTTATCACTAGTGATATTTTTCCAAAATCTTTAATAAATCAGGAAAAACATCGAAAAACATCTAAAATCAGCAAAAACTGAAAAATCTTAATAAATATCTTCTTATTTTACAAGTATGACAAAGAAAATCTCAAATAAATACATAATCATCAATTTCATGACAAGAATAATACAACAAAAAATACAAAAAATGTTCATAAATAGCAATAACATTCATAAATAAGTATAAAATCAGTAGAGATACATAAATAACATCTAAATAATTAGTTTGAAGCTTCATACCATTATCTTTGAGTCGGTAGGTTTATTTTGATCCATTTTTTTTATGCTTCGCTTTTAGTTGAAGATTGTGCATTTTTGTGTTTTTTTTTATTTTGACGGTTAATTGTTAGTTGATTTTGATAGTTAGGGTTTGTTTTTAGTGAGAGAATTAAGAGAGAGAAAGGGACGTGATGAGTGTGCAAATACTCATCATTTTCATACCTTTTAAATCGCAAAACATCCGAAAACACCGAACGATTAAAATGATAAAATATCACAAACAAGTGTTTTAAATGCAAAAACATCAAAATCGGTGAAAAACGATCAAGTTTGCATTATTGGCGTTTTAGTCCCCAAGTTTCAACAGGTTGTCAAATCTAGTCCCCGGTCATTCCAAAACTTGTAAAAGTCATAAAGGTCCTTGGGATTCACAAGTTGTGAGAAATTGTCCTTTGAAGTTTAAAAATCACAATTTACAACTTTGGTCCCTTAACTTTGAAAAATGTCAATAATAGTCCTTGGTTAATTTAAAAAGTGAAAACTATCAAATATTAACCTTATACTATTCATAAATGACAAGAATGGTCCTTATGGTAAACTTTTGGAAATGTTACGGGTGTTTAGTCCTTTAAGATTGATTAAATTACAAAATTTGTCCTTGTTATTAACATAACCAAACGGACTCTTTGTTACTACAAGTCCAAAAACAAAATAAACAATCCAATACAAGCCCAATACCAAGTCCAATCAAGAGCCCGTTGTTTAAAAACATGAAACCGCCAAGATCTTGTTCATGCTTCTCTCCCATATGCTTAACACAAAACCGTGGTGGTTTTTCACCACCACCTCATCACCCTTATCTCCCCAAATTTGTTAAATAACCTCTCACCATCCCCTTTCCACCTTGCAAAAAAGCACGACCTTAATTAATGCAAAACCCACTTAAACTACTTTCCGCCAAATTGACAAATGGGCGGTTAAGATGATTTCCGAGAAGAAGCAAAGTGGAATTGCTTGAAGTCGACAAGGAACAAGAAAAGTTAAATAAATATGAAGAACGAAGCAAGGAGGAGAACCAACTAGTGTAATTTAATTTTCGTATGTTGTTTTTAATAAATTTAAGTTTTCCAGTATAATAAAAACCTTATTTCAGTTTCAATTTCAGTTAATATTTACGAATTTAGTGTATGCCATTTTCAAGCTTAAAATTCTCAAAATATTAAAAGGTTGTAATTAGTTGTTGTTTAAAACCTAAAAGCTCACATAAGCTTTTATTAAGCTCTTATAAGCTTTTAGAAGTCATAAAATTAGGTTTAAAGTTTTAATTCAAAATTCTCAAAAAATACCAAGAAATTAGTCAAAAATTAAAAATCGTGGAGAAGATGCAGAAAGCTGAAGCAGGGTGATAACTTGGATTGATTTTGGTCTAGAGCTTCTTGGGAAGCAATAGGGTGTGATCTCGATTCTTAGTTCTCTGTTTTGTGCCTAAACTCAATTTGTAAGCTATTCCTTTGAAATTTGCAATTTATAGTATAAGTGTTTACAAGTTGTTAATTCTAGTTTTATCTTGTTTCATTTCAGTTAGTATAAATTAATTGATAGCTTTCGTGGTTAAAATACTTGTTTTAATATAAAAGCTTCAAAGCTGCTTCAAAAAGAGGTGTTTGGATTAATTAGTTCAAGTGTGTTACGTGTTGCTTGTGATATTGCTTGTGCTAGTCTCATGTCTCATTAGCTCATTATAATTCATAGGAACAAGAAAACCGCTTATCATTAGTAAAAAGTCAAATTCATCCTAATCTCATCTTTGTTAGTTAACTGTTAGAGTTTTTTAATGCAAACTTCACCATAGTAGCTTAAAACTTGGTCCTTTAGCTTAAAATCATCTTAATATAGTTTAACATAACTTATTCAGTCCACAAGATTGATCCTAAGTTCATAAAAGTCAATTTCTTAGTTTACATTAAAAAGTCAAAATTTTCCTAAATACAGTTTTTGAATAAACTTTAGAATTTTAGTGTGTGTTTATTACTAAGATTTAGCTTAAATCCTTTTGGGATATTAAAGTTTAGCTGCTTAACTAAATTATAAAAATAGTAGTTCACTTATAATTAGCTTATTCAAGGCTTATTCATCGCTTCTTTTGACCCCTTTTTAAGAAAACTTGTGCATATTCATATTCTTTTCCTAGTCCACTGTGATAAAATCGTAAGCTCAAACTTAGCCTATTAGTCATTTTCATAAAAAGTTGTAGTTTTGAAAAGTTCTTATTTTAGTGTAATTAATAAATTTGTAAAATAAAAATCCAAAAAAAAAATAGTTGCAAAAGGATTGGGAATTGAACCCACGACCTCCGATGCCTACCGCACACAAAGACACAACCTCCAACCATCTGCACTAAGGTCTTTTTATGTTTATATTTGCAACATTTAATATATAACCTTCTTTTGCCCATTTAGCTTATCCGAACATTTTAGCTTATTTACTGACTTATTTTAATAAACTTTTACATCATTTTTATTTTTTTTAGCCTTGTGTTAGTATAAAGTAATTTACAAAAAGTTTGATTTTTCTAAATAGTTTTACTATTTTTAAGCATTTCATTATATTAAAACCGTTTTTAAATCATAATAAATTGAAAAATAATCAAAAAAATATAATTCTTTTTTCTAAAATTTTCTTTTATCAAATAGTAAGTAAGAAAATTGATTTTACATTCGTAGGCCTTTTATTTCAATAATTTTACGTTTTATCTTAAGCCCAAAAAGTAATTTTAATTCATAACGCACGTTTTCGTTTTAAAACCACGTTTTTAGACAATTTAAGTTTACGTTTCACTTAAGATAGTTTATTTAAGTTATTTTGTTTTATAAAATCGATTTTTAAAAATAGTGATAGCGTTTATTTAATATATTTTAACTTTTTAATTTGCATTTAAGTTTAATAATTTATAGACTTTTTTCTTTTAGTTATAATTATTTCAAAACAAACCTTTTTCCCATTCAAATTCACTCGATCACTATATGTTAAGATTGAATCGCAATTTCGTTGGGACATAACGACTTTGAAAACACCGTACTCCTCGTGATTTAATTGCATTCGTTCTCAGACGGTTTTACGATTATTACGGTTAGTCATTCACAAGTGGCTAATTTGTGTGATAAATACCTGACTGTTTGGGAGTGAATCAGGACGTTTTGTTTTTTATGATGAAATGAGTGCCTGTGTTGTGTTTTTGTGGTGGGGAAAGTTTCAGCTTTTGGCAAGAATGGTCCCTCCGTATTTTTAATCCTTAAAAAATGTTTGATTGATCCAACGGCTAGGAATTGTCCCTTGGTAAGTAGCAGATTTTGAGTTTGTGAAATAAAGCGCCTCCTAAACACTAATATAAACTAAAAGTTTGTCAAGAAAATAGGAATGACGTCTAAAATAAGCTCGTTGATTCAAAATTACTAATATGGTACAAATATGGATAAGGGTCCTCTCATGTTCATTTGAACATTAGAGGTCATGTTGTGCTTCATGCGATTGTACATTATCATTATTGCAAATGTTGGAATCACTCCTAAACCTTATTCAAGTGTTAGTTACTCATATGTAATAGTTAGCTTATTATGACCTTTATGTTTGTTATTAGCCTTAGGCTTATGTAGAAGGCCCATAAGCCTAGGCCTCGCCCAATAAGGAAAGGAAGGGAACTAGGAGTGTTGCCCTAGCTTCCCTCCTATAAATACCCCTTGTAAACCTTCATTTGAAGGTTGGTTGTTCATGTTTTCTTTTCACTCACTCTCTAAGCATAACCGTATACTCTATATCGTGTGTGTGTGTTTGGATATTTGTTCAATTTCTATCTCTTATATAAGCTTGTGTTGTAAAACTAGTGACCTAACAGTGGTATCAATCACCAAATAGTTGGGTGTTTTCGCTTGTTTTTGAAGTTTTTTTTGGTTTTGGGTCTTACGCGTAAAGATAACGCATTCTTTAGCTCTCTTAAACACTTGTTTTTTACACATTTTAATCAAGATTCTTGTACTTTCAACGCTTTAAGGTGTTAAAATACTTGTTTTTGGCAAAAAGTTTCAAACTTTATGCGTGGATAATTGTTTTTGAACTAGTTTTTATTCGTGGGTGTCATTCTAATGCATAACTGCTTTGAGTGTTGATCATCAAGTTTCACACTTTTGTGTTATTTTGGTGTTATTGAAGCTATTTCATCACACAAAACCTGGTTTAGAAACATCTTTGGGCAAAATCAAAATTACGAGTAATCCTACGCGTATTGAAACCCTAAAATTACGCGTAAGATTATCCTTGGTTTGATCTTCATTTTCGCGGTTTATTCCGTGTTTTCTTACTTGGATAAGTCTGAAAATACGTCGACTTTGGATATCTTCGACGCGTGATAGTGTAAAAGATCATTTGGGCAAAACCCTAAAATTACGCATAAGCATAAGCTTACGCGTAGAAATCCTACGCTTAAGATCTTTCTTACGCCTAAGCCTTGTCTTACGATAAGAAAATCCTACCTAACTTTCTCGCTTAACTTTTGTCTAGGCCTAACTTTAGTGTCTTTTCCTACTTACGCAGAAAGCTAAATCCTACGCGTAACTCCTCGTTGTTACTCGTAACTTTGGTGTTTTTACGCATAAGTGCTACTTGATTCTTGTCTATTCTCCTAAGGATACTTCATCAACAAAGGTTCATTCAACTACAAAGATCCATTTTTACCAACACAAGTTTATCAACATGTCACAACCACCATACTCTAACTATTTTCCTTACACTTATCCTCATCCTCAACGTCAACAACAACTAACTCCACAACATCAACAATGGAATCAACAACAAGCAATTTATCAACAACAATTTAACCAACAAGATACTCCACAACTTGTCGAAATCCACAACCTCAAATGGTTCAACCACCACAAAGTCTTCAAGCTCAATCATACACAAATGACTTTAATCAACATCCATCAAGGATCACTATGGGGAACCCACTTGGTTTGCAAAGATGTTTGAAACTTTAAGCAGCCAACAATCAATTCATGAGGTCGGATCACTTGATAGACCTCCAATGCTCACCTGTGAAACTACGATCAATGGGTGATAAGGTTCTTTAGATTTTGTGATCTAAAGAAGCCACATGGAAAGTTCTTAAAGAAGGTTATCTTGGAAGATCCTTTTGAGATGCCTCTTGTCATTGTAGGAGATCCAAATGCCATTCCACCAAGAGATGAACAAACGAACATTGCTATCGCGGCACTTGAATCCTCAAGAACTTCTACACTATGAAGCGGATGAGCTTGCAATGGAATATATCCTCCTAGGATTACCAAACCTAATTCTTCGTAGTGTTGATGCTCAAAAGACTGCAAAGAAAATGTGGGATCATATTCGTCATCTTATGGAAGGATCAAGTATCAATCGGAAGATTTGGAATCCAAAATTTACTTGGCTTATGAACACTTCATGATTGAACCCGGAGAGACACTCGAGTCCTATCATCACCGATTTTCAGACATCATCAATGATTTGGATAAACACAACATCCACATGCCAAGAATTGTTGTGAATACTAAGTTCCTAAGTAGTCTTGGTCCTGAATGGGAGAATTATGTCATTTTTCTCAGTCAAGCTAAAAACATGCATCAGTCTACCTACGGATTGTTGTACGATTACTTGAAGCCTCATGAAAAGGAAGTTGATAGGGAAAGGATTCTCCGTGCTCAAATTGCTCCACCCACAACTCCTAAACCTTATTCAAGTGTTAGTTACTCATATGTAATAGTTAGCTTATTATGGCCTTTATGTTTGTTATTAGCCTTAGGCTTATGTAGAAGGCCCAAAGCTCAAATTGGATAAGGAAAGGAAGGAACTAGAGTGTTGCCCTATCTTCCCTCCTATAAATACCCCTTGTAAACCTTCATTTGAAGGTTGGTTGTTCATGTTTTCTTTTCACTCACTCTCTAAGCATAACCGTATACTCTATATCGTGTGTGTGTGTTTGGATACTTGTTCAATCGCCTCTCTATCTCTTATATAAGCTTGTGTTGTAAAACTAGTGACCTAACAGCAAAACATTAACTTCATTTTAATTCAAGTGTACAATCCAATAAAACAAAACATGACATCTCATGTTCAAATGAGAGGATCTTTATCCTACAAATATAGATGGGTGGCTTGTGGGTTCAAATGCCATTAAAGGACAAGTAAGGGTTACGTGTTGTTTAGTTAATAAGTATGTATATGGTGAGATTGCATACGTATCTTCTCTAAAAAAAAATTTGTTGACTATCTTAAATATTGTTGAAAAACTACCTATTAAAATAATATTTTATTTAATTTGTATAATTTGCATGTATATGATGAGATTGCATACGTATCTTCTCTAAAAAAAAGAGATTTGTCGACAATCTTAAATATTGTTGAAAAACTACCTATTAAAATAGTATTTCATTAATGTTAACGGTTTAGCATGATCTAAGCATGATTATATACTGCGAGTGATATTTGACAAGTTTAATCCACTTAAAGTTTGATAAGAGTTATTTTACATACCAAAATTTTCTTACAAGGGACTTATCTTCACCATCCATCTAAAAATAAATCAATGACTGAGATTAAAGCGATTTTATTACTTCGTATTTTTTATAATTTAAATATCTCTTAAACCGTTAATCGTTAAGCGAAACTAATTACACCATCGATGAAGCATTTAATTATCTTTCTATAGACGGTGACTTTGATATATTTCGAAAAAGTTAAAAAATCATTTTTTCATTTTTCTTCATTTGTTTTCATTTTCTTTCGAAACTGGAATTTGCATGAAATATCATATATGATTTAACACTAATTTGAAAATCACATGTGATATTAGTGTTAAATCACATATGATATGTAATATCATATGTGATACCAGTGTTAAATCATATATGATAAACCACATATGATATACATATCATATGTGATTTAACACTAATATCACATGTGGTATTCAAATTAGTGTTAAATCATATATGATTTTTTCATGCAAATTTCAGTAACGTAAAAAATGAAAAAAACTTTAAAAAAAGGTGAAAAACACAGAAATTTTTTTTTTGTCGAAAGATATCAAAGTGCTTTATCTATGAAAGATAATTAAACGCGTCGTAATCAGATCAATGGGTATTCCACCGATAGATGGTGACACCACATACTTACGATCTGACCATGATGAAGGATTGTGGGTTGAAAAAACAAATAATGAAAGTGAATTTTTTTAATTATTGGGATTAATCTCAACCATTGGATCTAATTAAAATGAATGGTGGAGATTGATCATTTGGTATGTAAAAGATATTTTGTCCTCAAATGATCTTAAATCCTTAAAGTTTAATCCATCGATCTCAGAACGTATTGACATGATGCAAATAAATACATCTAACTTCCTTATTGTGTATTTTGGGTCGTTTGGTTTGTATATAGGTTTAGGATTTGTATTCAAATTTGAATTTAAATTTGGATTTGAATTTGATGTTGAGAGAAAAAATATATTTTATACGTAGTAATAAATAATTAAAAAAAATGTTTAAAAAGAAAAGAATGGTCCCATCAAATTATAACCACACGATAATCTGAAAAGCATTTGTCATGACCCAATTTGTTATAAGAGGTATAGTTGTGTAAGGTGGTGCTTATAGTGATTAAGCCACCTCAAAGTACATTTTTCTACAGACGATTTCTATAATACCAAAACACCCTCCTTAGCTATAACGCCACTTTTTGATGCCATCATGCATATTTTTCTTTTTATTTAATAAAACAATATATTTAACTAAAATTTAATTTTATTATTAAAGAACGCATTACATAAATTTAAAAAAAAAAAAAAAAAAAAAAAAGACGTCAAATGAAAATAGCACATAAAAATAAAAACACCAATTGTCCCATTGTGTTTTTTGGTAGAAGGAAAGACGAATTTTTTACAGGTGTAAAAATATATATATATATTTTTTTTAATGATCCGGGTTTCTAAGTTGTTTTTATGAACTGGATTTTTATTTGATATTGACATAAATTTAGTGGTATCAAACCTACAAGAATATTAAATGCCCTTTGGGACTTGGGTCATCTTCTACCTCACCAAACCTGTAAAAAAAAACAAAACAAAAAAATAAAATAACAAAAAAACGTCACACAAACACAAACACAACACAAACGCAAACAAGAAAGACAACAAACCCACCCAAAAACCCTTCCGCTGAAGCGGTGGCTACGGCCCACCACCAAACTCCTGTAGTTCCTTATCGACTCATCGCCGTGATGGCTTGAGCAATCGGCGTGACCGCTCTCTAAAGAACTAAAAGAAAATCGGAAAAGTCACCATTTACCCCAAGAATGAATATTCATTCCTCTATATCAAATCTCATTTTCAAAAATAAAACCAAACAACAATTAATAAGATTGATCCAATACTTGATTATCACACTTTCATACTAACCGGGCCCTTACATTTAATCTATACAATAAAAGTAATGAAATTAGCCAAAATAGTCATTTTTTAAAAGGGTTATTTGCTTGAAAATGTATTATACTTATAACTTTTTGTCATTGTGTGTATAATCTTTATTATTATTATTGTTATTTTAAATTTTGACACAAACATTTTGAATTCAGTGCTATAGTGTGTATTTTGTGACTATTCTGTCACGTAAAATGACCATTTTACTTTTCGGGATTTGAAAAAAGTAAGGGTAATATGGTCACAAAGTACACAAAATAGCATGAATTCAAAAAGTTTGTGTCGAAATTTATAAAAAAAAAGACGATACATGCAATGACAAAAAGTGACAAGTATGATACATTTTTTATACTCGTACAACTCGCGTTCGGGGTCAAAGGAAACTTCCTTTTCTTGGAGCAAGTTTTTCAACCACCTAGGCAAAGGAACCTAATCGCTGTAGTGTAGTATTAGGGTAAGCCTCGATTGATATCGTTCTCTAGGGGAATATGAATGCTAGTGAGAAATTACTACGCTAAGGTTGGAGTTGAGGAAGATTATTTTTTATTTTTTTATATTTTTAGAAAATTGAAAGGTACGATCTCGGGGTTGGATTTGGGGGGGGTGGTACTTCTACCAATTACTCTACTATTCTAATTATCTAATTAACTAAGCTAAGGGGTAGTCTATGTCTATTGATGTGTGCTTGTATGATGATTAAAAATGTGTCTACCTAAATACTATTACTCCCTAGTTATCTTTTATTGATGGTTGAATTGTCACGTCCTTATTCTTAACGAGTTGTGTCTACTAAGGTCGTAGGGTATGCTTTTCTCCCTAACTCTTTGAGAATACCTTCAGGTTATTGCCTACAAAATCTCTAGGATTCATAAACTAACTCTAAGGTTATCTTTGGATTTTTAGCCTACAATAACTCTAGGCGATTATAAACTAATGTTCACAAAGATTACTCAAGCATTAAAAACACAACAATGGCCTATTGCAATCCTAAGCCAATTACAATTAAGATAAGAGACAACTAATGAATAATTAATAACTAGGTTTCATAGATCTAAGCAAACACACAAGTAAATTAGCCGGACATGGTGAACATGCAAGCATACACAAATACAATCGAAGACATAATGGAATCAATGAAGTAAATTACTTATCTTGTTGTAAAATAGGGTATGAGAACCCTAAGATACTGCCCAGACAAACCAAAATCGTTTTAGGTTTTTACTCCACAAATCTCCCTTCCTAAAAGTCCTAGAAAATCAAATTTTATATATAGAGTTGTTGAATCAAGCTGACGGCAGTCACTCTTTAATTGTAACGCCATCGGATCGCCGCCATTAAGGTTTCGTCTTGACCAAGTCAACTTTGTGACGTCCGCAGGTTGTGACGCCGCCGCCTTCAACCGACGCCTTCTAAATCGGATCTAGGCCGTATGAGTCGTGGACGCTCTACTCTTTAGCCCGACCGTCAGTACAAAATAGTAATTTCACTCCGAGCCGTCAGATTAGAAGGATCTAAGCCGCTCTTTGTCTCGACGGTGTAATTCCAGCAGCTTAAGTGTCTTGATTTTGACTTTAGCCATTTTCTTCACATATTCACGCATTTTCGTCCAAATAAACATCATTCCAAAGATTTTGCCTTCAAGAGACCTAAAAAGTGAAAATGAACGAAATTATGCAGTAACGGATATAAAAGTGGTCGATTAAGGGCTTAAATGACCCCTTAAAAGTGTACCTTTTAAATCCTTGTCAAATATCCTTACACTTGGTATTTGCTTGTCCTCAAGCAAATGTGCTTTTGGCCAATAAATTTATATGTTAGGGGGCATGAAGCATTGGTTTAGAACAATTCACAACAAGTATAAGCCCCGCAAAAGTCATAACAAGCACGTAAATTATATACTAGCACCTCACAAGTTGTGTTTGGATACTCTCATCTCTCGGGTGTATATGAAATATATCAAATTGAAAATGGAAGATAAACACTCATTAACCGGTCCTAGTACATAGATTACCATAGGCTTGAGACTAGATCAAACTTCCATCGCTTTGGCGTAAGCACCTAGGAAAAACTATATAAAAGGTCTTTTAAAGGGTTGTAACGTTAGGATTACGGTAGGGAAAACAAAGGGTTGTTTGGATAGGCGATTTAGTGGTGGCAAGCCAAAAATCTTTATGTTACAAGCATGAGAAGAATGGCGTTGCTAAGCCAAGACTCGACACTCTAAACTCTAGATAACTTTAAAACAAACAAACATAAATATAAAGATAGATGTAGGGTGGTAGCCCGTTTTTTTTTTCACATAAACTTTTACTCTACCATCCTTTACGATTACATCAAAATATAAGGGATTTATAGGCACATCCCTACACTTGAGTTTTTATTACTCTAACACTAATTTGACCCGAATTGAAAAGATCAAAACACTTGGAGTACATTATTACGTAAATAAAAGGAATTTGAATTTAACGTTCTTTCACGTCACTCCATAAAATTTAACTTTTTCCATGAGTCCCAATCGTCCCAAAACTGTATACAAAGGATATTACTCGACTTAGCAACTTATGCAAGTAACTAGATAATTGAACAAAGGGTTTAGTATGATAACAATAATGCACTAAAAGTGAGTGTATACAAGGTAGGCTAAGGCGATTTGGGTGTACATTTGATGGTGGATTGTAAACAATGCTCTTCATTGATATTCCGGAAAACTGAAACATCACGAGAACCGCGAAAAGGATAGGCTCTGAGGGGTTAACTAGGGGTATCGTGTACTAAAGATGAGTACATCGCAAGGGTGTGGGGAATTACTCAACCGATGTGGAAGAAGTAATTATATTACTGTATCAAACAAGGGTTATCCTAATGCCTCTTATCATTTAGTTATTCCTAATTAAACAAGTGTAGTCTCACTAGCGATCTCTGATGCATCACAAAAACAAGTTCTAGAATCTATTATACTACCTAGGTACACTCTCGGCATTAAAGATGAATGCTTTAATTCCTACAAATCTAGGGGTGAACCTCACATTTTTGGGGTGGAATTTGAGTGGTAAAGGGTTTTGTGCTAGTCATATAACTTCCTATCCATGAGACGCTTTATTAAGACTAATGGCCCACTCCTACATGTCATGAAAAATTTTAAATTTGGTGCCAAAATTACCCTAACCGATATTTCTCATTGTTTATTACTAAAATGAAATTGGACAAGACAAATAGTCAATGATAAGCATAGTTTCAAAGTTCCCGTTTTATTTTCCCTCCCTACACTTAAACTGAACATTGTCCCCAATGTTCCCCTAAAGTATCAGAGTTATGATAATGGAAGGTAATTAAAAGAGAAAGAAACTAATACTCCCCTGATTAGCTCGGCAGGATCTCAGGTGAAGTAGTGGTTAAATTCTACTCCAAGAAGAATGTATGCGTGAAAAGCTCATCAAATTTTATGTTTCTTCTTCTTGATAAATAAAACCTGCACACTTAAGAAAACGCACAAAACCTTCGCTAAAATCGGCTGGTAAAACTATATATGACTCTACTAAACTAGGATATAATGCTTGTGGAACGGATGTTTAAAGATTTTCTCGGAAAATTAAGACCGAGAAATTCCAAAAATTTATAAGTAGCTTAAAACGAGAGAAAATAAGATAAGTGAGTTTCGCCCTCCCGACGCCAAGTCAGTTACAATCCGACAACTGTCAGTTATCCTGAAAGAAACCGGTCTGCGTTTTTCTAGAAAAATTACATCTTTAGAATCTGGAAAAATTTCTGCAAAACATGCATTATGACTCGATACAAGCATTTGACTCTAACAAATACACATATATATCTTTTTCAAGAATTGTAATTCTCATGTTCCCGTTCTTTTTTTTAAAAAAAACGTGTGTAATCTTCCCAACATTTATCCTTTTTATAAAATACCTTTATATGTAATTAAGACGAGGTTAAAGAAAAAATAAAGCATTTTCACAAATTCTGTGGAAAACTAGAAGGGGGTTGAATAGTTTTACCAATTAAAACTTAGTTTTAAAATATTTAGATCGACTTATGTCAATCTATTTGGATGTGTATGTTGGACTTTGATAGATAGATATATAAATGTGTAATGAAAGATAAAGAGTAAGGAGCACATAACCACGACATGAGTATTTATAGTGGTTCGGCTACAAGGACACCTTCCTTGCCCTACTCCACTCCCCGAGTCACCTACGCGAGAGTTCGTAATCACTACACGACACCAACTCCTTTTGGCGGAGAAGCTTTCACAACGTCGCCTACTCTTTTTCCGGTACTAGGCTAACCAACCGGTTCTTTCAGCGGAGAACCACACCTACCACAACGCTTGTTCTTCCCTTTATCTGGTACTAGGCTAAGTACCGAGTTCCATTACGATGGAGGAACTACTACCCAACACTACACAACACCTAACCCGAAAAGGAGACCAACTCCTTATTACAACACCATCAAGGATATCAATATCATTGGATACAACCTATCTCTATTTGTATATCAATGCACCTCATCGAGTATACAACCTTGACATTCTTCACTAATGTCATTTGACTTGACTTCTAGGCATCTTTTACTAATGCCCTTGACACGGACGCTTGGCACCTTTCACTAATGCCTTCGTCTTGACTCCTTTAGCATTCTTCACTAATGCTTTTGACATGGACGTTAAGCACCTTTCACTAATGCTTTCGTCTTGACTCTTTCGACATCCTTCACTAATGCCTTGGACACAACACTTCTATTGAGGAAGAAAGAAGTATCAATCAAGAGAACCTCAGTAATCTTGATGATGACGAAGCATGGCAACTCATGGACTTGAGCTTTCTCGACTTCAAGAGGTGGTGATCTCACCTTTAAGAGGAACCTAGAGAATCACACAAAAACAAAAGACAAACTGCATTGAAAGATCCTTAGGATATGTGGTTAGAAGGTTACAATACTTGGGGAAAGTATGTGTAGGAGTGGCAACCCAAAAGGAAGAAATGGCTCACTATTTATAGAGAAAAAAACAGCTACTGTTCCATGGATCCCACGGATCCCTCACTTGAGAGATTTGTGCAGTGTAAAACTGGGGATCCGTGGGACGCTCCCTTTTGCCCATGGGTTTTGGGTCAAGGGTCATGGGTTATGGATCATGGGTATCCAAGTAGATACAATGTATCTACAAGATGCAATGCATCTAGTCCATGGGTCATGGGTTAAAACCATGGGTCATGGATAATATCCATATATGACTTAAGCATGATGTCATGCAATGGGTTATGGGTCATGATCCATGGGTATGGGTCATGGACTTTGGGTTATACCCAACTACATTCAATGTATTTGGTCAATGGGTCAAATACTTAGGTTTCTACCCATTTATGTTACCCATTATTATACATACTAGTTATGTATATATTTACCCAATATGTAAACACTAGTTATTGTACATATGTTTTACTAAATCATAAAATCACTTATACTTGTTTTAGTGTTTTATGTGAAAACGTAAGTGTGTTAGAAAACTATTCGCTCAAACCAGTTATATATTTTTATTTGTTTCGTTAAAATGATTTTACGTTTATTATCGACAAAACATTAGAAGATCGTAAAATATAAATAAACGTTTTTACGTCTTATTTGTATTAACAATCTCCCCCTTTTTGTTGATGACAAAACATAAAATTATTTTAAGGAAATACTAAAAGAGCGTCGAAAAAAACTAACACAATGTTTTAAGAAAAACATGTAAACGAAAGAAAATATAGAGAACAAGTGACGGGAAGAGTTCTCGTCTTAACTCCCCCTTGACGAGTCCATCCCTTTGAGAGGTAAAAAACTACTAAGCTAATGCTTTGCAAAGGATATTTGCAATTGGTTTCGTTCTTAGTGGCGATAATGCTCCCCTTGATGATTGCAACTTTATAAAGGGACGTCATGAAATGTAATCCAAATAAGGATTATATTGCAAATGGTTTTGTATATATGTTTGACACAAGCTCCCTAGCTTAGGGTGTCAAAGTCTTCATGTGTATTTTGAAAATCCACAAAACAAAGGTTAGAACATAAGTATATAGTGCATAATTTCCTGAAAATAAGACTCAAGTTAATAGAAACCGGTTCAAGGTGACGATCCCACGTTCTCCTGGAGGGATCCGCCTAGGCAAAACTCAGGATCCGCCTATCTGATAATAGAATTCAAAGAATGGTGATGTAACAAATAATGTTATCATCAAAGTGAGATATGTATTCAAGCAACAAACATATACTCAAAGCAATATGGCATATAAACTATCATTCAATAAAACATAAGAGATGATCTACAAATCTCTAAAAACTAAGAGAATGATTTAGCCATGTAATACATATTCTACTAATACAAATAAGTGACCAAAACTTTAGCAACAATGTGCTTGAGTCTAAGGATGAGTAGACTTGTTGATTTGGTCCAATCTTTCAAGACGATGATTAAACATGAAATGGGATTCCTAAACGATCTAAGTTAAGTTTGAGACTAGGACACCATTCTAATCCTTAGGCTCATGGTTGTTTGGGTTTGTTGACCTCATCGAAATGTTCGAGGAGGTGATAAAACATGAAACGTTGCTCTTCACGTAGTTCATGTATCAACCCTTCAACGTGTTGACAATGATAGCAATCCTTGTCATGGTTTTGAAAAGGTGGTGGTAAAGATCGAGCGGCTTGATGTGGAGGTTCAAGTGAAGAAGGTTGGGGATCCTCAAATGAAGGAGGGATTGGTGGAGGCACATTAAATGGTGGCTTAACAAGGGTTGATGGTGGAGGTAGAGGAATGTCAACTTCCATGTGGTCGGGTGGTTGATTTTGATGTCTCCTCATAATCCAAAATGGACCATTAGAGGGAAATGGAGAAATGAACATCGGTGCAAGTGTTGATTCAACACCTTGGTTTAGTTGTACAATCTTCTCTAGTGAAGAGTGTGTCGGTAATGGTGGAGGATGAGATGGCCTAGGGGGTAAGTCCTCTAAGTTGTAAGAATGTGGAGATGATTGTGAGGTGATAAATGATATGGATCTAGGCACCAATGATGTTGGTTGGGTTGAGAATGGTATGTTTGGTTTAGTAGGAATTATGGAGTTTGGTGATGTTATTTTAGTAGGAACAATCCTCTTGGAGATTGGTTTTATTGGTTGAGGAGAAATCCTAGCATTTGTGGATTTAACCGGAGATGATTCGGTTGAGGAAATTTCGTGTACAACACGAGCAAGTTTCTTGGGTGGTTCTTGGGTGGATGAGTTAGCACTAGGAGCTTTCCTCATGATGAAATAACTAAGGAGAAGGTTTTCAAATGCTGAGAATTATGTTGTGGTTGATGACTAAGAGATTCTAACAAGATGACTTATAAAGAGAAGGATTTGGCAAGTGCATTCAAGACTTACGCCACTAAGATCCTTTGGAGTGTGATGATTAGCATGCACAAGAGTCAATCTTTAGAGCTGTACTGATCTAGGGAATTAATTAAGATGAGGTAGAGTGTTCAAGTTAGCAAGATGAGCTTGAAATGATTGTTTTAGCTAGAGTTTGACATAAATCTGTCATCCGGATCCCACGGTTTCCTCCAATGAGGGATCCGTCTAGGCTAATCCTAGGGATCCGGCTCTCAGCAACTAAGAAAGGATAAAAATGATGCTTGTAAGGTCTAAAGCCTATACCTCCTTGAGTGTTTCAGTCATCCTAAGTGTCTTAAATGAAAGAGTACTTAAATGATCAAGGCAATGAGTGATGTAGCTAATGATTGCCTTTTATGGAAGAAAAATAGGACTTTATGATCACCAATGGGTGTTTAAGGATGACACTAGGAATATTGATGGTGTCAAGTCATATTAAATGATCCTAGAGATCAGATGTACACTTGAGATAAAATTTGAAAAATCCTTAAAAAATTACAAAAATTGAAAAACTAGTTTTTGACCCATTTTGAGGTAAGGATGACTAAAATCAATTTTCTAAAATTGATAAGAATATCAAACTAAGTGTTTTGAGATGTGAGGAACAATGTGTGAGTATTAGAGCGGAAATATGGTAAGTTTTGATGAGTTGATAAATCAAAAACACTTTGAATTTGATCCTAAGTTAGCTATGGGTGAGTGTGGAGCATTCTAATCTTGAAGAAGACTTAAGTGGTTCTAAATCCTTATGTTTAGCTAGTATGAAGTGATCTAATGAGCTGTTTTGATGTGTGGGATTCTGTATTGCACATCTGTTACCACGGATCCCACGGTTCCCTCAAATGAGGGATCCGTCTAGTACAATTTTAGGGATCCGGCAACTGTAGATCAGAAACATCACATAAGGAAATTCAGTTTTTTCACCATACTATGTACACTAATTTCTATTAAACTCTACTCCAAAGAACAACAACACAAGCATGATATCACATAAATCATATCATAGATAAGAGTAGGGGTGAGCAATCCCGACCGACACCCCACTCCCTCCCGACACCGACCGACCGTGAATCGGGTCTAGGCGGGTTGCGTTTTCCTAGCAACGGATTCGACTGGGTCGAGTTGGGACGGTCCCTAGAAAACGCAGCCAAAATCAAGATTCGGGACGATTTGGGACCATTATCGGGTCGGGAGTTGGTTTGGGTTTTTCCCCATTGTCGGTATCGGGATTAGTCGGGACGGGTCGGGATTCATCCCGATGCTCACCCCTAGATAAGAGTAGAAATGACAATATCCAAAACAACACAAACTAGTGTACTTCCAAAAAAACATAAGCATTCATTCATAAACCAAATGTCTAAAGACAAGCATAATCCTAATGTCTCTTTCGTCAATCCTTTCTTTTCCTCTTTCTCGACTTCATGACGTAGTTAGCTAGGTTTTGGAACATATCCTTTATTTGTTAGAATTCCGTGGTTTCGTTTGGAAGGGTTGGAAGTTGTTGATGGTAGGCAATGGGGTCCAAATCGATGTTAGCTTCGGGGTTGACATTTACTTCTTCTTCTTTGTCCAAGGAATCCGGGATTCCATTGACCATGAACCGTTTAGAGGGTTGTTTGGTAAGAGGTACCATGACGTGATCGGAAAGGATATGATCATCCTTGATAGGAGATGGTTGCAATGCACTAACATACTCACGGAGTCGTGTTAGGAGCATACCATATGGAAGTACCATGTTGGAAACTTTGAATAACCCGGCCATTCTCTTCACAATGTAATGGGCGAGATTAAAGGCAATACATCATTTGTACAAGACATGCATTTGGATGGTCTTTGTTACCGACCAAGCTAATGACATTTTCCCAAAGAATTTCTTCCCATTTTCTAAAAATGGGGTGCATTTCGAAGAGTTTCATTTGAAAGGGATCACGGTGAATGAGCTTTGTTTGGTTGAAAGCGGATTGGTCGGTTCTAACTTTGAAAATGGTGTCTCGAACGGTTGCGGGTTCATCACGAGGAGTATGGTATATTGGTTTGGAATCAGGGAAAAGATTGAGTGGATATTGCCCAATCTTGAGAGTACATACAAATTCCTTCACAAGGAATGCGAAGGATTTGAGCAAATGTGTTGAAAGGTAGAGTGAAGTTTCGTTTATTGATGATAAAGGCAATTGAAATGCTATCATCCGTGTTTCGAATGATCCTAACGCTTTTGTAGAATTCAAAGATGAAAACCGGACAAATTTGTTCATCAATATCAAAGAGACAATCAAAGTTGATTGCCGAGAAGACTTGGCGAATGTCGGTATTTTCAAGGAAACATTCCTTGACCACACGAACTTCGTGGATAAGTCGTTTTTCAAGTCTTTTGAAGACTTTGCGATCGGTTTTTGACAAGCCCTCTTTTCGATAGTATTGGGTGAGGTAATGGACGGTATCATGGTGGTCTTGTTGGGTGGCTTTAGGCATGGTTGGTCCTAGAAAAAGAAATATTATAATTAGGAAAAATTTGTTGAGATGGGTTTATTGTTTTGATTTGTATTAACAATGTTGTAAGCCCAATGTAGTCTTAGTTATGTGAAAACCTTTTCTAGTGATCAATTTTGGAAAACCTAATTTTATCAATTGATTAAGAAAAATTAAAAAACCATAAACCCTAGGATGAATATGATGAAGATTAGACCATGTTAGTGTAATTACTTACAATGATGTTCTGGAGATGGATGCTTAAGGATATGGAATCCTATGGAGATGAAACTAGCTCTTGGGTCGTTTTTGTGTTTTGTGAGGAGAGGGAAAATGAGCAGGGTTGATTTTGAAAGGCATATAGCTGGTTTCTGTCACACGGTTCCTTCGGTTCCCTTGTATTAGGGATCCGGCTAGTACAACTAGAGGATCCGCCATCAGAGAAGAAGAGGTATTTGGCATTATTTTTGTAATAAGTTATAAAATAGCTTATGGAACAAAAATAGTGTTGAGGTTTCTAATTGAAAAGATGTTTGGTCAACGGGATTTGATAGTTTAATTATCAAGGATCCATTTGTGACGACGGCGTTATTTTGACGAGATCAAGAGGAATACTATTCCCGATGATGAGTAAGTCAGGAAAGTGGCGAAAAGATACTTTTAAGAGACTAGCAATTATTAACTTCTAAAATAAAGGATGGTATCAACATATTCATGTAGATGTAATCTAGCTAATGAAAAGTGAACATACCTTTATGCTCTTGGTATGGTTTAAGGAGACCATAAGACAGAAAATACTTCATGAGCTTTTAAAGTAATCAGTTGTACTTAGAATAAGTAGATTGAGATTACTTTTAGGTTCTTCCTTGAAGGTTGACTTCATTATTCTTTGAATAGAAATGAAGACTTTGGAGAGATCCTAGCATGAAGATTTCTTAAAAAAAATGTTAGAATAATCTATCAATATCCAACATAGAATAAAATTATTTTAAAAGGTTTCCTTCTTTGTAGTTTTCAAACATACACGGATCGTATCAAGTTTTTAAAGTACAACATACTCTAAGAAACTTGGTAATGAAGCTCTGATGCCAATTGTGGAAAACTAGAAGGGGGGGTTGAATAGTTTTACCAATTAAAACTTAATTTTAAAATATTTAGATCGACTTATGTCAATCTATTTGGATGTGTATGTTGGACTTTGATAGATAGATATATAAATGTGTAATGAAAGATAAAGAGTAAGAAGCACATAACCACGACACGAGTATTTATAGTGGTTCAGCTACAAGGACACCTTCCTTGCCCTACTCTACTCCCCGAGTCACCTACTAGAGAGTTCGTAATCACTACACGACACCAACTCCTTATGGCGTAGCCTTCCCACAACGCCGCCTACTCTTTTTTGGTACTAGGCTAACCACCGGGTTCTTTCACAAGGGAGAACCACACCTACCACAACGTTGCCTACCCTTTATCCAGTACTAGGCTAAGTACCGAGTTCCATTACGATGGAGGAACTACTACCCAACACAACACAACACCTAACCCCAAAGGAGACCAACTCCTTATTACAACACCATCAAGGATATCAATATCCTTGGATACAACCTATCTCTATTTTTATATCGATGCACCTCATCAAGTATACAACCTTGACATTCTTCACTAATGTCATTTGACTTGACTTCTAGGCATCTTTCACTAATGCCCTTGACACGGATGCTTGGCACCTTTCACTAATGCCTTCGTCTTGACTCCTTTAGCATTCTTCACTAATGGTTTTGACACGGACGTTAAGCACCTTTCACTAATGCTTTCGTCTAGACTCTTTCGGCATCCTTCACTAATGCCTTGGATACAACACTTCTATTGAGGAAGAAAGAAGTATCAATCAAGAGAACCTCAGTAGTCTTGATGATGACGAAGCATGGCAACTCATGGACTTGAGCTTGCTCGACTTCAAGAGGTGGTGATCTCGCCTTTAAGAGGAACCTAGAGAATCACACAAAAACAAAAGACAAACTACATAGATAGATCATTAGGATCTGTGGTTAGAAGGTTACAATACTTGGGGAAAGTATGTGTGGGAGTGGTAACCCAAAATGAAGAAATGGCTCACTATTTATAGAGAAAAAACAACTAATGTTCCATGGATCCCACGGATCCCTCACTTGAGGGATACGTCCAAAGGTAAAACTGGGGATCCGTGGGACACACCCTTTTTCCCATGGGTTTTGGGTCATGGGTCATGGGTTATGAATCATGGGTATCCAAGTAGATACAATGTATCTATAAGATGCAATGCATCTAGTCCATGGGTCATGGGTTAAAACCATGGGTCATGGATAATATCCATATATGACTTAAGCATGATGTCATGCAATGGGTTATGGGTCATGCTCCATGGGTATGGGTCATGGACTTTGGGTTATAACCAACTACATTCACTGTATTTGGTCAATGGGTCAAATACTTAAGTTTCTACCCATTTATGTTACCCATTATAATACATACTAGTTATGTATATATTTGCCCAATATGTAAACACTAGTTGTTGTACATATGTTTTACTAAATCATAAAATCACTTATACTTGTTTTAGTGTTTTATGTGAAAACGTAAGTGTGTTTGAAAACTATTAGCTCAAACCAGTTACGTATTTTTATTTGTTTCGTTAAAATGATTTTACGTTTGTTATCGACAAAACATTAGAAGATCGTAAAATATAAATAAACGTTTTTACAGCTTATTTGTATTAACAAATTCAAACATGAGAATAAAAAATCAATGAAAAGATATATGATACACAAACAAGCAGACAATTAAGCATGGGTTGCCTCCCACTAAGTGCTTTTCTTTATTTATGAGTCTTGTAGCTAGACTCGAAGTCGTGCCCCTACGTACCTATGTAAGTAAGCTTATCCTCAAGAATGTCATAAGGATCAAACTTATCATTTAAGTTCCTAGTTGTACGCTTAGTTCGGTATGCCTTTTCAAACTTTTCTCCATCGGGGTCATAGATTGTCATCCTAATGTGCCATTCTCCATTACCATCACTAGGTGGTCTATCCCAATTCCAATTATGCTTAGGTTTCTCACTCTCAACTTTCCACTTATTCATGACAAGATTAACGGTCAAGCTTCCTAAGAACTCGGTCATCCTCCTAAATACGAAGGCGTCCTCGAACGGGTTCTCTTCTATATCCCTAGCCAATTCTTGGTCATGGAAAGTTGAATTACTAACAAATTTCCTCTTCTAGATAGAAAGGTCATTGGGGACCTATGAAATCTTTATTAATCCAAGGCCCATATCTAGATGGCGTTCTATCTAACATGATCTCTTAGGGAATTTCTTCCTCTTTGTAGTAGATATGCTTCTTGACATAAGTAAATTGACCTAGCACTCCCTTCTCCTACCACTATTTTAGACATCTTACAATCAATTATGGCACTAGCGGTAGCTAAGAATCCCCTTCCTACTAACAACGGGCATGTTGGGTCCTTATTCATGTCTAGCACATGGAAATCCGCCAAAAGAGTCAATTCACCTACGTGCACTACCATGTCTTTTATTATCCCTACGGATATGCAATACTCACAGTCCACTAGACCTAAGATGGTTTCCGTTGGCTCTATCTTACCTAAGTTAAGGCTTCATGAAGTGACAGCGGAAGAAGATTGATGCTCGATCCTAAGTTGGCTAAAGTGCCGAAGGTTTGGAGTTTCAAGCCTTCACGGAAGAATGAATACCAGATCATCTAACTTCTTAGGTAACTTATTTTGCACAAATGCGGACCCACGTTCTCCTAGCTTTAGTTCTCGCTCATATTTTTCTTTTAAAGCATTGTAATAAGGTGCATGAGCCAAGACTTCAAGAGCTGGTTTTCTTGGTGGAGTTCCTTGTACTCCCTCTAGATTAGGTTTGGGTTCTTGGTTGGCGTTTTCAAGAGTTAGTTGGACCAACGGTTCGGGTCCTTAGTACTTCATGAGGGATCGCTTGGAACCTGTGTTGATGGCGTTAGCAGGATGAACTTTCGTGAAGGGCATGGATATTCACTTTCCCAAGGTGAGCAAGAACATGAAGTCGATGAAATTGAATTCACTTTTGGGTTCTTTATAGTGTCACTTGGTAGTGCTCCAATTTCCCGGTCATTGAAGGCTTTTTAGAGGGCGTCGAGCTTGTTTGTCATCTCGCCTTGTCGTTACTTGAAATCGGCTTCAAGCTTAGTCAATCAAGTTTCTTGAGATGACATGAATCTAGACACAATTGCCTCAAGACTAGTGGAATTCCCGGTATTTGGAGGGTTGAACCTATTGGGTGGACTAGATAAGCTTTGGGGTGGGTTTGAATTTTGGTTCCACTTAAGGTTAGGGCGATTCCTCCATGAGGGGTTGTAGGAGTTTCCTAAGTTGTTTTGTTCGGGCTTGAAAGTGTACCACTTCTCTCTCCCGCTCCGTCAGGCTGGAGGCGTAGTCCGCAAAAGCTTGTTCGGGGAGTCTTGTGCAATCAAGAGTGCCATGGGGATCACTACACAACTCACAAGGTAGAGTGATTTTGTTTACTTGATGCGGAGACTTAGGATTTTTGTAAGAGCTCATTAGTAATTTGACTTGATCTTCGCTCGAAAGCATCCTAAGATCCGGGCGTCAAGTCAATGGGAGGCGAGATTGCCTTTATGGTTTTGGGGAAACTCAGGGTCATTCCAAATTTCGTTGTCATGTAGAGCAAGGTCCTCTATTGTACCCACGATTCTTCAGCGGAGATCACTAAGTTTACCAATCGCCGTTGGTCAATGGATTGCTTAGTTCAGTTGATA
>OU343220.1:226765314-226951020 GCA_910596185.1 Chrysanthemum makinoi
TTTCACTAAGACTAAAGCAAAGAGTAGTTATAGATGGCGTAAATGGATATATAACACACTAGATTTCTATGGATACCTAAAGCTATTGATGTGTGTATATCTACTATATCTCCAAGTACTAACCTCTAACATTTCGGTTCCAAATCTACTTCTATTCCATCCTGTCGCCTCAGGTGTAATGCAGTGATACGCATCATTCTCTAGATTGTTGATAGCGGATAAATCTCCTACTAATAATACGAAAGTAATCTTAAATCAAGTATCAAACTTATTGCAAAGTTCATTGGCACTGCCAAATTTCGAGAATGATCACTTCAAGCAGCCTATCATGGGCTACGGAGATTATGTCAATGGGAACATCGAAATCAGCAGTGTTTACTATGTGGAAGGCCTCGGTCACAACTGCTTTCAGAGGTCAATTTTGTGATGGAGATTGGAGGTTGCTTTCCGGGAGAAAACTTGTTTCATTCGTGATCTACAAGTAAATGACCTTATGTCCGCTCGCTGCATTTAGTCTCTACACTATCTCTATGCAAGACATGGTTGCTTCCTCTCCCATTTGCTTACTCTATAAGGCAACATCAACCCCCGCTATGGCACCGCTGCTCTCACATCTAAACTTTCAAACCATCACCAACCTTGCTCGACACAAACTAGTTGAAGGACTCCCACGATTCCCGTATTCAAAAGATCACCTTTGCTCAGCTTGTGAACAAGGGAAAAGCACTCGTGCTCATTTTCTTTCAAAGGTGGAACACGTACTCAAAGATGTGCTTCATCTTCTTCACATGGATTGTGTGGCCCGCGCGTGCAAACGATCAATGGCAAACGCTACATCTTAGTAATTGTTGATGACTACACTCGATGGACTTGGGTCTACTTTCTTCGTAGCAAAGACCAAGCTCCACAAATGATCATCACCTTTCTCACAAAATACGTGTTCAGCTCAAGAACACCGTCAATCATCGTAACGTGACAAAGGAACCTAATTTGTTAACAAAACCCTTCGTGAATTCTATGAGAAAGTGGGAATTCAAAGATCAAACATCTATTGCACGCATAACACCAACAAAACGGAGTTGTTGAAAGACGAAACCTAACGTTAGTGGAAGCCGCAAGAACAATGTTA
The DNA here is from genome assembly GCA_910596185.1 of Chrysanthemum makinoi. Classification (NCBI taxonomy): domain Eukaryota; kingdom Viridiplantae; phylum Streptophyta; class Magnoliopsida; order Asterales; family Asteraceae; genus Chrysanthemum; species Chrysanthemum makinoi. The sequence goes on from OU343220.1 coordinate 226,766,444, forward strand.
ATCAATGCTAAACTTCCAGATACTTATGGGCGTAAGTCGATCTACGTGATGCTATACTCAAAACCGCTCTATGATCACAAAACGCCACAACAAAACACCTTTCGAGCTTGTCCACAACTATAAACCGAACCTCAAACACTTTCATGTATTTGGATCTCTTTGCTATCCGACTAATGATCGTGATGACTTTGGTAAGCTCAAAGCCAAAGCTGACATTGGAGTCTTTATTGGATATCGTGATAATTCTAAAGGTTTCCGAACGGAATCGTCGAACAAAGGAGGTGATGGAAACGATTCATGCTCATTTCGATGAACTCACGGAAATGGCTTCTGAGTATAACAGCTTAGAATCCGGTCACAACCGCTAAACTTCCTCAACCCCATCATCACCGAAGAAAGCCCTCACCTAACTCACAACAAATGGAAAGGTTATTTGCTCCTCGCTCGCTGACGATATTGATGAACGTGCTCCGTGTGTATCCTGCTTCCGCCGCACAACCTGATAATATTCCTATACCCGATACACTCGCTACAACAAATCTATGTTGAAGATGCACTACACCAGCTTGACTCCAACACAACAGCTTGAACACACCGCCTCCAACAATGATGAACCAAATGATGATATTCTCAATGAAATACCCCACCCGCAGATTTTGATCCAAATGCTCTTCAACCCGCTTGCTAATGAGATCGCCGCACCGATGTCGCTGAATCTTCAACAAACCATTTGAATCCTCGGAACCGCACAATGTATACCAACATCAAACCTCCACACATAGATGGACAAAAGACCATCCTCTGGAAAACATTATTGGCAACCCAAATCAACTCGCCAAGACAACGCCTTCACACGCACGTGAACATTGCATTTATGCACTCACCGTCTGCCAATCTGAACCTAAAACATCAAAGACGAATGACAAAAGACAACTGGATTGAATCCATGCAAGAAGAACTCAACCAATTCAAACGCCTTGAAGTATGGGAACTGGTTGAAAGACCAACAGGTCTACGCCATTGGTCTAAAATGGATTTGGAAAACAAATTGATGTCAAGGGAACGCCATCCCAAACAAGTCACGCCTAGTGGCTAAGGGTTATCGCCGTGAAGAGGGAATAGACTTTGAAGAATCTTTTGCTCCCGTTGCTCGCCTTGAGGTCGCGGATATTTCTAGCGCTCGCAGCTCATATGAATATGACCGTCTATCGATGGATGTCAAAACGGCGCTTCTCAATGGACAACTTAAAGAAACGGTTTATGTCACCAACCGGATGGATTCGCTTGATCCCGAAGTTCGAACCATGTTTACAAACCTAACAAAGCTCTTTATGGTCTCAAACAAGCTCCTCGGCATGGTACGATAAGCTATCATCTTTCCTCATTGCCAATAATTTCACCAAAGGTTCAGTTGACCCAACTCTTTTTATACAATATCACGGGCACACATCTTAATTGTTCAAATTTACACGGATGACATCATTTTTGGGTCTACACATAAAAAGTTTTCAATCGCTTTTGCAAAACTAATGAAGAAAAATTTTGAAATGTCCATGATGGGTGAACTTACGTTCTTTCTAGGACTACAAGTTCATCAATCACCCCGTGGTATTTCTTGAGTCACCCAAATATGCCCTTGAATTGTTAAACAAATTTGGAATGGAAAACTGTGACACCTATGCCACACCAATGGCTCATACCAAGAAGCTAGACTGATTTACATGGGAAATTGGTGGACCCTACAAAATACCGTAGTATTATTGGGACTCTCATGTATCTAATGCCTAGCGACTGATATTGTCTTTGCCGCTATCTATGCTCCCGCTATCGGCCGCACCAATCAAACCCACCACCTCTCGAGGCTAAAAGAATCCTCCGATACATAAAGGGAACCATTAACTTGGGGATCCGTATCCCAAGGATTCTCGGTTTTGAACTAATCGCTTCAGACGCCGACCACGCAGATGCTTAGACTCACGAAAAGCACTTCGTGAGCTTTACAATTTCTTGGTGATAAACTGGTGTCATGGCAATCAAAGAAGCAGGATTGTACATCACTGCCATCAACCGGCAGTAATATGTAGCCATGTCCGCATGTTGTGCTCAAGTCATATGGATGAGAACACAACTTAAAGACTATGGTTACGATTTGACGAATCCCGATGTATCTGCGACAATCGGAGTATTGCAATCTCGCGCAACTCGGCCAAAGACTGAAATCAAAGCACATCGATCTTCGATATCATTTCATCAAGGATCACGTGGAACATGGTACCGTTGAATTATATTTTGTGGGTACGAATACCAATTGCGCATCTTCTCACCAAAGCCTTGCCTCCCGCTAGGTTTAATGAGTTGGTCCACCGATTGGTATGAGGTGTTTGACTCAAGAGGAATTTGATGATCTCCTAAAACAGTCTTAAAAACCTGTCAAACACCAAATTCTCTTTTGTAAATAATTTTTCCAAAACAAAATACAAAAATATAAAACCTGATAAAAACAACAAAAATATTCTTCTATCTATTTTCTTTCAACATTGCAAGTACATTTCTTCCGTCAACACTTTAATCTTTCAAAATTCAATATTTTTCCGATCAAGTGTTTAGGGGGAGAAAATAATCTTTAACCGCTTCAAAACATCTCGTACTTGCATGTTATCATATCTCGGTTGACTCTTTTACAAATGGTGGTACAGTTCATGGTTCAAAGACACTGACTTTAAATTAATAACCTTTCATTATTTTCTCAAGTCGAGGGGAGTGTCATCAAGTTTCTTTCCTAAAATCTTCATTTGGTAACCAAAATGGAAGTTAAATGGCTTTGGATGAAAAAGGAAAAGGTGGAGGGACCTAAACTGTCAAAAGGTTAAACTCACTTTTAATAAAACACCCTCCCACCTACTTTCACTTCTCATTTATTACTAAAACCTAAAACCATCCTAACGACAAAATCACTCAAGAAATCCGTGTTTTGATCATCATTTTGTAAGTGGTTTAATGTTTCTAACATGTTTTTAACATTGGTTTTGAATTTCAAATGAATCCAACCAACCTATCATGATGAGTGATTTTGTGTTCTCGCTACCAGTAATGAACACATGATCAAGTGTTATGTGTTTATGGTTAAAAGGATTGTGTCAAAATGTTTCAACATCAATGATATATTTTAACTCAAAACAAACCCAGTACACTAATTAATGATTTTTGAAAATTAGGGTTTATGAGTCGAATTGGGTATTTCTAATGTGAAGTGTTTTGGTCAAAAAGATTGTTGGGTTATGCTCTTGTGATGATGAATTGATGATTTCCAAGGCTCTATAACCACCCGTAAACCAATTGATTAACAATTTGAAATTAGGGTTTAAGGTTCTAAGATTGGGTATTTTTGATTCAATGCAAATTAAGTGTTAAACTTGGTCATTATGCTCTACAACATCTAAGATATACCGTAAAAACTTTGGTGCATATTCCATGGCTAGATCTCATATGCCGAGATTTAGGGTTTAGACTACGCAGTATGCGCTTCTACGCGAATCGTTAAACTGTCCAAATGTGTTTTGATGTCATAAAATGAATGTTATGTGTTTAACTTTGATGATATGATGCTTTATTTCGGCTTGCAACACTAATATTCGTAATCAAGGTTGTTGTTAATCTACGCATAAGGATCACCTTACGCGTAGCTTGTTATGCGTAAGATTTGTCTGACGCGTAGCTTCTACGCATAAGGTTCTACATATGGGACTACGCTGTATCTCGTGAAGGATATGCGAAAAGGACCTCACGATAAGGTCAACTCTTACAGTAGCCTTACGCGTAAGGTTAATATATGCTACACATGCTTTACGCATAAGGTCCTTCTTTCCTACGCGAACACTTCTTACGCGTAGTTAAGAACCCACGCCGTAAGTTTACGCCTCAGCATATATCATTCCCTGCTTCACGATAACTTTACCAATCCTACGTAAGCCCAGATCATACCTTCATGATGAATTGTTACTTGTACAAACTTGTAAATAAACTAATCATATCATCACGAATCCTAAAATGTCACTAATAAACTTAAATCGTTTGATATGTTGTGAACAATAAGTGATAAAATAAACTTTAAAACTTAAAGTTAACTAACTCACTAAACATTTCACGACGTCATTGGACTATTGAATATACAAGTGACTTAGGACTCGTAATAATCATTGACACTGTACATTCAATAACCAGACAATAAGACCTTCTCGTTGACTAACATTATGTCTTTCGATATGTTGGTTCTTTTGGCTAATGTTATTTCGAGATCACGACATGGTCAACAAATGAATATGGATGCACCTGAAGTTCTCTCCATTGCCGATATCTATCCTCATGGCTATCCAATGAAGATAGGAAAGAATAATCTCCGTGTTGACTTTGACACCCCACTTGCTCAATCTTCATGTTTAATTGCTATTGACATTCCGAGGACTCATCCGTATCGTAACATGCTTTCACACTCGCAATCGCTCCTCAGATCTACATCCAACAGCTCGAACACTATGGAAAGGGTCAAAGGACAAACGCCGCGGACGGTGACTCAATCACAAACAAGTCACCATTACACTCGCAGACTTAAGGGTCGTTCTCCTAATTCCCGATGTCGATCCAACCAAACTATATGCCACACCCGCCAAGAGCTCACTCTCCAATTCTTAATCAATATCTTAGCGACGAGGCTACTGTGAATAATCACCAAGCATTCTCACGAGCTTAAGAGTATTCCTCAACCCCGAGAACTCTCTACATGATCATCACCAAGTTCTGCTTCGTCGCGGATAGCCGCTATGAGCACCCTAAGCTCATGGAACTGCAAATATTCTGGGCATTGGTCAACAAGCAACACATCGCTATCGGCTCGATTTGGGATGACATGATGTCATTTCTCAACAAACTTGGCTCAAAGATTCCCTACATCAGATATACTAAATTGTTGATCCAGAGAGCACTTGGACTTCATCCCGACATTCCCAAGAGGCTCAATGACCCCAACAATCACGACATGTTGACGGAACCCATTCTATCCGTCAGAATCAAGGAAACGTCTACAAAGAAACAAGGTGCCGCTACCAGATTTCCTTCTAACTCAAGATGTCGAAGCTCAAACGCATAAAAGGTATCCGAAGCAATGCAAGGCAAAGTTGGTCATCTCGACGAAAAATCTTCCGAACACCCGTAAGGAGAACCAAAAGAGGAAGTGTGAAGTACGGCAAGTACGTGAGTCAAAGGAAGTTCCCCAAGAGGAACCCTCCTTCAAAGAGGATTGTTCCATCTAAGGAAGCCGCTCCCATCCCAATTCCCAAACCCGAACCGCAAAGAAAGCTTGTGGACGAAAGCTCAAGGTACCGAACGTATGAAGAGATTACCTACTCAATCTGCAACCAGAATACCTCCTCCAGCAGCCTAAACCTACAAGTCCAATAGCCGAACATGGAAAAGGAAAGACTCCCGTATTTGAGTCTTATGATGAAAGCTCAAGAAGAAGAAGAGCAACCGGATCAATCTACAGGAAGAAGTTTAAAAGTTAGACAAATCAAAAGGTTGTTCAAAGATCAATGTGTCCCCGGATCAAGTGGGTTAATCAACCCGATAAGTGGATCCGTGCCACCACTTGTGCAACAACAAACGCTTGTGAAGGAGTCTACGATCTTAACTTTGAGGAACCGTAAAAGAATAAGACCGGAGAGAAAACTGATGAAGAAGCTAAGAAACGACGAAGAAAAGGCTAAATCTCGACATGATGACGAAGAAGATTATGATGACTTTCTTCTCAACAATTCAACTCGCTCCAAGGAGGATACTTCTCACTCCAAAGGACCCCGAATCTCCTCATGTCCCTCCTCATCGATTCTTCATCTCACCATCACCACCACCATCAAAGAGTCAACAAAATCATCATCCAAACTGTGAAGAAACCACCTAAATCTTGGATTTCTCAAGCTCATAAACGGATTCACAAAGCCGCCAAACAAGTCGAAAAGAAAACGCGGCTCAACAAAAGCTAAATTTCTCGATCACATACAAGATATGTATGACGAGCATGAAAAGATGAAAGAGAAAGGAAATTTGTTCGAAGTTCATGAAGAGTCATCGTAAAGAGGAACTGAACGAAATGATCGAAGGTTACGCTAACAAGTACCTTCGTGGATATCGCTCCTAAAGTCCAAAAGGAACCGAAAAGACAAGAGATCATACTCACAAGTTTCTTCTCGACACGTCCCTGCGGTGACTAGAGAAATATTTTCCACACAACTCACCCCTAACATCGTAGCATTGGTTAAAAATACAATGGCCAAAGAAGTCGATCTCTCTCAACTGAAGTTAATCGCTAAACTTGTGATACAAATGTCAAAGCGATCCGAACGCTTTCGATGAAGCTAAATTTTTCGAAAATCTACTTGATTTTCAACTCAGATCATCATGCAAGGAGTCAACCGATCAACCCAAACGACCAAGAGATGACGATGATAAGGATAAGGATTCTCGCACCTAAACGCCGTAAGGCCCGGTAAATCTACCTCTATGCCACCTCCTCCACCACCTAACTTCTTCTCAACAAAGTCTCCTCCACTCGTCTTCTATCGATAAACCTCGACGATCCGAAGTTACCACCCCCGACTCATATAAAACGTGATTACTTTGAGTATACGGGTGGTGACGATGAAGAGGTCCTTGAGCCCCGACAACAACCCACTTCACCCAAACAAGTGCGTAAACCAAGATCATCATCAAGGCCTTCCAAAAGAAGAAGAAGACGACTCACCGAGTCGCTCATGGCTAGATGACGATAAAACCAAAGAGTTTGAATGGTTCTCCACACTTGTCAATCAAACTCCCTACCCCGATGAAGGTCAAGAATTGGTAGACGGTTCTACATTGAGCACGCAAAACTTTTGCAAGAAAAGTTCCATGTGAAGAAAATGACGAAACTGAAGTTGAAGCGAATCAAGAATGAAGCATTCCAACTTCTTAAAGACAGCTCAAAAGCCTCGAGGTCTAATATCATCTTGAGAACATCGCCGAGCTATGTCTAACACATGGATTGGCTCAATCCGGAAGCAAACATTGACTTCACACAAAGGGACAACCCTCCATACTACATCGATTGGACCAAACCCCTACCGACCATTGGCCAAACAGACGAACCACGAATTCCCTTCCGATACTTCTTTAATGAGACCGGATTTTCTTACACGGTAGCGATGGTTCGCGAAAATACGCTACATCATTGACTCTTCCATTCCCAGCCGCTATTTACTCAAACTGCATAGCTATCGAGGAACGTGCAAATCACTTTTTTTCTCGACAACGCAAGCATACCGACCAAGATGCATTGTATGGGATTCATCATTGGCCCGAACGCCAAGAATCTACTACAGAAGCTCGTTCAAGTCTCAACATGCAAGTATAGTTCTAAGGACATCGTGGCCATCAAACACATTGATCTCAAGTCTAAGTGGGACTACACATTCTTAAAGAATATCATAGTCAAGCGACAAGATGAACAGACTATGGATCTCGAGGTGACTTTGAGAACTTGTCCCTCAACGACATCAAGACATGTACCTTGCCAAAGTATGTGTCGTATGAGACAATTCTCGACCGGTTCAACGTGAATTTATCAAGTCGGCTCATCTTCATTAGACGATCGTGATCAAAGAACGGTTGAAGATATCCGTGATGGTCGTTGAATCTTATCGACGCGTGTCAACCTCACTCCTCCAACGTTTACTCTTCCCGATCTCAATCAACTACCTCAATATACGCCATCGCCAAACCCGAGTTGTTTACGCAAAGTGAACTTCAAAGAAAATGCTTAATGGCGTGTAGTGATCTTCGAAATTGGGATCATACTTTGAAGCCGGTTAGGGACGGATTAGCATACGTGTTGAAGGATATATACCGAAAGTTGGGTCTCCTAAGCTACCGGAATTCTCGTGAAAGGAGGGATGTGAGAAGGATCATCACCATGATTGATGAACGGTTGTTCGGGATCGGCCGCATCGATGGAGAGCTATGTTGGTGGTCAACCCAGAGAAACATCACCGCTTTCAAACTCCGCAAGCACTCTCGAATATCAATGCACCGGTACCCCTTGAATTGTTTCCTTCATATAATTTTGGATGTGCGATTTAATATGTCTATGGCTTGTGCACACATAACAAAGGTACAACCCGTAATTGTCAATAAAGGACCCGTGGTACGCCCTGCCACAATCCTTATAAAAGGAGCGAAAGCTTCTTACTTTTGAGTAAAACCTATCAAACCTTTCATTTTTCAAGGTTTTGCTCAAAAAACAAGTACTTCCCCTTATGATTTTCAAAACCTCAACCGTTTATATCACTCGTTGAGGGGGAGTATTTGAAATTAAAACTTTGTTCACAAATTGTTCTTAGTGGTCATCTTCCCAAGAACACTAAATGGTCATATTTATTTCAAACGCTTCAAAAATAACACTTTAATATGCCATTTTTGAGGGGAGAAAATTGTGTGATAAGAAATATGTTGTACAAAATGCAAATGAATCAGGTACTCGACTTAACCAACTAATTGACGGTACTAAACTGTTAGTAACTCAAAAGACTTGTCCCGACGGGTAATAATTTCAAGCTAGTTCGCTAGTGATGTAAACGTGTCTCGGAAAGGACTTGTCTGAGTAGAATGTACCATTCGAGAAACTTTTGATAGACATGAACTCCGACGGGTTTGACAACCTTCCAAGGTTTGTCTACACCTTCAAGGTAGTTATTAGAGCAAGTTGTCACCTAAAAGTCGACAATGTAACTTTAACTATGCAACGTAACCGTCTCAGGGGGATTGTCTATCTTCAGTGGATCAATTCAAAAAGTGCGCGCTTTTCCTCACTGTGCATTTAACCATTAAAACTATTAAGCACATGTGGAGGGGGAGTATTTATGCAAAACATCATCTCTCACAATGGTTCAAACATGTTTTCCATTAACAAACCCTTTGAGAGATATTTTATCATACTGGTTTTAATGGCAAACATAGGTTAGTCATGGAGTTATAAGGTGACTAAGGTTAGATAACCGTCCTATGATCCGCCAGAGCCGGAGGGATCTACCCAAGGACACTACCATTAGTTAGTATTAGAAGTCCTTAGGAATGATTATAAAAAGGAGAAAATGAGAATCGAAGAAAGAAGGAGTTGAAGAATCAATAAGAAATGTAAAGTAAAGGGTGAAAAGAAATACCTCCGCATTATTCAACTTAGGCGCATAATCGGGTTCAATTCATATGCTACTGGTTGTCACTTAGTGACGCCGGTATTGAAGATTAAAAGTCGCCATGGACCCAGTGACGCATGCACTAAACCTTCTTAGCCACTCAAGTTTCTCTCAAAACAAGCTTGTTTCATTCTCACAGGGAACCCTACGTAAACTATCGGCTTTCTCCTAGAGATTGCCGGTATTGAAGAAGGAGACCCTCTCCCTAGTCTCCGCTCCAGAAAACCAAAACGCACTATTGAGTCTAGAGCCACGAGATTCATCAAAAGATCTCTTAGGAACACTTGACATTTAATCACTTGATGATCAACTAATAAGATCATCGGTGGTTCATATCGAGTCCTTCACAGATCTTAGCAACTGTCGAGAACATTTATGAGAGGTTCACATTTGATCCTCGATTGAATGGAAACCGTGGTCAACATCAAACAAATTCCGACAGCAGGTCGCCGGCAACTCCCCGATTACGCTTAGTGGTCTCAAACGTCTACTAGCGTGAGGTGATGCTTCGGTACCTCAACACTATCCGAATCGTAGGTGTACTTCTACATCGCGTTATCTCACTTGTGGGACTCATTCGTGAACGCCTTTGTAAAATTAGAGTTGTGTTTTCACACTATGCCGTTAACACTCTCGGTTCAAACTTGTAAGTGCCGAAACCGCTATTACTAACCGCTTGAAATGTTTTCTTTATGGAAGCTCCGAGCGGGATGATCGTGCGGATTCTTCTCATGCTCACGCCAACATCATCACTAATGGAAGTTCTATCCAAATGCAACACAACAGCCGTAATGATTCTTCGTCAAACCAAAGAATCTACAAAGTCAAAGACTTAAAGAACTTCATCAGTATTGATTTCCAACGCCAAAGAGCGTGTGAGCATGTTGAAGAATGACGTGGAGACACCGGAGCAAATGAAGGCACTGAAAAGTGCATCGATGCATAAACAACATACTATCACTCTCACCACAAAGAACAATGATCAAAGAACAAAGTTAAAGATGACGTCAAAGCATAACTGTTCAAAGATAACTATCTCTCTACACTCGGGAGATTGTTCGAATCAAGGCAATTCTTCTCACAAGAAAGAAGAATGTCGAAGACGTACATCGCTACTATTACATCAACGCTTTCACCGCACATTCATATATACTTGAGGGGGAGATTGTTGGAATCACTCCTAAACAGGATTTCAAGTATTTATATTTCATATGTAATAGGTAGCTTTATTATGGCCTTTATGTTTGTTTAAGGTCAAGCTTATGAAGAAGGCCCATAAGCTTAGGCCCAAGCCCAATAAGGAATAGGGAAGGAGAGGGAGTGTTGCCCTAGCTCATTGCCTATATAAACTATGTATAACCCTCATTGAGGGTTGGTTGTTCAAGTTTTTCACACATATTCCTACTTAACCGTATACTCTTATCGTGGTATGTGTGCTTGTTTACTTGTTCAATCGCCTTATCTCTTTCTATATAACTTGTGTTTGTAAAACTAGTGACCTAACATTAGCCTTAATAGTTTTATTAGGTGTGATGGTCATTCACGATTAGGAACTTTGTAACGCTGTGGTTAGATATCGTGATAGAATAGTCAACGGCTCGTGGATTGACTGCTAAAATGGCTAGGCTGTTATGATTATGCTAGCCGCTTGAAGTTTAAGTATCCAAAGCCCAATCCATGTCCAACCCACCTAAAAGCCCAAGCAAAGCCCTTTTAGGGTTTTAAGTTACTAGGTTTCATAAATACCCCTCAAATGGTCATTTGAGGGGTGTGCTTGAAAGTGTGTGTGTGTGTGTGTGTATCTTCTCTCTCAAGGAATATACAAACTTTTATTGTGTTTATCTTTATCCTCTCACATACAATCTAATATTACATCAAGTCACCATCTTTCTCTCATCTTATTTCTAAGCTTTGTTTGGTTTGTGTTTCATGTTTTATACGCTGCGAACTCAAGCTACGTGTGTTGGGTTTGCTTGGTAAAGTGATAAGGTTGATATATCTTAGGTCCTACACATGATTTCTTTAGATATGAATGTGTTATGTGAGCATGCGGCTATGGATTGATCGCTCCATTCTGATCACCAAACGCTTCTGGGTGTACCTCGCATAAGACGCTTAGCATTGAAAGCATACCTAAAGTGTCTTTGATCACTTTCGATGAATTGAGGTACACGCCCACGGTTCGCTGGTCAAGACAAGTACTGCCTGTGGATCGTATAATTCAAGAATTTCGACAGGGTTTTCGCAGCCTTCTAGCCGCTCAAATTGAGCCGTCTCAAAGAAGACAACACGGAGTGGAAAGAATAGAGATTCACCGATTGATGAAAAGAGATTTGAAAAACAATTGTGTATCACTCAATAGAAATTTTTTTTGCAATAAAATGAAGTTTTAGTGAAAAATCATTTATCAATCATAAACACCTTTTGATTTGAAATAATTGCATACGTCGATGCTAGAGAAAGAGTTTTTAAAACACAACAACCGTTTTTCAAAGGCATCCGTCAATCCATTTTCTTGACCTCGATTGATCTTGCCTTTAATCGCCCAATCGATGAGGTCCATATGACACAATCAAGTCTTCGCAATACCACGGATAGCTGCCAGGACTCATAAGATATAATCTCACATTCCACATTGTGTAAAATAGTGAAGTCTTCAAGAAATAAGTGTCCTAAAGAGATTAATTGATGATCTCGTGGCTCTAGACTCAATTAGTGCATATTTGGTTCCTATATCGGAGACTAGGGAGAGGGTCTCCCTCTTCAATATCAACAATCTCTAAGAGAGAGTCGATAGATTATGTAGTTCCAGGAATGAAACAACAGACATTTTAAGAGGAACTTGAGTGGCTTGGGAAGTTAGTGCAATGCGTCACCGGGTCCATGACGCTTTGTCTTCAATACCGCTGTTACCTTAGTAACCACCAGCATATGAATTGAACCCGGCCGCCCAAGGTTGAATTATTGGAGGGCTATTTTTCACCCTTTTCACATTAATTTCTTTTTCATTTCAACCCTTCAAGCATAATGAGACTTCATAACTAGAACCTTGTTGGGTTTGTTCCAAAGATCAGCTCAATCTCACCGCACTCTTCCCATATTCACTTTTCTCCTTTTTTCATCATACCTAAGGACTCTACACTATCTAGTGGATTGTCCCCTGGTAGATCCTCCGTTCTCAAGGATCATGGGAACTCAACCTAACCTTATCATCCTTATATCCCCATACATAAAGTAAAGTTGGTAGGTCTTTTTGGTATCGTTCATCCGCCATTGGAACCAATTGAAAACCATTTGAAAATCAATCAAGATACTTGTGATATAGAATCAAAGCATTTTGTATCTTAATTGTTTTGATATTTTAGAAATGCTCTCCCTCAACATATGCATAAAAATTTAGAATTTGTTTAGCACATGGAGGCAAGAGATCTTTGAAATCGTTAGATTGAGAATGAAAGGTCCAATCTTTTGATTAACATTTTCTAAAATGATCATCATCACTTTCTAATCAATTTATAGATAAAACATTTTAAGGAAGGATGAGGTTTTCACAAGTTTGCTCCTCCTCAATATGTGCATAGATGTTTGAGAATGTTTACACATATTAGGAAAAGATCAGCATTACTGAGATAAATTGATCAATGTTTCAAATATTTGTGGTTTAAGATATGTTCTTGATGGGCCAAAATGTCAAGCTATATCACACAAGCTAGCCACTTGTGAATGGCTAACCGTAATAAACTTAAACCGCCGTAAACCAATACAATGAAGACGAGAATATAATGAATTCTCGTCGTAAGTCCCACCTGAGACTCAATGGTGTGTAACACTGATCGATGATGAATGATCACTAAGGATAAAGTGATCGTAAAGATTTTGATTAAATTATTACACTACCGATTGAGGTGTATTTAACACTTTAATGGAAAGCACAACAATCAGATAAAAACAAACTTAAAACATAATGCTTAAAACTACGAAAAGTATTAAAATAAAAAAAAGGAAATCTAAGAAATAAAAGACCTAAAAATATGAAAATGAAATTTTTGAAATCCTAAAAATAAAAGAAAATTATTAGAAAAAAAAAATTATTTTTATAACTATTTATTTAATTATTATTAATTAAAAACTATTTTAAACTATTTATTAATAACCTAAAATAAAAGAAAATATGAAATAAGGCTAAAAAAATAAAATTATGATTGAGAAAAATCTAAAATATTATAAAACTTATTTTAAAATTGAAAAGATAATTTTTACACTTTTTATCTAATTATTACTAATTAATTACTATTTAAAATACACTTAAATACTAGAAAATATAAAATAAACCTGAAAAAATGAAATTTTAACTTGGAAAATCTAAAATATGATAAAACTAATTTTAAAACTGAAAAGATATTTTTATGCTTTTTTAATTATTTATTACTAATTATTTAATACTTTTAACTATTTAAAATTCTAATAAATACTAAAATCGATTAGAAAAATTATGAAACTTTTTCTCAAAAATAACTTAAGGTGACAGAAAACTAAGAAAAATATAAAAACTAGATTTGCTTATTAATAAGATGAAAAGAAAAATCAAAAAGCTAAAAACTATTAAATAAACGCTATCACTATATTTAAATTGATGTTTTTCTGGTTTTTCTTTTTGAAAACTACTTAACTACTTAAAATATGAAACTTTAATAAACACAAAAATTTTATAAATAAAAAATAAGCTATTTGAATGAGCTTATGAACAAACAGTGGGCTTAAGAGCTTATTTTGGAGAAATAAGCTCAAACAAGCTCACAAGTCAAAAACAAAAGCTAAAATAAGATGCAAGAAGCTACAAGCTACTTAAATAAAGCCAAAAGACACAAAGAAGCAAACTAAAAGACTAAAAAGACAATAAGCACTTATGATCAACACTTAAACGGACAAGGTTGAGGCTTATTGCAGCTCTACCAAACAAGCTAGAAAATGAAACCAAGCTGAGACCCTGATATAGGTTGGCTTTCCAAAGAACCATGATCACAGCTTAGACCAACTAATAAGCTCGTGTGAGCTATCAAGTTGATTCAACTAACTGCGGCACAAAAGCACCATTATCGATAAGGGTCTAAAAGAAACTAGAAAATAAGCACTAAATAAGCTAGACGTATGAACTAATATTTTATAATTGTTAGCAACTAAACTTTGATATTCCAAGAGCTTATATCCTAAATCTCAATATTAAACACACAAAGAAAATTAGCTTTTTAATTCAAAAACTAACAAATGAAGATTTTGACTTTATAAAACTCACTAAGTTTGACTTAGTGAACTTTGATTTGATCCCCGTGGAGTGAATAAGTTGTATTAAGGTAAACTAAGACTGATTGATCAAAATTACAACTTATGAACACAAAAACAGAGCATGGATCATAAAAACCAACAAAGGAACACATGATTTGATCAAAAGCTTATTTTGACTTTTGACAAATGACCACCAAGCTTTTTGTTAAATCGAGATATTAGGTGTTTATGTGACACAAAGCAAGTACCAATCAACTAAACAAAAACTCATCATAGCTTAAACAAGCAAATCCAAAACACCTATACTTAACCTGCTTAGAAGATTTTCAAAGCTAAACACAAATTAAAACCATGAAATCGATGACAGACTTCATATTATCATTTATTAGACTAATGAAGCATTAAAACAACTATACTAACAACAAGAAATTAAAAATGACAATAATGCAATTTTAATCATCAAGATGAGATTTTTACTAAATACAAATTTAAGAGAACAACCAACTGATTTTAATGGTTAATTATACTTAATTGTAACTAATAAAACATAAACAAACGAAATTACATTTACTAAATGATTAAAAATGTTGAAATGCAAAATGAATAAAAAAGCTTACAAAGCTATCCAACCCAAATCAATAAATCAAGATCACAAGACTACTCCTATAGGCTTACCACTAAGCCACTAACCCAAGGCCATCCACAATCTACCTTGCTCCAAATGTGAAACACCATTTCCATGAGATTTTTGATTTTTCAACTAATTATTTGGTATTTTTGGTGATTTTCTTTTGCTTCTAAACCGATTTTATATGTTTCTAAAAGCTTGAATAAGCTTTATAGGAGCTTACATGTGCTATATTAGTCCAAAATAACAACTATTAATAACATTACCATAATATGAGATTTTTGAAAGGAAAATTGCATAAATCAAAATTATAACTTGAACACTGAAATTGATAATTGAAAAGGTTTAACAATACACTGAAATGCTTAAACAAAGTGCTTTGAAGCTTGAAATTACACTGGAAAACTTAAAATGATAAAAACGACTAAGGAAAATAAAAATTACACTAGATATCTTAATACATTGCTTTCCCTCCTTTATAGACTTTGAGACTCTTTGATGACCTTCAAACAATCCCACTTCATCTTGACCATTGAAATCATCCAACTCATCATATTCGACACATACATGGCGCTTTAGCTCAAAAAAGTTCTAGCGTGTTTTTGATATTAATGGGGTGGTTTGAAACAATTAAAGGTCTGGGTGTTAGTGAAGTGGAGGGACAAGGTAAGGTGGGGGGATGAGAATCATGGAAAACCAAAATTGGTTTTGGAATTCAAGTTTGAGAGAGGGGAGATGAACAAAGCACTGTTTTTAGGCTGGGTCAATTTAATTTGACCGTGGTATTAATAAAACGGGTTGGGTTGGTTTTGGGCCAAAGGTCAATGGATTGATTGACTTGATATATTACAAAGGGTGTCCGCTATTCGATATGATATACAAGGACTAGATTGCAACTTCTCCAAACTTGAGGACCTGACATGACACTTTTCCAAGCTTATCACAAGGACCAAAATTGACAAACTTTGATAGAACAAGGACCTCTTTTGCATAAAATTCCATTTTATAAGTCCAAGGACTATTTGACATTTTTCAAAGTCTAGGACCTTTTTCTCCATTTGACCAAAGAATCATTCAAGGACCAATTTTAACAACTTAGAATATTTCAGGGACCTTGAATGATAAAATTTCACATTTTGGATTCCGTGGACTAGATTTGACAACTTTTAAAACTTGGGGACTAAACTGCCAATTTTGCAAACTTGATACATTTTTCATCCTATTTTGATCTTTTGCATTTAAAACACATAAAACACTGATTTGTGATATTTTCATCATTTTGATGTATTTTTTTGAGTGTTTTCACATTTGCGCTTTAGATTGTACAAAAATGATGAGTATTTAGACACTCATCACCCCTCAACGTGTGCATGGAAAATTTGAAATCGTTTGTCACTTGCGGGGAGGCAAACATACTAATCACTTATGAAACCATTAATCGAATTATCAGTTTAAAACCAATTTAAATCACAAATTCTCCCCCTATCACAATTATCAAATCATTTGAGAATCGTGATCTAGGATTTAAATTGTTTTTGAAAGCTTTTAAGGAGAATTGTGACTTGATTTTGAAAACGTTTTAACTGATAAGGATCGAATTTTGAGACTTTAGACTCCAAAGATTTAAACATGCTTGAATATCTTTTGAAAACAAACCATTGTTTGAAAAAAATACACTTTTTAATTAAAATCATTCTCCCTCAATCAATGACATAAGTTGTTGATTGAGAGATAGATAGTTTTAGCAACCGTTTAATACAAATGATTTTCAAAATTGAGCCCGAAAATTTTCAAAGCAATTTTCATTGATAGTGAGAATTTTTATAGAATCGAGCATGAGATTCAAAACAAGATAAAGTATGGCTCGTTTTTCTTTTCAACACGGTTACGCCTGAATGACAATAAACCACCATTTTTCTTCGCCATTTTTTTTTTTTTTATTATTTTTATATTTTTATTATTTTTTTATTTTTTTTTTGAAAAACTATGTACATTCGATGAACATCTAAAGACCCAGGACATTCTTTGAATATCAACACAAAGTCCGTAGATGATATCGAATCGAGAAAATCATGACAAAATGACAATATTTTTTGAGGATTTTTCTAATTTTTCACATTTTTATGGATTTTGAAAGTTTTATAATTTTCTATTTGATTTTTTGAAGGTTTTGTAATTTTATATTTTGCTTTTTGAAAAATATATACAAAGAGATAGATGAAGAAAGACCTTCACTCCTCGTCTTCCTCCTGAAGACGCTTGAGTGTTTTCGATGAAGGCTTTTCAAGCCAAGTCGTGGAAGAATAAACTCAAAACGCTCTCTTGGAAGAGCTTTGGTGAAGATGTCTGCTAACCGTATTCATCCTCACAAAATAGAGTTCCACCACACCTCTTTTCCACTTGTTCCCGATGAAATGATGTCGAATGTCGATATGCTTTGCTCTTGAGTGTTGAACGTTGTTGCATGAGAGAGCAATAGTACTTTTATTATCACAAAGATGTAGGGATTTTGTTGAATACAAAGCCATAGTCGATAATTGAGATCTCATCCATAGGATTTGAGCACAACAAGATGACATGGCTATGTATTCACTCAGAGGAAATAGAAGTACTCATTTGCTTCTTTGATGACCAGCTCACAAGCTTATCACCCAAAAACTGACCTCCAGACGTACTTCGACGAGTATCTTGACACCCTGCATGATCTGCATCTCGATATGCCGTTAGTGACATACCTGTCCTTCGTACCAAAGTCCCATGTTGATGGTTCCTTGGAGGTACCGAAAGACCCGCTTAACCGCTTCAAGGTGCTTTTTGGTAGGCTTAGCCGGTATCTAGCACACATGCATACAAATAACGAATATCGGTCTACTGGCGTGAGGTACATCGGGATCCGATCATGCTATGATATTTCGTTTGGTCTACCATGATCCCCGAGTGGTCCTCATCCGTTTGTACGCCAATCATGGGAGTGTCAACAGGGTCACTAGAATCAAATCCAAATTTCTTTAAAATCTCATTTGCATATTTAGATTGATTTATAAAAATGCCTCCGGACTTTGTGAAATTTGTAATCCCAAGAAAATGACATTTGTCCCATCATTGACATTTGAAATTTGGAACCCATTTCAATTGAAAAACGATCACATTCATTGGGGTCAGTTGAGGCAAAGATAATATCATCAACATAAATTTGAACGTGAATTAAATGTTTGCCTAACTTCCTGGTGAACAAGTGGGATCAACCTTCCTTTCCAAGCCGGTGATAGAAGAAACTTTGATAGTGTATCATACCATGCCCTTGGAGCTTGCTTTAAACCATAAAGAGCCTTCTTCAAACGATAAACGTGAGTAGGATGCTCTGTATTTACAAAGCCTTCAAGTTGGCCGACGAGACGACTTCTTTAAGATCTCCATTCAGAAACGCCGCCTTTACTCCATCCGATAGACTACCATGTTCTTACTTGCGCATTAGCAAGAATATTCTGATTGCTTCGAGCAACGGAGCAAAAGATTCTTCAAAGTCAATACCCTCCTCTTGACGGATCCTTTAGCAACCAATCGAGCCTTGTTCTTAACACATCACCATGTTCATCAAGTTTCACTTTGAAGATCCATTTTAGAACAATGATCATAGCAATATCTAGAGCGTACTAATTCCCATACATCAAGTCGATCAAACTCATGAATTTCTTCTTGCATGGCATTGAACCAGTTGTCTTCATTCATGGCGGATTTAACATCTTTTGGTTCGATCTTAGAGAGTACGGAGTTGAAGAAGCACCATAAGGCATCTGTTGTAAGTTGTTTCCGTGTGATACTGACGAGAGGGATTTCCAATGATGTTGTCTAATGGATGATCGTGAGTCCATTTTCTGAGGTATTCATGTGGTTGTTGTTGAGGGACTGAAGTAGCAGAGTCGATGTCTCCCGAAGAAGATGGTTCTGATGATGATTCAGGAGCAAATATGTTTTCAAATGGAGCATCTTCGAGAGTAGCAAAGGGATTGACTTCATCCTGTGAATTAGAAGCATTTCCATGATGTACACTTGATGATTGAAGATTTGTTGATGAAAGATTGGTCGCAGCAGCGCTTCTGGCTTAATGATATAGAAGTTGAAGGGTTACTTCATTGACAGGATAGAAGCGTCCGTTGATTGAATTGTCATATCATTGTTACTTGGCTCAAATTGTTCATCAAACATTGATCAAACAGCTTTAAATCATCTTCTGAGGGAGGTACATATGGAGTTGCTGATGAGGAGTTTGGTACAAAAGATGAACCAATGGGACTGCTTTGAAGTGCGGGTCCTGAACTGGATTTTCCAAGAGCCATTTGACCGTCACCATCAAACGTGACGTGAATTGTTTCCATGATATTTCGGGTTCTCTTGTTGTAGATTCGTAACCTTACTATTAGGTGCATAGCCTACAAAAACTCCAATGTCCGCTTTAGCTCTCAGTTTCCTAAATCTTGACCATCATTAGTTGGATAACATAAAGCACCAAACACACGAAGGAATGAAAGATCTGGTTTTCTGTTGTGGACAAGTTCATATGGAGTTTTTCCATGAGCAAGGTGAATCGTGGATCGATTTTGGTGTAGCATGCTGTGGCGATAGCTTCACCCCGAGAAACATTGGAACTTTGAGTAAATAGCATAGTCCTTGCGGCTTCCACAAGAGTTCGATTTCGTCTTTCAACTACACCGCTCGCTTGAGGAGTTCGAGGAACACTTCTTTGATGACTGATTCCCATACTTTCATAAAACTCACCAAGTTGTTTGTTAACAAACTCATTTCCATTGTCTGTTCGATGATTCGACCGGCTGTTAGATTAAACCCGCACTGTTTGATGAGTTTGATGATGATATCCGAGTTTCATCCTTTGTCTTTAAGAATTTTACCCCGGTGAATCTAGAGAAATCATCAACCACAACTAACACATATTTCTTCCCAAAGATATTCTGCACTCTCATGGGTCCACATAGGTCCATATGAATTGTATGGAGAACTTCGTGGATGAGTTTGTAGGTTTGGGTTTATGGGCATACTTCTTGCTTTTTCCCAACCGCATGCTAAACAAAGATGATCCTTTTCATATTTAAGTCTAGGTAAACCTATAACTAAGTCCTTATGGAGAGATCATTGATGGTGCCGAAGTTCAAGTGATTGAGACGACGATGCCATAACCATGACTTTGTGTTTGAAGCCTTTGACAACAAGCAAATTGGAGAAGACTTCATCATATCTTCGATAGAGATGGTGTATAGATTTGAGCCACGTGAACCTCTTAAAAGTTCCTTACCATCAAGTTCTCTAACGAAACAAGTATGTTTTCTAAAGGCTACTTCTAGATCGAATCACGAATTGACCAACAGAGAACAGGTTATGACCAAGACCTTCCACATAATATACCCCGGAGATAACACTTTTTCCAACAACATAATCTCCATAACCCTTAATTGCACCAAAATGATCATTCCCGAATCTAACTGTCCCGATGAATTTGCTCATGAAGTTCATGAGCCGACCGTCTCCAGTATATGCTTGGAACGACTGAGTCCAAGTACCACGTAACGATTTGAACGATCCAGCTGAACACGCATAAGAATGGATAAATGGATAATTGGGATCCCCATGCAAGAATGGGTTCCACTTGGTTAGTAACAGTAATTGGAACACCCACATCAGAAATAGAAACATCCATATAAGAAGTAGAAGCAATGGAATCATTGGGAATAGATGCAATGATGGTGTCTCAGATTTGACCTATTCAAAGTATGTTCACTTCTTAAGGGAATAGTTCTACCAATAGGCATCCATTTTCTAGTGGGCATAGTCTTAGCAGTTTGAGAACAAAACCGATTATTCTTATGGCCAAAAGGTATCCAATAATAACCTATCTTTATAAATGTTCTTCCCGTGGTTTCCATGTTTTCTAACAATCTTTCGTCTTTGCCTTCTAGCCTTCTTTGCACGATTATTAGCATTAACAACTTTAACTGGGCATTTGACAGAATTCACAAAGCATATTCACACCACATTCATGATTAGTAAATTGTAATTCAAGCGACATCATTACAAGGTTTGCAAATAGTATCGTATCTGACTATCTTAAAGCATTTCATGGCTAATACTAGAATCATTCCTTGTATTGTCTTGAGACTTTGACCTGCTTGCTTTAATGTCACTGACATTCTCGTAGAGGGAATGGGAACATTAGTTGGTTGATCTAATTTTTGCATTCCCTAACTGATGATCCGAACTACTAGAAGGCACATTAATGTTTACTTTTAAGACTGTGATTTTAGCTAATTGCAGGCACACTAAAATTTACTTTCTTAGCACTAACATATCCGAATCTGAACTACTGAAGGCACATTAGTGTTACTTTCTTGTGACTTGCATAGAACGGATTTCATGCTTGGCACTAGGCATAGAACAAGGCATCACAGCTTTGCCTTTAGCACCTAAGGATTTAGGACATGTTGCAATTACACATCAGCAGATCTTGAGATCGTTTGGCCTGGAGGCAAGCAAAGCTGAAACTCAATTCTACTCTCTATCAAGAGGTTTATTAATGAAATCCTCTTCAACAATCTCACGGAGACATTCTAGACTATCCTTAAGGTGAGCACAATAGTCATGAAACGCAAGTTCATTATTCCTAAGATGAGGAGGAATATATTTAATTGTCACAGTGTATTTGCATTCTAAGGGTGACTTTGAAACAACATTCTTATTAAAACAAGTGGCGCTTTCCCATTTTCCCGACTTCTCAGATTCTCAATTTCCTTTGTAAAGACGCGTATTTTTTCGTTGTTTTGGTCACGAGTGACTTTCATTGAATCATATAACTCTTTAAAGTGTCGTTTAACTTTTTCATTTTCTTCTAGAAAACTCTCGTTTTCCTTTGTAAGGCATTTACCAAGTTTTGAAGATGAAAAGTTTGAGAGTACCGAGAATCTAAAGGAGGAGGCATTTGGGATCCAGTCACATTGTTCTTTTTACCCTTCAATTGAGAGATTTGGACTTTCAACTTTTTGATCGTGTTACAATGAGCTCGAATCTGTTCATCATTGCTAATTTCAAAACCTGATCAAATTCGGAGCATCCAAGGATGTCTTGATATTTGAGGTTTTAACATTTTCTTTTAGATGTTGATATTTTAGTTGTAAATCAAAATGTTCAACTTCTAGTTTAGAAAGATGTTTTACCAAATTATCGTGATCATCCTGATCAATTTTCTCATTAAGTTTTGAATTAATCTTTTCAAGCTCAAGGACACGATCATGGGAGACTTTCAGAGCAACAGATAATTCATGAAATTGAGAAGCATTAATGGAGCAATTCGTACCAGTGTAAAACACATCTTGAGCAATACATTCAGAAATAAGTTTCTCATTCAAGGTATGCAAGTTCTTCCTCTCAATCTCATTATATTTTAATGCTCGCTCATAGTCACTAACCTCAACTACCATTGCATCAAATTCCTTTTCCATTCCTTTAATATCTGAACTTATCCCCTTTTTAAGACTCTCAAAATGATCTTTTAGTAGTTTGAAGAAAGGCATGACCTCATTTAGATAGCATTCTTTTGTTTGCTCAAAACCCCTTTCCCCTTTAGTTATCCCAGTGGGTGTGATCCTTTTCTTACAAGTTTTCTCAAAATCGACAAATAGTTGAAGAATAACATATTGACTGATTAAGGTCTTGCTTTTAGTGGCAATAGTCCTAGGAACTAAATGCATTGGTGTATTGGAGGATACACGTCAGCAGAGGCATTTTCCTAATGGAAAGGTTTGTTTCAACAAGATTTTCAGCTTTTAGCTTATCTAAATCCTTTTTCCCGAAAACTTGTTCAGGTGTTAATAACGTTTGAGGCTTAAATTTGTTTAAGGAGATCCGCCTTCTTGTAATCATGGGGTTTGATCGTGATGTTATGGTTTTTGTATTCAGGATCTTCTAGCTTCTTATTCATTTTCACCCTAGATGCATCATCTAATATTCTATCTTCCTCAGAGCACTTAACGCAACTAGGTTTCTGTCTAGGTTTAAGAATCTCATTGCCATCATAAATTACATTCTGAGCCGCCTTAGCTAACTTAATGTACTCGTGGTTGGGTTTATCTATAATGGGAATGCTTATCGCTAAAAACTCTATGCTTAGTGACCATGTGAGCACCAATGGTATTCCCTTGTACGTACAACTTATTTTCAAGCTTGTTCTTCAAAGTTTTAGATTAGAAAAATCATTCAAAAGTTTTGATTCCTTGCATGAAATTCCTGCTTAAGCACTTTAACATTTTCTTGAAGTTCTTGTTTTTGCTTTAGCTTTTGAAAGCTTTTCTTGTAAGGAATTTAACTCTTGTTTTAACACTTCTTCTCAAAAATTACTTTTTCTAATAATTGCACGCATTTGGTTATCCAACCCCCGCCACGAGTAGTTAGCTCAAACTTAGCACGTTGTTCATAAATAGCAACTCTTTCTTTATAGGCATTAAGTTCAGAGATAACATAATCATCGGGGCACATGCAAGTATTCATCACAGACATAATCATCATTGACTGCAGGAGATACATCACTTGATACAATCACACTTTCACTTTGTTTCACATATTGATCATATGGGACAACATTGATATTACCCATATTTTCAATATTTGACTCAATGATTTCAGTTGATTGTATTTCATTATGTATCTTTTGCACATCAACTTCATCATATAATTTTAATACCTCTGAGATGATTTTGTCTTTGGATGGTCCAGCTTGTTGTGAAGAAGAGACCTTAGAGAGACCATTGAGAAATGCTAGCCATGAAAATTGTTTGTGCAGTAGGTCCATCATCAACATCAGAGTCGTATGCATCACAATCAGCTACTTGAAAGGCATTCTGATGATTGTGACCTATCTCTTGAATAGGCTGCTCATCCACATCTGCATCATATGTCTTAGCATTCCTTTCAGCAAGAAACAAGAGTCCTCTTCATCCAAGGTTGCTCCATTATCCTGAGCTTGCACTAGCAGCATCTTATCCCTGAAGTATTCAAGATTCTCGAGGACGCTGGGGATGTGCAATTCTTGCAATGTGTCCCTCACCACCACAGTTGTAACATTTGACCGCTTTGCTTGTCCTTGATTTCCATTCTTCTTCGGTTTTATTCTACATAGCCTCCACCGCTCCACCCCTTCTCGATCGCATCTTCTTTGATCTGGCTACACCATAACATTCCCATCTCTGAAAGGGCTTGATTGTGTGGATTGGATGCTATTCTGAGGTTGTTGTTGGTGTATGGGAGAGTGTTCAAGTTTT
Source organism: Chrysanthemum makinoi (assembly GCA_910596185.1). NCBI lineage: Eukaryota > Viridiplantae > Streptophyta > Magnoliopsida > Asterales > Asteraceae > Chrysanthemum > Chrysanthemum makinoi. The sequence goes on from OU343220.1 coordinate 226,790,953, forward strand.
GACTGATCATGAGAGCTAGTTGACTAATGAAGTTTCCAACGATGCATCGATCGCCTTGTTTGAACATTGGATTCGGAATGAGTTTGTGAGTTCCATCACCCATGGGTATAACTTGTGAAGCTTTAGTGGTAACCCCAATGTTTGAGTAGAAGGCCGTTGAATCATTTGATGAGCTTGTCTCTCCTGGATTTGTTTTGAATTGTTCAAGAATCCTCTTTCAAACATGGCATGTCTCTCATTCTGAAGAAGGAAGGCATACAGTTGCTCATAATTTGTATTCTTCAATCCTTTAGTGAGCTTCACGAATGACAAACTTGTGCCATTCGGGATTCATGTTGTTTACAAACTTTGAGTTCAAATGAATGTTTGGCATAGTCATTCTGATGTTCCTCATGTCATTAACAAGCTTGTGGAATCTCACTTAGTACTCATAGACACTCTCATCTGGTTTCATCTTGAAATGCTCAAATTCTTCATATAATTGAGATTTTCTCTGTCTTCCATGGTTAATTCAGAACCAGAAAGAAGCATCTTGACATTATCCCATACAGCCTTTGCTTCAGTGTTGTGGTTGATAAGCTTGTCTATGTCTTTTGGAAGACCTTGCAGTATGATGTTAGAAGCCCTGATATCTGCATCAATCTCCTTCTTCCTTATCATCGAGTTCATCATACATCTTTGGTCTGTCCATTCCATAAATCAATGTACCATCTTCAGCTGTATCAATTATGTCTCTAGTAGTCTCAACTCTATATAGTCCTTCATCAATCGATTTGAGAATGTTGACCCCATTTTCCTTTCCAAGACAATACAATCTGATTCTTTGAGCCCAAGAGTCATAGTCAGTTCTGTCAAGCAAGGGTGGACGAGTATCCGACCCGCTTAAACGTCCTCACTACGGAAGAAACAATAGTAGGAACGATGTTTGCCATGATTACAAGTTCTACCGGATTTTACAATTCTTTGATTAAACCGGGAAATTGATTCTTTCACGGGATTTTACTAAACTAAAAGAACAACCGTAAGAATGTATCACGAAGAAGTAACAAGCCTAAAATTAGACATGTGGTAAAACACACAACTCGTTTAGTAATCAACTCGCTAAACACCCAACTCGCTCAAGGAGACAACTCGCTAAGGAATCAACCTTAAATAGCCAAGTCGCATTAGTATCAACTCGCAACTGTCAATACGCTTAATGAATCAAGTCGCTAAATAGCCAACTCGCTTTAGTAACAACTCGCAACACAATCAACTCGCTTGAACATCAAGTCACTTAAATTAACTCGCTAGCTTTACAACTCGCTTAATAGCTAAGTCGCTTTAGATATCAAGTCGCTTAAAGAAACAACTCGCTTAGAACCCAAGTCGCATAAAAAGTCAACTCGCTAAATGCCAAGTCGCATGTACCAACTCCTCAAATAACAAAGCAACTCGCTTTGAAGAACAAACTTACCGAGACTCAACTCGCTTTGTACAAACTTAGAAAATAACCACTTTATCAATCAAAAACAACCAAACCACAATGATTTAAGCCTTACAATTCAAAACATAAACACATATGATGATCCTAAACACAAAAGTACAAGCAAAATTCAAACTTTAACACTAGAATTTGTCCAAATGAATCAAACTCTCCTAAACCTTTAATACCCCAAAACCTTATGAAATCCACCAAAACAAGAAGCATGAAAGATGAGTGATCAAACCATGGCTCTTGATACCAATTGTTAGATATAAGATTTCACAAACACATTAAACCATAATCATATGGGGCGTTAACTTGTGTTTAGAGAGAGAAAGTTCTAGTGAGAGAAAGGAAGAGAGTTGGGAACTATGTGAAACAAAGTAAAATGGTATTGAAGCTCCAACCCTCTACCTTGGGAGGTAGAGGGTATTTATAGTTTCTTACAAACAAACGCCACCTACGGGCTGTGGATCAGGCATACAGTAGGTAAAGACCCGTCCGTCCTCCACGGTGTTACTAAACTAAATACTACTTAACATAAAATAACTACGACTACGAGTTTTCTAACAATTACATATACTTGAGGTGACCGACTCTTTAATACCTGGAATTTCTAATTCCTAACACTTCTCCATGTAGTCTCAGTAATAGCCGTCAGAATATGTGGAAGATGTGTTTACCAAAGTGTTGATGTTGGATAATAAACCACTGCATAATTCATTAAAACAGATATTCACTGAAACCAAAGCTGTCATAACACATTCAAATTGACATTGTTTACGGTTTTGTCTTGATTTTGTAAAATCCCGCGAAAGAAACTATTTCTCGGTTTAAATCATAGATTTTTAAAATCCCGTAACAATGGAAACATCCTGGTAATAGTAAAGTGCATTTCCGGATCTATCTTATGGTTTATTCTTGGTTTTGTAAAATCCCGCGAAAGAAACTATTTCTCGGTTTAAACTATAGAATTGTAAAATCCCGTGTTGATGTCATCATCCTGGAGATAGGGAAAGTGTAATTCTGGATCTTTTCTGATGCTGGTGCTACGGTTTCTACTTCAAAGAAGGGATAAATCGGTGTACTTCATGAATTAGATGTGTGTTTGGATATTCGTCATGGCAGTTTGGGTATTACATTGTTTTACGGGGTTATGTGCCTTTAACCATGGTCGGGATGGAAATCATTATCAGAGTTCACTTAAAATGTCAAAGGAGGCTAGATTTGAGCTTTTAACCAGAAGATGTAACAACGGTGTTAATTCACTATTATTTAATTGAGGTAGAAGTGAAATATCACGGGCGAGTGTACTTAGTATCTGAAGGTATCGGGGATGGTTGGATGAAGATTCTTCGAGATCCTTGTTCGAGCTTTTTCCAAAAACAAAGACTTGGAAATCTAGTTATTTTTGGGAGTCTTTTCCTTCTCTTTTACCACGTGGGGGAATTGGGCTCTTATCAACACAAAAATAACTATCACTTTAAGGAGTTACGTTGTAGTGCTCAGTGTCACATTTAATTGTGGATTTTCAAGAGGTGATGTACGTCTATTACTTGATGGTTGGTTGGTTGAAGAGTATAGAGTACTTAGAGATTCAATGAAGGATGAAGTCTCTCAAGACCGCTCTTTGTTACATATGTGCAAGTTTAAGTCACAAGTTCGGGATAGTCTACTTTAGGGCCAAATTCATCATATTGGGTTTTCTCCATCAACTGTCAAGACAAAGAGCCTACTGAATGATAATGGTGATGATTACATGTTTTCCCAAGAGATGATGAAAAGAGAGAGTTTCTGACGTATGAACACATCAGTTCATGCCTTGTTCTCCAAAGAAAAGAAAAGTGTACTGCTGCGCTTTATCTTCTGAAGAAGAGAAATCTTCTCACTAATGACCATTCTCATCAACATGCTTCATGCTTTTTCCATGCGCTTCAGTCATCAAGTGAACCGGACTACCATTGATTATTTTCTTATTCCACTTGCTCAACTATAATGACGATGGCGACATCATGTGCTAATTTTGCGGGGGAGAAGTGTGAATTGAATACAGTTGGATGATTTCACTTATTTAGTCAAGAATGGAAACTTCGTCTGCAATTCTTGAGGGGGAGAAGAAGTGTGATAATTCTGCATGGTTGATCGATATCTCGAGAATAAATGGTCAAACGGCTCCAAACTCATGTAAGAACCGAGCTTCTTCTTATCGGGTCATCACTACATGGAGTTATCTTCTAAGAGCCGTTGGTTGACATCTTCACACGGGCTCATAAGTTTAATGACAAAGTGCTTCCAGCATCGGGTTGATTTCCTTGATGAACATCTTTCTGTTCTTGTTTGATTGGGAGGGATTTGATTTAAGGGGATTTGCTACATATATGTTAACGGGAATGCATTTGGTGAGAAGAAGATGTTAACTTTCTATTCCCCATTCGGATAATCTTGAAGAAGGTCGAGTCTACAGTCGGTTCTACATTCTCTGCTACATGTTAGAAGACTAAAGACAAGTTGCATTTGATTATTTAAAGACTTCTTCTTAATCTAGGCATTTATCAAACAGATTGTCGGTTTAGGGGAGAACACTAATTGGGGGAGAGTGAAATGTCGAATTTAATACCCAATTAGACTTGCTCACATTCTTCAGCAAGTTGATTCTCACAAAGACTTCAAGCGATCTTCTCATCAGATTTCAAGTATTTGGGCTAATAATATGTTGCTGATTCTAAGGTATCAAAACCAGCAAGGGGGAAGGAGACACGCATCTAAACGCGAGTAAACTTGATGAACTTAATACTTCTAAGTAATTAAAGATATCCCGAGAAGACAAATGTTATTACCGCAGAGAAACTCAAGGTTTGACTCATGGCGAGTAAACTTGATGAACTTAATACTTCTAAATGATTGAAGATATCCCGGGAAGACAAATGTCATTACCGCAGAGAAACTCAAGGTTTTACTCATGGCGTTTAGTGTTTATTCTAACTTTGTAGGGGAAGAGATGTAAGAGAAAGTTTTTGAAGATATAAGAGGTACACAAGTGTGTGATGATCTCGATGTTATCGCAATCATCAGGGGAGAGAGAATTGTGTATATTGGGGGCGCTCAGCTGTCTCACTTGAGGGCTTAATCAGTGATTCAGAGATATAATCACTTATTCCGGAGTTGACATCCGCATGGATTGTCATCCGCATAGATAATCATTGATTCGGCCTGCTTCTTCAATGTTATCGGTTATTCTCTTATTGGGCATTCGGGTACTTCGGGTTCTTGAGCTTCATACACTTTCTTCAGGGGGAGAGAAAAGTATACATCGGGTTATTCTTTGGCTATTGGACTTAATCTGCTACTTCGATGGTATAAGTTTCTCTGTCTTCGGGTATATGTGTATTCGGGTTCGTGAGCTCTAGTCTAAGAGACTGACTGCATCAATTCATCTACTTGGGGGAATTGTTCTCTTGACACCTTTTGGAATGGATTGCGTCAGACTTCAGCGGAATAAAATTTGAGAAGAGTTACTTATGTGTGGTATGATACGTTGCTGTTCTTCTTGTGGATGATATAACCTCGAACGATGAATCACGATGATTATTCTTAAAAGGAGCAGCTAGTTCGATGATAATGGTGTGCTTGTTTGTGCACCTGGCTAAGGGAAGCTTGAAAGAAAGCTTTGAATCTGCTCAGCTAAAGGATTTTCGGTTTGGGGGGAAGCTGCCAAAGTCTCACTTTCAGATGGTTCAATTTCTTTCTTCAGTGCAACTGCCTCGGAAGCTTTGGTGGTGAAAGTTTTAGGGATGATGACTTATATCTTCTTCAACGGGGCTGCTCGATATCCTTATCTCGGTACTCGTATCATCATCTTCTTAAGCTATATCATCTAATCTATCTGTGTATATATTTATCAAAAACAAAATACAAAAATATAAAACCAGAAAAAGAAAATAAAAAAATATAAAATCAACAAAAACCCATAAAAATCAGAAAATTTGAAAATACCAAAAATATTGTTTTTCAAAGATATGTCTTCCGGTATCGATAACATCTGCGGTCTTAGAAATTTCATTCAATAATGGCACGGGACCATAGATGAATTTTGAGCAGGGGGTGTAAATATTCTTTTCCAAAACATGTCTCAAAAAAATGGCTTGCAGTTATTTCAGACTGTAACCCGCGCTTAAACCATGGCTTGCTATTATTTCAGATAGCAACCCGTTCTTTAAGAAAGGAAAGTGCTGTGCTAAACCAATTTTCAAATATTTCATGCACTTATCCTAAAACTATATGAGGAAAGTATGTCGAAGGACTGCTGTTCCTACTCAAATATTTTTCCGTCTAAAATTCTTCCGAAAAATATTTGTTGTTTTAAAAAATGGTGGAAAATGAGTTGCTTGAAAATCAATCAATTTCAGATTTTTCATAAATTTGCAAAACTCAATGAATGACTTCAGCGCGTTTAAACTTTTCAGAAAATGAGTCATTGATTGAGGGGGAGAATGTTTTCAAATCTACATCATCTAACGGACTTTCTTATTCATCCTACGTGCTTATCTGAAAAATATAATTGCCTATGTTGAAGGACTAGGTTTCTAGGATGTGATTGTTAGGATTAGATGGTTATAGATTGATAAACACATTATTCCCATGCCTATGTATGATTTGATTGATATGTTGGATTGACTTTTATTAGTCAATTGCTATTTGGGTGATGTCGACCACCATATATCTGTATGTGTGTTCACTAACGTATGCAGGTATATTGGTATATAAGAATGTTCCCGATCCGGATCCCACAAATGAAGATGATTGGATGCCGAAAGGAAAGGGTACCTATATCTTGGGTTCACAAATGAAGAAACAGAGCTTAATTGGACTTTTATGGAGAGTTGGCAAGGAAAAGTGCAACGTAAGAGGTCTCACTGCATCAGCAGATGGTTTTCTTCATCAGCAAGTGAAGAAACGGAGCTTAATTTTGACCTCAGTTGGCATTTATATGCAACGAAAGAAGTCTCACTGCATCTGCAAACGGTTTTTCTTCCAAGCCCTACAGCAACAACATAAGCTTCTCAACCACCTAACGTATCTTTGTGCAGGATACCATTTTTCAACAATTTTGAAAAAAATTTGATTAAATTGTTTTTAAAATGGAAAATATTGTTTTGAAAATTAATTGGACTTAATTTTGAAAATCACCGGACTTCTTTTTTATCAAAACTTAAGTCACTCAATCATCGACTACGGTCATCGATTGAGGTGGAGAGTGATTTAGAATTAAATATTTTCAAACGATATTTCATCTATCAAGTCCGTTTGTACGAAATAAAGTGGTGATCTAAAGATTTAATGTTATGTCATGGTATGATTTTTCTTTTGAATCAAGGTCTTTCAAAATGAAATTTTTTATGTTCTTGTTTGATTGTGAAATTGTTTTATTTTACTTAAAGATCTCTTTAAACTATCATACCTGACACTAACAATCTTTAATGTCTTAAAATGGTCCTTATCTGTCTTTTTTCAAAAATTGAATCTTGCCACGTCTTTCCCTAAAACTTTCTAAATGATTTAAATCAATCGGGATCCAAAATCTCAATTGGTTTGAAATTTTTGATCGGGGGAGAGATCGTGATTTAAATCTCAAATCTGTTTTAATGGAATCGGTTTTAGTCCTTTATAGGCACTCCTGCCTCCATGTGCCAAATGATTTCTAATACACAATGCACATGTTGATGAGGAGGATTTATCCAAAAACAAGATGAGTATTTAAACCTGGCCACATTTTCTCCCATGTTTTCTAAACCTTATTAAATCACTTGGGATCCAAAATCTCAAAGGGTTTGATATTTTTGATCGGGGGAGAATGTGTGATTTAATATGAAATCTGATAAAAGGTGACCGTTTGATTCAATTGTGCATGCAGCTCTCCCATATGTGCTAAACGCTTTCGAATCTCGAAGCACATATTGAGGGGGAGCATTTCTAAAGAAAATAAACTATCGAGGTACAAAATCTTTTTAAAGTGATTTATAAAGTACCTTGATTGAGTTTTCAAATGGTTTTCTTGAATGGATTATGTGATCGTGGATGTGCTTCAAATGAACTCTTTCCTCTATGTGATAAAATGATTTCACTTACCCTATGCACATATTGAGGGGGAGGATTTACCAAAGAAAATCAAATGGATTTTTCCATGGAAATTGTGATCAAGAATTTATTTCAAAAGAACTCTTGCCTCCATGTGCTAAACAATTTATAAAATCATATGCACATGTTGAGGGGGAGAATTTCTAATGATCAAAACAATTAAGGTTCAAAATGCATTGATCTTATATCACAAGTACCTTGATTGATTTTCAAATGATTTTTTAATTGGTTTCACGGAAGAATGAACTGTACCAAAAGACCGACCATTTTACTTTATGTATGGAGTTATAAGGATGGTGAGGTTAGGTATTAGTTCCCACGATCCGCCAGAGCCGGAGGGATCTACCCAAGGGACAATCCATTAGATAGTGTAGAGTCCTTAGGTATGATGAAAAAAAGGAGACAAGTGAGATATGGGAAGAGTGCGGACTGAGATAGAGCTAGAACTGGAATAAACCCAACAAGGTTCTAGTTATGAAGTCTCGGTAAGCACTAAAGGGGTTGAATAATGAAAAAGAAATGAATATGAAAAGGGTGAAAAGAAATAGCCCTCCAATAATTCAACCTTAGGGCAGTAACCGGTTCAATACATATGCTACTGGTGGTTACTAAGGTAACGCCGGTATTGAAGACAAGATGTCATGGACCCAAAGACGCACTGCACTAAACTTCCGAAGCTACTCAAGTTCCTCTTAAAAGGGCTTGTTTCATTCTCACGGGGAACCGAAATTATCTATCGACTTTCTCTTAGAGATTGTTGATATTGAAGAAGGAGACCCTCTCCCTAGTCTCCGGCATAGGAACCAAATGTGCACAATTGAGTCTAGAGCCAAGAGATCGTCCACAATATCTCATTAGGACACTGTCTATGAAGACTCTCTGTTTCACACCATGTGGAAAGAGAGATTATATCTTATGAGTCCTACGCATTATCCTTGTGGTATTGCCAGAACATCCGAGTGATATGTAAATATTCACAATGAAGATGGAAATCCTTCTAGAGCCAACATCAAACAAGCTCTTGGTGGGTGACATGTGAGATCTTTCCAAAAGATCAAGCTTGTGACAACTAGATAGAAACAATGGGGCGATTCACTCTTGAATCAACCTTGGTCCAGGATTGGAATTGACGAATACTTTTGGAAAAACCGTTCGATGTGCAAACCTTCTTTTCTCTAGCACGTCGAATGTGTATTCATGTTCATACACAAAAAGTATCTCTGATTGAAAAATACTTTTGGAAAAACCGTTCGATGTGTAAAATTCTTCTTTTCTCTAGCACATCGAATGTGTACTTATTATATTACAAAAAGTATTTTGACTGAAAATTGATCTTTCTCATAAAACCTTCGTCGTATTGCAAAACTCTTTCTTCAAGCAATACACGATTGTTTTTCAAATCAAATTTTCATCAATCAGTGAATCTCAATTCCCTGGTTCACTCACTCCGTGTTGTCTTCTTTGAGACGTTCCGGTTTGAGAACGGCTAGAGCAGCTGCGAAACCCTGTCTAGGAGATTCTTCGGAACTCTACCTGATCACAGGCAGTACTTGTACTGATCAACGGGGAACCGTGGGCCGTGTACCTCAATTCAACGAAAGTGATCAAAGACACTTTCGTGTGTTTTATTGCTAACTGTTGTTTGCAGGTACACTTGGACGGTTGCAACTGATCAGAATTGAGGAGTCAATCCAAAGCCGCATGCTCAAAGCATCCACACTTAATTTGAAGAAATCATGACTGGTGCATATCTACATAACCCGGTTCGATATTTTTATAATATGCTTCGCTACTGCCGCAAATATCATGAACCAGTAAAGCTTCCGCTACTCTGATGGAAAGATGTCATGATCTTGAAAGTGTGAGCATGTCGGTCCGAAAGTCACAACATCACATGAAGGCAACACTACTATGGATGATCCAGAGAGATTTACTGTGGCTGATGATCTCAATGAAAGCTCGAAGATCATCAAAGATGTGGATCAGTTCAAAGACCTCCACTTAAAGTACAAAGTTATCGGACTTTAAAGAATCACTGCTAAAGCACAAAGATGCAGAAGTTGAAGAATTCAAGTCTACGAGCTCAAGACTAAACACAAAGATCGAATGCTAGGATACAAAATGTATTTCATGGGGTGACCTCCCTTAGGGGGAGATTGTTAGGAATTGGAAATTCCATGAGAAAGTGTCGGTCACCCCAATTATGGTATAGCATATATTAGCTCGTAGACTTGTAGTTTGTTACGTTATTTAGTAGTTAATTAGTTAGTTTGTAGCATAGTTTAGCGTAGTGTAACACCGTGGAGGAAGGACGGGTCTTTACCCACTGTATGCCTGATCCACAATCCGATAGGAGGACTTATAAGTTGTAAGTATAAATACCCCTTCCATCCATGGAAGGGGTGGTGCTTCTTATAATCTAACCTTCCATATTTTGTGAACCAAGTCTCTACCAAGAACACCCTCTCATCTCTTTATCTCTCTAAATATGGCTAACATGTATTTCCATCATCCAAGACCACCCGAATCATCCAACACAATAATATTATCGATCCTACAAGAAAGAATACAAATACTCATGTACTTGAAAGATGCTTTCTTCGTACACTAATGAAGGCAGATGGGAAGTTAGAACATTAGATGAAGATCATAAATGCCTATAATCAAGAGAAATATAAGCATGTAGATCTAGGTTTCATTCAGATCATGTTATCAAAACACTTGCTACTAATCCTGATGTTCTTATGAGGGCAGTTGAAGATCAAATGCAGAAACAATTTGATGTAAGAATCTCAAGGATGAAAGCTTTTAAGGCAAAGAGACTTGCAAGTGATAAAATGATAGGCAGTTTCAAGGAGCATTATTCAATGCACAAAGAATATGCCCAAAAATTGATTAATCAAAATCCACGCACAACTGTTAGGATTGATGTACAACAAGAACTAAATCCATACTCTCTAACAAGAACTTTTAGAAGGGTGTCTGAATGTTTGGGAGCTCTTAAACAAGGTTTCAAAGCTTGTGGTAGAGAAATCTTAGAGTTAGATGGATGCTTCATGTCAGGTCTTTTTCCAGGTCAAATACTAACAGCAGTTGAGGTTGATGCAAATAATGGTATTTATCCAGTAGCATATGATATAGTAGAAGCAGAAAATAAGGCATCTTGGTGCTGGTTTTTGAAATTACTTGGAGACGATCTTGATATAGAAACCAGCTTCAGTTGCACTTTCATTTTTGATAGGCAAAAGGTACACATTTTATTGTATAATTTGTCATGTGTTTTATGTAAAATGAGAACACGTACAGTTTTAATCTCATCTTTAACCTTAACTGTCCATAGGGACTTATACAAGCCATTGCAAGTGTGTTTCCAAGTGCTGAACATAGGTTCTATGTTAAGCATATTCATGAGAATATGAAGTCACATTTTAAAGGAGCTGTTTACAAGGACATGTTTTGGAATGCAGCTAGAGCCACTATTGTTGTTAAATTCAATAGAAAGATGGTTGAGCTCAAGTTATATAATTCTGTTTCTTATGATTGGTTGATAAAGATTCCAGCTGACCAATGGAGCAGATCACATTTTTCAGGTAATTAACTAACTTACACTGGACAAAAGCATAATAATAATTGGTCATGTACTTTTATAGTGTGTGATTTGTTTAATAGGCAGAACGAATTGTGATCTACTCTTAAACTGACAGTTAGTTGATGGCAAGGACCAACCCATCATTACTTGTTTGGAATAGAGTACTTGATGAAGAGGATTATGATAGTTGAAAAAGTGATAGCAAAGACTGTTGGACCACTTACTCCTACTGTGACAACCATGTTTGATGCTATCAAAAAAGCAACTGCTGACTACATTGTTGATTGAATGGAGGTTCTTTATATCAAGTAACTGGTCCTTTCTAGGATCAGTGTGTTTTTAACATGGATAGAAGGCAATGTTCTTGTAGGAAGTAGGAGCTTACTGGAATACCATGTAATCATGTTGTAGGTGCAATATACAACATTTTTGATAAAGGAATGAGAGTTGCTATATATCTGAACAGTGGATTCATACTGCTTACAGACTTGAAACATGGGGACATGTATACTCATTCAAGATCAACCCATGTAACGATAGTGGCCAGCATTTGAGTCTAGAACAATCATAATACTACCTCTTTACAAACCCAAGTTGGCAGGCCACAAAAGAATAGGAGGAAGTTGGTTGATGAGATTACAAGTCAAAGTTGTTCATCAAACAAACTTTATAGGAAGGGAAAATTAGTCAGATATAGTAAATGTGGAAACTTGGGTCATAAGATGTCGGCCCTAAGGGTCAAAGTGGTGCAAGTCAAGCTGGTGGTTCTAGTCAACAAAGTCAAGGAGCAAGACAAGCTGCTGGTGCACGGAATGCCTCAAGTCAAGCTGGTGGTTCTAGTAAATAGAGTCCAGGACCAAGGCAAGCTGCTGGTGCAAGGAATGCCTCAAGTCGAGCTGGTGGTTCTAGTTAACAGAGTCAAGGACCAAGATAAGGTGTTGCTGCAAGTAATGATTCAAGTCAAGATGATGGTTCTAGTCAACCAAGTGCAGTACCAAGTCAACATAGTGCAGGACCAACTAAAGCAATTCAGGAAGCTAGGCAAGATTTTTAAGCTCCAAGTTCTGGACGACAAATATTGACCAAGAAAACTGCCAACAGACACAACCAAGTGAAACCACCAATTTAATTAAGTTATTATGCAATGATCTTTAAAAAATATGAATTCTGTAAAGTTTCATATATTTTGGATTAGAAGTATTAACTCTAGTAGATGCAAGACATGTTTGAACAATAGGAATTCTCTTAAGTCACTCTATTTAGTATTTGGCAATGTAATGTGTCTATGTTTGTTTAAGCATGTGATAACATCAAATAGTCATGAATATTAAGTGTCAATATCCCCCGATAATGCTCGTATTTTATATCATTTATATGGATTTACGCTTTTTTTCCTCTATATTTCACTTTCAGGTAATTTACGAGTATTGGAGCTAAAGAGACGCGGATTTGGAGAGTTTATTGAAGATAAATGATAGTATGCCCAATGTGAAGTAATTACAGCCTAACTCCTCTCTAAAATTACGCAGTAACAAGAGCGTGACTCAGAAGACCAACTCAACAGCATATTATGGCGTAACTCCTTCTTAGGATTACGCTGTAACTAATTAGGTCAAATGATGTTCCACGCCTGATAAGGATTTAAAAATTACACTTTTAAGGGGTCATTTAAGCCCTTAATCACCTACTTTTATATCCGTTACTGCTTAATTTCGTTCCTTTTCACTTTTAGGTCTCTTGAAAGCAAAATGCTGGAATGATGCCTTTTTGGACGAAAAGGAGTGAATTTATGAAGAAAATGGCTAAGTCAAGATCAAGACACTCAAGCTGCTGGAATTACACCTGACGGCGTCCCAAATAGAGGGCGACGCCGTCCCTCTTTATGTAATTGAATCTGTGATGACTCAGTAGCGATTTTGATATTTTACACCTGACGGCGTCAGGCTTTGAAGAGTAAGGGCGTCACGAAGACTTTTCTTCTCAGATGACCTAGATCCAGATTCAGACGACGTCACTGCTGAAGACTGACGCCGTCCCAATGATGACTTGGCCAAGATGAAACCCTAATTACGACGATCTGATGGCGTCCCAACTATAAGGTGACGCCGTCGCATATGTAAAATTATATATAGAAATCGAATTTTTAAAATTTTGGGAGAGGTAGATTTGTGGAGTAAAAACCTAAAACGATTTTGGTCCAGTTTGGACAGTATCTTAGGGTTCTCATACCCTATTTTACATCAAGATAAGTAATTTACTTCATTGATTTCATTATGTCTTCGATTGTATGTGTGTATGCTTGCATGTTTAACATGTCCGGCTAAATTTCTTATGTGTTTGCTTAGATCTATGAAACCTGGTTATTAATTATTGATTGGTTGTCTCTTATCTTAATTATAATTGGCTTAGGAGTGCAATAGGCCATCGTTGTGTTTTTAATGCTTGAGTAATCTTTGTGAACCTTAGTTTGTAAACACCTAGCATAATTGTAGACTAAACATCCAAAGATAACCTTAGAGTTAGTTTATGAATCCTAGAGATTTCATAGGCAATAACCTTAAGGTAGTCTCTAAGAGTTAGGGATAAAAGCATACCGTACGACCTTAGAAAACACAACGCGTTAAGAATAAAGACGTGACAATTCAACCACCAATAAAAGATAACTAGGGAGTAATAGTATCTAGGTAGACACATTTTTAATCATCATACGAGCACACATCAAATTGACATAAGACTACCCATTAGTTTAGATAATTAGATAAGTAGAGTAATTGGTAGAAGTACCAACCCCCAAATCCAAACCCCTAGATTTTACCCTTAGCTTTCTAAAAAATATAAAAAAGATAAAAAATAATCTTCCTCAACCTCAAACCTTAGCGTAGTACATCTCTCACTAGCTTTTCTATTCCCCTAGAGAACGATATCAATACCCGAGGCTTACCCAATACTACACTACAACGATTAGGTTCACTTCCTAGGGTGTTGAAAAACTTGCTAGACGAAAAGGAAGTTCCTTTGACCCCGAACGCGTTATATGCGCATCTAGTTTTTGGCGCCGATGCCGGGGAATAGAATAGCTAGTTAGATTTCCATCTCATTTAGGTTCCCTTGCTTGATTCCTATAAAGTAAGATTTTTTCTCATCTTTAGCTTCCTCGTAGTCTATCCCCCTTCTTCGTGACTTTGTTAGTAACCGCATCACTTTTCTTCATGGAAGGTGATAACCCATCAAACAATAACCTACCATCAAACAAATACCCACCACTCGATCCAACTTTTGCCAACCAACTTCGAGCTCGTATTGTTAGTGAAATTGGAGAACTTAAGAAGTTGAATTGGATAATTGAAAGTGCACTCGAAAAAGCCCTTGAGGAATCCACTAGTACTTTAGATAATGATTCAACCTCAAGCGATGATTCGGAGGGTGAATTAGAAGAAGGGAATTGTAAGGTTTTGGAAATTATGGAGGGTAGTAAGGAGGAGGAACTTAGGGAGTATTTTGATTCATACCCTAACGGGAAGGAAACCGCCTATCACTATAACGTAGTTAACTTCCCACGACCACCTTTCAAGCCATGCATAAAAAGAGGTGACCCCCAAAACATTAAGATATCGTGCATGATTGGGTATTCATATAGGGATCACACTTACATAGACTATAAGGCACCCATGAACATACTGTCTAGGCTCTATTACAATTGGATCATGAGCGAAAAGTTAGGACCTATAAGGGACCTCTTTTACCCTAGGAAAGTGAGTAACTATGTTGGGAGGGTTAGAGGATTGCATGTCTTCGTAGATAACTTTACATATAGGTGTGACTTCATGATCTTGGAAAATGTTAAGGGCATCATTGATGGATTTTTAGGAGATGTGATACTTGGGAGACCATTTATTGAGGAATCTAAGATTGTTTATGATCAAGAGGAAGGAATAGCCAAGTTCTCAAATGGGACCGAATGTGTTAAATATACAATGCCCTACAAAAATAAGAAGTTTGAGGGTATTGATGATTTAGATGTAGACAACATTCCGGCTTTTGAAGTAGATTGGGAGAACAAGGTTTACTACACCGCTTGTCTAGAGTTAGGCCCTAAATATATTCGTGATGAAAGAAGAGTTAAGGAAATCGAATGGGCCTCTAAGATAAGGGGAAAATAGGAGCACGACTTCGAGTCTAGCTACAAGACTCATAAATAAAGAAGAGCGCTTCGTGGGAGGCAACCCATGCTTAATTATTTGCTTATTTGTGTGTCATATATCTTTTTATTATTTTTTGTTCTCATGTTTGAATTTGTGAAAATGTTTTATTTTGTCTTTAACCTCATCTTAATTACATGTAAAGGTATTTTACAAAAAAGATAAGTGTAGGGAGGATTACACACATTTTTAAAAGAACGTGAACATGAGAATTACGATTATTAAAAAAGATATAGATGTGTGATTGTTAGAGTCAAATGTTTGTATCGAGTCATAATGGATGTTTTGCAGGAATTTTTCCAGATTTTAAAGGTGTAATTTTTCCAGAATTTTTTCAGAAAAACACAACACCATTAGGATAACTGACGGCCGTGGTTACAACCTGATGACGCCGAGGAGCGTAAACAGCTTATTACTTTCTCTCGTTTTCTGTGCTACTTATAAATTTTTGGAAATTCTCAGGTCTTAATTTTCCAGAAAATCTGCAAACATCCATTCCACAAGCATTATATCCTAGTTTAGTAGAGTCATATATAGTTTTACCTCCAATTTTACGTGAAGGTTTCATCTATTTTCTTAAAGTGTGCAGGTTTTATTTATCAAGAAGAAGAAACATAAGATTGGATGAAGCTTTTCCCGCATACATTCTTCTTGGAAAGAATTTAACCACTACTTCATACGGATCCTACCGAGCTAATCAAAGGAGTATTAGTTTCTTTCTCTTTTAATTACCTTCCATTATCATAACTTTTATACTTTCGGGGAACATTGGGGACAATGTTCAGTTTAAATGTAGGGAGGGAGAATAAAACGGGAACTTTGAAACTATGCTTATCCTTGATCATTTGTCTTGTCCTATTTCATTTGTGTAATAAACCATGAGAAATATTTGTTAGGGCAATTTTAGCGCCAAATTTAAAATTTTTCATGACATGTACGGGTGGGTCTTTAGTCTTAATAAAGCGTCTCATGGATAGGAGTTATATGACTAGCACAAAAACCCTTTACCACTCAAATTAATGCTTCGAGAGTGTACTTGTAGTATAATAGATTCTAGAACTTGTTTTGTGATGCATTTCGAGATCGCTAGTGAGACTACACTTGTGTAGTTAGGAATAACTAAATGATAAGAGGCATTAGGATAACCCTTGTTTGATACCCGTATTATAATTACTTCTTCCACATCGGTTGAGTAATTCCCCCACACCATTGCGATGTACTCATCTTTAGTGTACGATACCCCTAGTTAACCCCTCAGAGCCTATCCTTTTCGCGGTTCTCGTGATGTTTCGGTTTTTCGGAATATCAATGAAGAGCATTGTTTACAATCCACCCTCAAATGTACACCCAAATCGCCTTAACCTACCTTGTATGCACTCACTTTTAGTGCATTATTGTTATCATACTAAACCCTTAGTTCAATTATCTAGTTGCTTGCATGATTGCTAAGTCGAGTCATATCTTTTGTACACAGCTTTGGGATGATTGGGACTCATGGGTAAAGTTAAATTTTATGGAGTAACGGGAAAGAACGTTAAATTAGAATTCCCTTTATTTACGTAATAAGGTACTCCAAGTGTTTTGATCTTTTCAATTCGGGTCAAATTAGTGTTAGAGTAATAAAAAATCAAGTGTAGGGATGCTCCTATAAATCCTTTATATTTTGATGTTATCGTAGAGGATGGTAGAGTAATAGTGTATGCACAAACAAAAAAAAATGAGTGTCGAAAAAAATGAAAAAAACATACGGGCTACCATATTACATCTATCTTTATATTAATATTTGTTTGTTTCAAGTTATCTAGAGTTTAGTGAGTCGAGTCTTGGCTTAGCAACGCCATTCTTTTCATGCTTGTAACAAAAGATTTTTGACTTGCCACCACTAAATCGCCTATCCAACCAAACCCTTTGTTTCCCTAACCGTGAGCCTAATGTTACAACCCTTTAAAAGACCTCTTAGATAGTTGTTCCTAGGTACTTACGCCAAAGCGGTGGAGGTTTGATCTAGTCTCAAGCTTATGGTAATCTATGTACTATGACCGGTTAATGAGTGTTTAATCTTCCATTTCCATTTACTATATTTCATATACACCCGAGAGATGAGAGAATCCAAACACCACTTGTGAGGTGCTAGTATATATTTTTCGTGCTTTTTATGACTATTTCGGTGCTTTTACTTGTTGTGAATTATGTTAAACCAATGCTTTATACCCCCTAACTTATAAATTGATTGGCCAAAAGCACATTTGCTTGAGGACAAACAAATACCAAGTGTAGGGATATTTGATAAGGATTTAAAACGTACACTTTTAAGGGGTCATTTAAGCCCTTAATCGCCCACTTTTATATTCGTTACTGCTTAATTTCGTTCATTTTCATTTTTTAGGTCTCTTAGAAGCAAAATGCTTGAATGATGCATTTTTGGAAGAAAAGAAGTGAATTTATGAAAAAAATGGCTAAGTCAAGATCAAGACACTTAAGCTGCTGGAATTACACCTAACGGCGTCCCAAACAGAGGGCGACGCCGTCCCTCTTTATGTAATTGAATTTGTGACGACTCAGTAGCGATTTTGCTATTTTACACCGACCGCCGCCTTTGAAGAGTAAGAGGCGTCACGAAGACTTTTCTTCTCAGACGGCCTAAATCCAGATTCAGACGACGTCACTGCTGAAGACTGACAGCGTCACAACCATAACGTGACGCCGTCCTAATGATGACTTGGCCAAGACGAAACCCTAATGACGGCGTCCCAACTATAAGGTGACGCCGTCGCATATGTAAAATTATATATAGAAATCGAATTTTCAGAATTTTGAGAGAGGTAGATTTGTGGAGTAAAAACCTAAAACGATTTTGGTCCGGTTTGGACAGTATCTTAGGGTTCTCATACCCTATTTTACATCAAGATAAGTAATTCACTTCATTGATTTCATTATGTCTTCGATTGTATGTGTATATGCTTGCATGTTTAACATGTCCGGCTAAATTTCTTGTGTGTTTGCTTAGATCTATGAAACCTAGTTATTAATTATTGATTGGTTGTCTCTTATCTTAATTGTAATTGGCTTAGGAGTGCAATAGGCCATCGTTGTGTTTTTAATGCTTGAGTAATCTTTATGAACCTTAGTTTATAACCACCTAGGGTAATTGTAGACTAAACATCCAAAGATAACCTTAGAGTTAGTTTATGAATCCTAGAGATTTCGTAGGCAATAACCTTAAGGTAGTCTCAAAGAGTTAGGGATAAAAACATACCATACGACCCTAGAAAACACAATGCGTTAAGAATAAGGACGTGACAATTCAACCACCAATAAAAGATAACTAGGGAGTAATAGTATCTAGGTAGACACATTTTTAATCATCATACGAGCACACATCAAATAGACATAAGACTACCCATTAGTTTAGATAATTAGATAAGTAGAGTAATCGGTAGAAGTACCAACCCCCAAATCCAAACCCTGAGATTTTACCCTTAGCTTTCTAAAAAATATAAAAAAGATAAAAACTAATGTTCCTCAACCTCAAACCTTAGCGTAATACATCTCTCACTAGCATTCCTATTCCCCTAGAGAACGATATCAATACCCGAGGCTTACCCAATACTACACTACAACGATTAGGTTCAATTCCTAGGGTGTTAAAAAACTTGCTCGACGAAAAGGAAGTTCCTTTGACCCCAAACGCGTTATACGCGCATCAACGCCGCTGCAAGCTACACCGTAACTCTTTTCAATGATTACGGTGTAATCATTATTTTGTAACGTATATTGAAGATACTGCGTAACTCATTTCATGTTTTATGCCGTAACCAGCTATGACTAGAGCATTATTACGGATTTATATAGGTTACGGTGTAACTCTCAACTTAAGTTACGTCGTAACTAGATCTAGCCTAAAAATACCAGCCCTAAATTCTGCATTTCACATCTTTCACTCCACACCACAAAGCATAGAATGTGAGTAGGGGACTGAAGGCAGATCTTGAGGAGCATACTGAGCCATCTCCAAGGGAGAAATCACTCCCTAACAATAAGCATTAGCGATTTATCATTTCTTTTACTATCAATTCATGTATTTCATTATGTCAAACGTTGAATTGATTGTTTCATTTAATATGATCGGCTAAGCACCTCTGGTGCTAGCCTAGTTATGATTCCTTAATTGTTATGTTTATATTACATTGCTTCCATATAATTGTTTCTAGTGTATGCATGCATAGTTTGTTGGTAGCTACCATTGTTTCGGTAGTTTTGAATGGTGATAGTTTCTAGTTTCTTAGGAGAATTTACCAACTGACCCTAAGTAGGTAGACTGAGTGGGAAGGGTAAGAATTGACCAACTAATGACCCTTCTTCGATTTTGCGAACTGACCAAATGATCACCTGCCGTTTGTATGAACTTAAGAAGTTAGGGATGAGTTTCTAAGATGCTAGCACCCGGTCACTCATTGTTATGAATCTTGCATGTAGCGGAACTTAATGACTTGGCTTAGGGGACTAAAAACAACTGGATTTTCAAGGGTAGTAGCTTGATCTCAGGTGGAAACCTTTGCTGATAGGTTAGGAAAAACTGACCAATGCTGTCCTAGCGCCTAAACCCCCACTTAGACGTGAACATAACATGATAGGTTGAGTAACTAGGTTAGCACGCTTCTCCTCTATTGATCACAACCCTTGCCTTTATTTGTTTTCTTTTATTTTCTTGTTCTATTAGTTTATTAATCATCTAAAACCAATTAAAACCAGTGACAGTAGACTTAATTAGAATCCGCTCACATAGCTCTTGGGACGACCTCGGTTTTATCTATTACTACACTACACACGATCGGGTACACTGCCCGTTAGTGCATAAGGTAGACCATAGGTAAACGAGACACTTATAAATATTAAAACCTGGTTAGTAAAACCTGCATCAAGTTTTTGGCGCCGATGCCGGTGAGTTATATTAGGATTTTTGTTAAGTCTTTCATTTTTGTTTTATTTTGAATTTTTCAACTTCTCACGATTTCTTTTCAAGTTTCAGGTACCATGGAAGTTGTTAACATTGATGACCTCACTCTTGAGGAATATTTGGCGTTGACAAGGGAAGAACAAGGGCCGAGGCTCGTAAGACCGGCAATTGGAGCTAATGCCCATTTCGAGATTAAAGAGCAGTTTATGAGGGAGCTACGTGCTAACCCTTTCTCAGAAAACAGGGACGAAGATGCGTATGAACACGTTGAGAATGTCTTCTACATCGCAAGCCTTTTCAACATTCATGGTGTTTCTAATGACGCTCTTATGCTCCGTGTGTTCCCCATGACTCTTACTGGGGGAGCAAGAAGATGGATTGAAAGATTGCCCGCCTGGGCAGTTGATACATGGGCTATCCTAAAGAAGCATTTTATCCAAAGATATTGTCCTCCTTCGAAGATATCTAATCAGCTCATGGAGATCCATAATTTCAAACAAGATGACGATGAAATGTTGTATCAAGCTTGGGATAGATACAACAATCTCCTCTACAAGTGCCCAACTCATGACCTGAACAGCCAGCAAAAGGTCAACATCTTTTACAAAGTTATCAACTTAACTACAAAACAAATGATGAACTACCAAGGACCGATTCCGAGCATGACTCCTACTCTCGCCATTGAAGCCATCGAATAAATGGTCGATCATTCCCAAAAATGGCACGATGGGGGAAGCAAGAGAAGCCTAGGCAAAAATCTTGATGGAATTGCCGCCATCACTAACAAGCTCGAAAATCTTGGTCGGGACATGCTCAAGCTCAGAGAATGTGTTCATGGTATCCAAGTTGTTTATGAGAGATGTGGAGGAGGACATTTAACCAAAAATTGTCCTCTCATTGAAGAAGTAAAATATGGTAAAAATTGACCGTTTCAAGGGGATTATCGAAACAGTAATGGCTATCGTGGAGGACCTCCTGGAAATTACAACCGTGGGCCTTTCGTGGAAAGAAGGCCCAGCATTGAAGAGACCATTAACAAATTTCTGGAAGCCTCAGCCCTAAAACAAAAAGAACAAGATAAATGGCTCAAAGATTTCCAGGAAAACACAAATAGAAGTCTCTCCAACCACGACACAACCTTAAAAAACCTAGAAACAATGGTGGAGAAACTTAGTGAAGAGATAATGAAAAGTAACACCGAACCTGAGGGGATCAAACCTATGGTGGTGTGTAAGGCCTTTTTTCTGATGATGACGCAAAGTTAGTAAGTGAAGATTTCCATTTTCCAACCAATAATTCAGAATCTGGTCAACTGTCAACGACAGTCTGCAGTTATGTCGTAACTCTTCTAATGAGTTACGGCGTAACCAGGAGCCAGAAAGCGAAAACAGGGTTGAAACTGAAAAACTTCCGATCAAGAAAGTCTGCACAAATAGTTCGGCATTCCATGCTCCGTAGGAAATCATGATCTCTTGGCATTAGATGATCTCGGGTCTAGCATAAACATCATGCCATTCTCAATATTTTTGAAGCTTAGGTTAAACGATCTTTGGAAGACAAGCATGGTGATTGAGATGGCTAATATGACTAAAGCAACCCCTCTTGGGATCACGGGAGGTGTATTGATCAAAGTTGACAAGTTCATATTTATGTCCAAGTTCGTAGTAATTGACATGGTAAACACCCCAAAAGAACACTTCATACTTGGAAGACCTTTCCTTACTTCCACATGAGCCCGAATCAAGGTTTTGGAAAAACAACTCCTATTGGGATATAGTGATGAGAGAGTGGTGTTTAGAATGGACGAAACTTCTTGCCATGAACCGGATGAAGCTGTTACAAAAGAAGTTTCCAAGGAGATACAAGTAAATAGTTATGATAATTTTCCTCCTTCATATTTTGGCCATTTGCAAGGAACCGAGTCAAGTTATGAAGATGACAGTGATGAGGGGAACGATGAAGTCCAAACTTCAATGCCTGATAAAAAGGGTACTACTATTGTTACAGGAAAACTTCATTGTTGTGCTCCTCTAACTTCCTTGATTGAGGGGAGGACGAAAAGCTGATCAAGGAACATTGGTTTTGGGGGCACGATATTATGACCGATTGGTTCGAAGAGGTAGATTGGACTCTTCATTTTTTTGAATCGGCTATTATGATGTCTGGGGGATTCACTAAAGCATGGCCTACGTGCGATCCCAACCAAAATATTTGCAATGGAGGAGAATCCCCCGATCCTAACTGGATCAAATGCAATGAATGGGCATGTTTTCATGAAGAAAAATGAATGGAGGTCGGATTCAAGGGTATCTCATTCAAAAATTGGGTTAGAGTAAAATTTGGGGCTATAAAACTAGAATGGGAAGTCGAGTCTAAATTTCGCTATGAATGGGCCAAGATTAATTTTTTGCAAGAGACTTGATACTGCATGACTCCGTACATTCCTCCATGTGTTTGGGACCAGCCCTCCTCCAACAAAAGATCAACTAAGGAGGAAGTTGACCAAGTTCAAAGGCCACCGTAAAGCCCATTGGCTTTGAGTCTAACTTAAACACTCGTAAATAAAGAAAAGTGCTCTTTCGGGAGACAACCCGAATTGTCCATTTTATTTTTTCTATTTCCATTTCTGTTGGGTTTTGTGTTTTTAACCATTTATGCAGAAAATCGGAGAAGTTGCTGCAGTAGCCTGAACGGGGACCTGATCTGTCCACAGTTACGGTGTAAATCATTCCAATGGTTACATCGTAACACACCTCCAGCAACTATCTTCCCAGAGCATTAACAATTACGGCGTAATCCCATGCAATGGTTATGCCGTAGCTACACTCCAGTAGCGTCTGCCAGGTTTTGCCATAATTACAGCGTAACTCCTTCTAGGAGTTACGACGTAACTATCCTCTGTATGAATTCTTTCTCTTTAAACAAAATAACCTTGTATTAGTTTTTAAATGAACTTTGTGGGTATGTTCCCTGTAAGCCCTCACGAGACTACACTCGTCCACTTGGTACACCAAGTGGTTTAAAAGGCTTGTTGCATATGCTAAGTGCAACCGTGATTCCTACGAAAGTGAGTTAGATTTCTTTTTGTTTTTCTTTTTCTTTTTTAGATTCTTGTTGGTAGTGTGATTTCAAGGAATGAAGTTTGCTCGTGGATACTTAAGCGAAGGCATGATTCTTTTCGTGGGCCTTCTTTCTTTTTAGGAGCGAATTTCAGGGAAGTTCTCGCTCTAATTCTACTTTCTCTTCACCTTTATTTAATGTTTAGTACAAAAGGGACTTTATACATTTCAAGTGGGGGGACGGGATTAGAATTATCTCTTGAACTTTATTTTGCCCTTGTTTTTCTAGTTTATTTTGAAAATTATGCCATTTTTAAAATTTTGACATGTTTTTCTTAACCTAACTAGCTTAGACCTTAGCGAATACATTATAACCCTTGATATTATATGGTGAGATTAGCCTTATCCTTTTCCAAATATTTACCCCAAATCCACCAAATTATGAGTGTGCCGGTCGCTTGTAAACTTTAGAACTTGGCCTTTGCATCATTTCGAGACCATAGATGAGGTATGTTGAGTTAGCTTAATGTATTTGGATTATTCAGTTTAAGAAGGCAATATTATAGGATTATCACCCAAAAAGCCTATCCTTGTGTGTCTATCGATTAGTCACCTCGACTTCTCGACCCCCATGTTAAACCCTTTTGTTGCACTCATCTTTAGTGCAAGATACCCTTAGATACACTCGTCTGAGCCATTCCTTTCATTTTGTTCACCCAATATTGTTTCGATACACCCATACACCTTAGCCTACCATGTAGTCTTTATTTGTGATCGGGAAGTCATTGTTTGCCTAAGTTCAATGTTCAAGTGGAAAGGTTCGGAAATCACGCTTTCGTCAAAGTCATATTTTTGAAGATCATTGAAGAACCCCCAAATTATCATATTGTTCATCTCAAGTGGGGGGATGCTATGTTTAGTAGTTATGATTAAAAAAAAGGAAGTTATAGTTATTTGTTGATTGTTGATTGTTGATTGTAAAGTGCGAAGTTATAAGAACTATGTTTATGAGCTCATCATAGATTTAGTATCGAGGAGGCCACCTCGGTCACATTTGAAGAATGAAGTTGGCAATAATTGCGCCAGCAGTCGAAGAAAAGGTAATGTGCCCATCATGACGTCTTCTAATGGCACATCTACTTGATTATCATGATCTGGTTTCTTAGCTTTGAAACTTGAACTTTGGACGAACGGTAAGTGGTGATGACTTGGTTATAGGTTTAGACTATTTGCTTGTTATTTTTACTTTACATCAATTATATCCCATGTATTATCCTACCCTTTAGTCGTGAAGCGTGTCTAGGTAATGAAGCAAGCAATCTTTGGTGTCTTGGCCATGGATTTGGTCATGTATCATTGATTTTGTCCACTTCGCCGTGACATGTTAGTAATGACGATTCACCACTAACCTTTATCGTGTCTACCCATATTGCCTTCAAGAATCGTTTAGTCCCTAACTCTAGTGGTGGAGATTTGTGTAACCACCAAGCTTATAATAGAATACATGCTATGACTGTGCGTTGAGTGATCACCCCGAAATTGACACTTAGAATAGTTGAGAGATTTGAGTGTTTTGTTTCCATTTCGTGAGGTGTTCGGCTTTGTTTTATTCTAGCATAAGGGATTTTTAAACTTATATTTTCCAGGTAATGGGAGATATCTTTTTAGAAATTTATCTAATAAGGTCTACTTGAGGGCAAGTAGAGTTCAAGTGGAGAGATATTTGTTAACATCAAATAGTCCTGAATATTAAGTGTCAATTTCCCCCGATAATGCTCTTATTTTATATCATTTATATGGATTCACGCTTATTTTCCACTATATTTCACTTTCAGGTAATTTACGAGCATTGAAGCTAAAGAGACGCGGATTTGGAAAGTTTATTAAATATATATGATAGTATGCCCACTGTGAAGTAATTACGGTGTAACTCCTCTCGCACATTACGCCGTAACAAGAGCATGACTAAGAAGACCAACTCAATAGCATATTACGGCGTGACTCCATCTTTGGATTACGCCGTAACTAATTAGGTCAAACGATGTTCCATGCCGCTGCAAGCTACGCCGTAACTCTTTCCAAGGATTACGGCATAATCATGATATTATAACGTATATTGAAGATACGGCGTAACTCATTTCATGTGTTACGCCGTGACCAGCTATAACTAGAGCATTATTTCGGATTTATGTAGGTTACAACGTAACTCTCAACTTAAGTTACGCCGTAACTAGAACTGGCCTATAAATACCAGCCCTAAATTCTGCATTTCACATCATTCACTCCACACCACAAAGCAGAGAACGTGAGTAGGGGACTGAAGGCAGATCTTGAGGAGCATACGGAGCCATCTCCAAAGGAGAAATCACTCCCTAACGATAAGCATTAGCGATTTATCATTTCTTTTACTTTCAATTCATGTATTTCATTATGTCAAATGTTGAATTGATTGTTTCATTTAATATGATTGATAACATCAAATAGTCCTGAATATTAAGTGTTAATTTCCCCCGATAATGCTCGTATTTTATATCATTTATATGGATTTACGCTTTTTTTCCTCTATATTTGACTTTCAGGTAAATTACGAGCATTGGAGCTAATGAGACGCGGAATTGGAGAGTTTATTGAAGATATATGATAGTATTCCCATTTTGAAGTAATTACGGCGTAACTCTTCTCTCACATTACACCGTAACAAAATCGTAGCTCAAAAGACCAACTAAACTGAAGATTACGGCGTAACTACACCTTAGTATTACGCCGTAATAATTAGTTCAAATGATGTTCCACGCCGCTGCAAGCTACGCCGTAACTCTTTCAACGATTATGGCGTAATCATAATTTTTAGAAGATACAGCGTAACTCATTCCATGTGTTACGCCGTAACCAGCTTTTCCAGAGCAAATTACGAAGATATTGATGTTACAGCGTAACTTGCAACTTAAGTTACGCCGTAACTAGATCTGGCCTATAAATACCACCCTAAATTCTGCATTTCTAATCATTCACTCCATACAAAAAAACAAAGAACGTGGGTAGGAGGCTGAAGGCAGATCTTGAGGAGCATACGGAGCCATCTCCAAGGGAGAACTCACTCCCTAACGATAAGCATTAGCAATTTATCAGTTCTTTCACTTTCAATTCATGTATTTCATTATGTCAAACATTGCATCGACTGTTTCAGTTAATATGAGCGGCTAAGCACCTCTGGTGCTAGCCTAGTTATGATTCCTTAATTGTTTTGTTTATGTTTACATTGCTTCCGTATAATTGTTTCTAGTGTATGCATGCATAGTTTGTTGGTAGCTACCCTTGTTTTGGTAGTTTTGAATGGCGGTAGTGTCTAGTTGCTTAGGAGAATTGACCAACTGACCCTAAGTAGGTAGACTGAGTGGGAAGGATAAGAATTGACCAATTAACGACCCTTCTTCCCTTGTGCGATTTGACCAACTGATCACCTACCGTTTAGATGAACTTAAGAAGTTAGGGATGAGTGTCTAAGATGCTAGCGCCCGGGTACTCATTGTTATGAATCTTGCATGTAGCGGAACTTAATGACTTGGCTTAGGGGACTAAAAACAACTGGACTTTCAAGGGTAGTAGCTTGATCTCCGGTGGAAACCTTTGCTGATAGTTTAGGACGAACTGATCAAATACTGTCCTAGCGACTTAAACCCCCACTTGAAGCAATTGGAATTAATTAAACGTGAACTTAACATGATAGGATGAGTAACTAGGTTAGCACACTTCTCCTCTATTGATCACAACCCTTGCCTTTATCCGCTTTCTTTATTTTCTTGCTTTAGTTAATTAATCATTTCCAAAAATAAAACCAATTAAAATTTGTGACACCTAGACTTAATTAGAATCCGCTCACATAGCTCTTGGGATGACCTTGGTTTTACCGAATACTACACTACACATGATCGGGTACACTCCCGTTAGTGCATAAGGGTAGACCATAGGTATAATGAGACACTTATAAATATTAAAACCTGGTTAGTAAAACCTGCATCAATGATCGGCTAAGCACCTCTGGTGCTAGCCTAGTTATGATTCCTTAATTGTTATGTTTATGTTACATTGCTTCCGTATAATTGTTTCTAGTGTATGCATGCATAGTTTGTTGGTAGCTACCCTTTTTTTGGTAGTTTTGAATGGCGGTAGTGTCTAGTTGCTTAGGAGAATTGACCAACTGACCCTAAGTAGGTGGATCGAGTGGGAAGGGTAAGAATTGACCAACCGACGACCCTTCTTCGCTGTGCAGACCGACCAAATGATCACCTGCCGTTTGGATGAACTTAAGAAGTTAGGGATGAGTGTCTAAGATGCTAGCGCCAGGGTACTCATTGTTATGAATCTTGCATGTAGCGGAACTTAATGACTAAAAACTACTGGACTTTCAAGTGTAGTAGCTTGATCTCCGGTGGAAACCTTTGCTGATAGGTTAGGACGAACTGACCAAATGTTGTCCTAGCGACCTAAACCCCCACTTAAAGCAATTGGAATTAATTAGACGTGAACATAACATGATAGGATGAGTTACTAGGTTAGCACACTTATCCTCTATTGATCACAACCCTTGCCTTTATTTGCTTTCTTTTCTTTTCTTGTTCTATTAGTTATTAATCATCTTAAAACCAATTAAAACCAGTGACATTAGACTTAATTAGAATCCGCTCACATAGCTCTTGGGACGACCTTGGTTTTACTGATTACTACACTACACACGATCGGGTACACTGCCCGTTAGTGCATAAGTTAGACCATAGGTAAACGAGACACTTATAAATACTAAAACCTGGTCAGTAAAACCTGCATCAACATGTTATGTATGCTGTCATGTAGTGTATGTTTGCTTAGTTTGACCTTTAAAGTCAAGTGACATTTAGAGTATGCATTTTGCAGTTAAAACTCTCATTTACCATTTGCAGTTTGACTTTTAGAATGTCAAACTACAAATACTAAATTGGGATTTTTTACTGCAATAGATAAAGGGGGGTGTTTGGATATGATTTGCAGACTGCATTTCCATTCAAAATTACAATTTCCAAATTGATAACACCTTGACTATATTTGCATTTGCAGATACACTCATGCCAATTAGCATTTGCAGTTTGACTAGTGAAACTGCAAATGCTAATTGGCATGAGTGTATCCATGAACATTTTCATTTTGCAGTCAAAACTCCAAAATTAGATAAATGGGGTGTTTGGATATGATTTTCAGACTGTATTTCAATTCAAAACAATAATTGCATTGTTTGACTACAATTACATGGGTGTTTGGCTACGACTGTTCCATAACTTGGTAAGCAAGAGTAAACAATGTAGTACATTGTGTTGGTAACTTTACTGAGTTTGACATACTCTAGAAAACAAAACCAAATGCTAATTGTGCACATCAATCACCAAACTAAAAAAACAAACAATGTATATATACAAGCTACCAATTTCCATTACTGCATAACCAAAACAATTGGTCATTACATCATTTGGATCATAATCCTAATGTTAAGGATTTAAAATGTGCGTTTTAATGGGTCATTTAACCTCTAAAATCATGCATTTGTGATCAATTATTGCCCTAAATAGTTCTTTTTTACATTTTAGGTACTTAAGATGCAAAAGCTGGAAACCGACATGTTTTGGGCTACTTTGGAAAACAAAACGAAGATAACGACCAAGTCATGAAAACGTCAGGAAAAGGAGACCTAAGGGCATCACAAGTTACGACGTGACACCGTCACTTGCAAATCAACATAAAGATTCGGAGTAAATTTTACACGTGATGGTTCAGACTTTTGTGATGGTCCAAGGTTGACGACATCACTACCTACAAAGTGACGGTGTCAAAGTTACAAAGCGACGACGTCACAATGACGAATTGCTCAAGATGAAACCCTAATTGACGGTGAGCTGACGAGGTCACAACTACAAAGTGATACATATTTGGAAACACTGAAGAATTTTTGTAGTATTGTTAGGGTTTTTACAACCCTCAACTCCATGTTTAATTGAAGTTATTCCTCTTTAATCATTCAATATGTCTATTTGTTGTTTGATTATATGTGTTTCTTTTCTTCCAATTAACATGTCTGGCTAGATCAATTAGTGTTTGCTTGGATTGAATGAAACCTATTTATTGACTATTAATTGTCGTCTTTTGTTTAATTGGGTGTCTTGCATTAGGAGTAGGAAAACTACCTTCTTCCACCATAAATTAGCTTGTAAATTCGACTAAATGCTTATATGCACTAGTGTGCACTAGTTGTTTTATTTGTTGTATTTATTGCGTGAATTACGGCTTGTTGATAGTAAGAGTTTCTAGGGAGATGACATATTGTAACTTGTAGAACTAGGGATTCTGAAAGGAGACTTATGCATTCATAGAGTTAGTGAATTTGGCACCACCCTACGACAATAAAGGAATACAACGCACCAATTAAACAAAGACGTGACAATTCGGCTAATTAATAAGAGATAACTAGGGAGTAAAGATAATCTAAGTAAACACACTTTTCCCATCATACGAGTTCACCAATTTACTTTACTTGCAATTAGTTTAATTTAGTATTAATTAGTTCAATTAAGTAGTTCAAAAACCCACTCTTCAAGCTCCGAGATTTTATTTGATTTCATAAAATATAAAAATACAAAAAGAATCATCCTAAACCTCTACACCTAATTCGTCATACAATTCAACCTTCATAATATTATTCCCCTAAAGAACGATAAATCCCCCGTGTCTTACCTATACTACACTACAACGGTTAGGTATACTGCCTAGGAGGATTGTAAACTTAATTTGTTACAATCCGACGCATCAAGTTTTTGGCGCCGCTATCGGGTAATAGTTTAGGTTTCGATTTCTATCTTGTTTAGGTCTACTCACTAGATTCCTATCAAGTGGGATTTTTATTTTTATTTTATTAGCTTTCTCGTAGTCTATCTTTTCTTTGTGTCTTTGTTCGTAAAAACTTTTCCATTCACTATTCCGTTTGCCATTATAGAAGACGCGAATCCATCCGTGTCACCTAATGCAATGACTTCATTATGACCAAATTGTTAAGGAAATCAATGACCTTAGGGAGATTAATAAATTAATTAAGAAAGAAATTGAGCAAAGAACTGGTCCTTTTATGGATATCACTACCACTGGTGATGAATCGGAAGAAGAACTAAAGGATGACTTTAGTAAATTTAGAAATTTCTTTCCAATAGTTGATGAACTAAACTATCATAATTTTCTTTTAAAATATCCTTACCCCTCGAGATTTTAGAAAAACCATGGATTAGAAGGCTTAGTTATTTGAATATTAAAATCCCTTGAATGGTAGGTTATTTATATAGAGAGCACACCTACATTGATTTAAAAGCTCCTATGAATATCATGTCTAGGCTCTATTACAATTAAATCATGAATGAGGAATTGAAACCTAGAAAGGATCCTTATAACCCTAATCGATTGTGCATTTTTGTTAGGAGAGTGAAAGGATTACATGTCTTCGTGGGAAAATTTACTTATAAGTGTGATTTTATTATCATAGAAGATGTTAGAGGTATTATAGACCAATTCATTTGAGAGATAGTGCTAGGAAAACCGTTTGTAGAATAATCTAAATTGGCTTATGATAGAGATGAAGGACTAGTTAAGTTTTCGGATGGATTAGAGAGTGTCAAATACATAATGCCCTATAAGCTAGTAAGATTTAAGGACAATGAGGATTTAGATGTCGATACTATTCCGGCTTTTGAGGTTTATTGTAAAACCCTAAAAATAGTAAACGTGTTTAATGACTATTTTGCCCTCGGCTTAATAATTGAACAACTCGTAAAACGCATCAATCTCGTCAACTACGTTTATAACCTAACTAAGAAATAATAACTTGTGCAAGATAATAAAATTTACTTTCACTTATGTCCACAAAAATATCACACATTATACATATCCCATGGACCTAATCTTAAGTACAAATTAAAAGGAAATTAAAACTAAATAAAAATCATTATTAGGGTAATTAAGAAATTCAATGAGTCAATGATTTCCTTCCCTTTTGTTCGGTCCAATTAACGCCTCAATCACCATTTATTCCCTACAAATTCTCAATTACTCAATATTACTATCATTTACCAAGTTAAAAATAAAACACAAACCCTAAACTCCCTACATCTAAAAGTGACGGCACCATATTTACCTTCCCATTTTTCTGTCAACATCAAGAGTCCAAAGGAGGTTCGCAAGGTGTCATGAAGAGGATGTGATCGTGGTGTTCTTGGCTGGAAAGTTGCTGTGGACGTGGGGAGGGTCTTGAGTTGTCTTGTCGTGGGTATTTTGGTCGAGAGACTGTTTCGGTTTACTCCTGGTCGAGGGGCTTTGGGTGGCTAAGCATGGGCTCATTTTCTTGGTTTCTTGTTTCGTCTCTACGCGGGTAAATCATTCGTCATCTCGTCACTTTTCTTTATGTTGTTTCTGGATTAGTGTCGTGGGTTTTCTCTCCTTCTCATGCACCATATACGAATTTTCATTCTCATAAAATGATAACGAAGAACCACATAAATCATGTTATAAACCTTGTATGAGTCGATTGGAAAAAGGCGTACATGTAAACCTGTTTTGGAGTCGTTTTAGCAGCCTATTTATCGACTTTGTTATATACATTTTAAATCTGAACATTTGAAACATTATATGAAGATAGAACTCATTACATGAATTGGTGACATAAAGATTAACTACATATCTGGTTATAAAGGTAAAGGAATTCACGTAGGGCATATATTTATGAAATTGTGTCCCATGGTTAGCTAGTGGATATGGTTGTGTACGTGTGTGTGCACATGCGCATGGGAGGTGATGAAAACGTTTTACTTCATAAGCGAGTTTTGTGTGTCTCATCTTGGTGTGGTTGTGCGTGAGTTTTGGGTGGGTCAAATAAGGCTTAAAACATGTTTACAAACTGATTTAAATAAAGACTTGTGCCATGGGTTATAAATGGTACGTAGGTGCATGCATGGTATTATGCAAATTATGTTGAAACATGGGTGTTAATATATGAATGTTTGGTCGTATGAATGTTTAATGGTAATATCATAAGCATGTCGAGATAGTTGAGTCGGGTGTCAGTCATAATGTACGGTCACTTGGTCTTAAATGTTAGTCATATGAAAAGCGAGCAAGCTTTAAAATGGACCGATCATTTATATTGAGGCATTTTTTTCTCTTTTTCATGGAACGTATATGAACTTGTTATATAGAATAAAGTCTTTAGTTATTTTTACATTTTAAACCTTGAATTTTGGTAAGTGTCACATGCAAACCTTAAGTTTTTTATGACTTGTCATATGAAGCCCTAAAATAAGATACTTGTCATATTACACGTCTAAATTTACCATTTATCTTTGGTAACCCCTAAGTTGGCTAATTAATGATTATTACCCTAAAGTATTTTAATTCCGTCAATTACTAAAAATGCGAATACGCTTAATAACTCTAAAAATATTAATACGGTTTATATAAGCAATAAATCCGTTATGACTTAAATGAGCTAATAAATATTGTACGAACCGTAATCCGTGTAGATTCATTGAAGAAGACGCGGCGTTGTATCTTTGTGTTCATTCATTCGTTTGCTTTCCTTTCATCGGCGTTAAGGTACAGATATTCTATCCCTTTTTAGTAGGGATTTCTCATGACTTTCTGATCCTTCGACTTTGTTTCGCTTATGATATTTTATTGCTATGATTCTTTTATTATTGACCCTCTGATATTGAACCTTTGATATTGATCCCTTTGCTATTGATCTTTTGATATTGACCATTGCTATTGAATCTTTGCTTTGTTATTGACCCCTTTGTTATTGCACCACTGTTACTGAACTTCCGTTATTGAACCCATTGCTACTGAACCTTTGCTACTGAACTGTTGCTTGATTCGCTCCGAACGGTCTATCTTTTATTAGTCAACCACTTGTGAATGGTCAACCATAAAAGTCAAGCAGCTCAGAACAAAATGCAATTAAGTCCTGAGGAGTATAGTGTTTCCCCGGGTCGTTAAGTCCCAACGAGGTGTGTAAACTGTAATACAACGAATATGTGATCGAGTGAATATCGAACAGGAAAAGGGTTATGATTGATTACACTAAGGAAATATCTGAGAAAATTCCTAAAAATACTTTAATATAAACTTGAAACTTAAGAAAAAAACATATAAGTACTTAATAATAAGCTGAAAAGAAAATTAAAAAGCTAAATTATATTAAATAAACGCTATCACTATTTTTTAAAGTTGGATTTTCTTGATTTTTCTTTTATGAATTTGAATTAAAAACTAATTTTAAACTTTTAAAACTATTCTAAAATACTAAAAATTATGAATTTAAAGAGGAAAATTGTGAAACTATTTTTCAAAAATCTAAGATAACTAAAGAGAATTTTCAAAACTAATTTTGTATTTTTATGATTATTTTTCTATTTTCTATGAATTAAAAGCTATTTAAAACTAATTTAAATGCTAAAAAATACTATTTAAACTAGGAAAATTCTGGAAAAATATTTTTTGGCTTTTTATATTTTTCTTAATCTAGGAAAATTGAAAAAATATTTTTTTGACCTTTTTCTGATTTATTTGTATTAAATGCTAATTAAAAAGTCCTAAAACTGTTTTTAAAATAGGAAAAATACTAAACAGTGATGAAAAATTATGAAAATTTCAGAAAAATTCTAAACTATTATTCTAAATCTATGAAAAATATAAAAACTAGGGCTTATGTGTAAGATTATGAAGCAGTAGTGCAAACAAATTCCCTAAATAAGCTCTAAATAATAAGCTAATAAGCTCTAGAATGCACCAGAAGCTACCTCTACTTATATTAAGCTACAATTCAGTGAAAAGAACCCAAATCAACTAGTCTACACCTCTAGATAACCAGCTACAAGCTTATGAGTACAAAATCAAACAAGTGAATTCAGTCCCTAGGTGCTTATTTCAAGCTTAAAAATAAGCTATCTACCTTAGTTGGAACCCAAGACCAGATATCACAATCTCAAGTGGACCTAGCAAGGAGCTTATAAACCAAATATTAGCCCAAGACAAGCTCTCATGAGCTTTTTGAGAGCTCTGCACAAACTCGTGAACACTCGTTATCACTGAGTACCAGCACTGGCACTTTTGACCCATTTACAAGCTATGCAGGAGCTTATAGATTATTACTAAAATTCGACTAAAATCAGATTTCAATTCAAGACCAACTGAACCAGGAAATCCTAAAGTATCACTTATTTTAATTCAAAACTGAGTTCATGAGAAATCCACAAAGTTTGGGCAAAAATGGTTTGTGCAATTTGACTTTAACTAACAGATTTGCAAATTTGACCAAAATGAGTTTTGATTCAATGTTATGAACTGAATGTGATGTAATAAGCTAAACTAAAACTATTTTATGTTACTCCACTAATATCTAAACCTAATTCAAGCTTATGATCTTTAAAATTCCTAACATATTTGAAATTAGGACAGATTTAAATTGATTTTGACTTTTAGAGATCTAGTATGCAAAATTATGAACTAAATGAACTGTAATGAACTAGTAAGGACTAAAGCAGCAATAAACTTCTACTAATCTTACCTCTAACACAGATTTGCAATACAATCCAAACACCCCTTTAAGTGACATAAATGGAATTTTTCAAAGCAGGTGTTTGATTCAGAGCATGCAGTCCACTCACAAGCTAATATTTACTATATTAGAACAGAAATCAGCACATTTAAACAAATCATAACAATAATCAATAGTAGCTTTTTAATCTAATTTTTACACTAAAAATGGAAATTGAATGAAATCAAACCAAACCTCTTGATTCTTTCTGAATAACACTTATACAGGTTCACAAGTCCATATATGTATCACAAAACCTGTTCCAATGTCCAAGAACAAGAAATTCCCCCTCCTTTGACTTTCATTGACCAGGGTGCTCTTTTGTTTGGAACTGTTTGATAAGCCTATTCAGAGCTATCGGCCAGCTTGAATAAGCTTATATAAGATGTAAACAAACTATTTGAAGCCTCGTACTTAACAATTTTAAAACGCATTTGATTAGAAAATGGAAAAACAGAAAACTTAACCAAACTTTAATTTATCACTTAATATAAGTTACAATAGATTGAACAGGTTAGACCGATACAAATAAGATGAAAATTACAATCTTTGAGCTAATTTAAGATTTTTAAGATAAAAACGACATGAAAGAAATTAAAAACTAATAACTACTCTCTATCTCTCCTTCTCTTCCCTCTATTTATTAACAAAAGTCTTCCACTTGCCACTCTGATCATTTCCCACTTCTTATCTGGGCCATTGGATTATATGAGCTCTTTTTAGCCGTTGATGAGTTTTTGGCGGGAAAACGTTTTTGCCAACTGGGATAGGTTGAGTGCAAGGGAAGAGATGCATTAAATGCATTTTGGCTGTTTGGTGAGGTGGAGTGATAAGGGTGGTGGTATGTGAGCTGGAAGAATGGCGATGTGAGTTTTGCAGAGAGTGGGTGAAGATGGTGGGTTTGGAGGGAAAAGGTGGGAGGGGTTTGACTGGGTTTGACCGGGGGTATATTAATAGGGAGGGGGTTCAAGTTGGGGGTTCACAGGTTGCTTTGGCAGGGGTCAAGGCTCAAGCAAGGGTTCAAAGGATTTGATATTAATAACAAGGACCAAACTTGCAATTCCACAAAAACCAAGGGACCGAAACTGTAATTTTCCAAAACTTATTATAAGGACCATTTTTGACAAGTTTAATTTACCCAAGGACCAAAAATAATAATTTTCAAATTAAAAATGTCCAGGGGCAATTTCTGTCAATCTTTGAAACTTCAAGGACTAAAGTTGCCATTTTGCAAAACTGAACTTTATAAGGGTAATTTTGACAACTTGAAAATCCCTGAGGGCCTTTTATGAAAAATTAACTTGTTTTGAATAACCAGGGACTAGATTTGACAATTATTAAATAAAACACAGTCTAAATATTTTTTCTGTCTTTTTGAGACTTTTCAAAGTGTTTTTACTGCTTTTGCAATCTGAAGGAACAAAAATGATGAGTATTTAGACACTCATCAATCCCCCACACTAAACTATAGCTAGTCCCTAGCAATCTTTTGAGAAAACTTAATGGATTTGAATCTCTTTACCAAAAGCCATTACTTCTGGAGTAGCCAATTGTTTCAGTTCAAGTAAGAACCTTGGTACAATGACAACCAAATGATTTTGAGCAAATTACCAGCTTTCAACGGTTTTGATTTGTCTTTACCGTAGCCGTTTGCTTCTGCATAGCCAATCTTAGATAAAATATCTTTGGTGAGTGATTACCAATTATGGTTTTCCAACTGCCTTTACCACAAGCCATAAACTTTCGGGCTAGCCAACTCTTCACTAATTAAAGATATGGTGAGCTGAACACCATACAATTTTGGGCAAATTGCAAGCCGCCAACGGATTTGAGATATCTTTACCAAGAGCCGTTTGCTCCTGGATTAGCCAATCCTTATGTTTGTTAGACATGGCTGATCGATAATCGTAGTAGTAAGTGCAAAACACTTACTCCAAAAATTTTGGCTAAAAATGGGGAATGGGTGGTATAATTACATGATAAAATTCGTGAGAATTCCCCCCACACTAGAAATGAATATTGCCCTCAATATTCAAAGTACCTGCGGTTATGCCGAAACATAGAACATAAAAGGGAAATACTACGCCATTTTTGTGATTTTTTTTTTTGATGTTAGAAAACTTATATACAACGCGGGGGCAACTCCCCACACTAGGGTGGTACACACGGGTGAAAACCCATGTTTAACTACTGTTTTGGATTACCGAGTCGCTAGCTCACTCGACCCCTGAATTAATTTGTTCATGGGGAAGTAAGTGGAAGAGACAATCTCCATCGGACTTTCATTCAAAATGTTTGTATAAACATTTGAAGCACGCGAAAGTTCCACACCGATGAGATATAGAGAGACCCGGCTCACAGATGATAAATGAAAATGCCAGGGTCAAAGATAGTGTCTTCATTCCCGAAGGAGTGAAGAACAGGAGAAGTCACGGGATAGGTGAAGAAAAGAAAGAAAGTCATGATGAAAATCATGACTAACTCATCTTCATCCATAGGAGAATCCATAATTTCAGTATTATGAATCTCATCATTTAAGCTCACGTGATCAAGACAAATCCCTGGTGTGTCATGATCAAAGTGGAAGTTATCATACTCCGGCGGAGATATGATATGAGTGAGTTCACCGGCGAACTCCTCGTGAAG
Source organism: Chrysanthemum makinoi (assembly GCA_910596185.1). Classification (NCBI taxonomy): domain Eukaryota; kingdom Viridiplantae; phylum Streptophyta; class Magnoliopsida; order Asterales; family Asteraceae; genus Chrysanthemum; species Chrysanthemum makinoi. The sequence goes on from OU343220.1 coordinate 226,828,659, forward strand.
AGAATCATTCACGAGATGTAAATATGTGAATTCTTGTTCCTCTCAGACTCATCACTATCCTCAACTGAGTATCAAAGAGTGGATTCTCGAATTAAAGTGAATTAGAGTCGAATTCAAATAGAGGATTAGTGAGAGTTGTTTTGAACGCTTCAGGAACAGAGTGATCAACATTCTCTATTGGACTGTTGGGATAAGAAGTGAGTGAACGATCATTATAAAGGAGACTTTCAATTTCTCCTAGGTCGGCTTCGAAATCAAAGATATCATCATCACTTTTCGATGAAAGTGGATTGATGTGAGCGAGTTCATCGGTGAACTCCTCAAGAAGAGGATCAGACTGTGGAAGTGATGCTTCAACATACTCGATGTTTCCATAGGAAGCACAATCGTCGCTAAGATCGGAGAAAGTTTCAAAATGATCATTTGAACACTCAAGAGGGGAAGAAGAATCACACATATGATCGAAGTTCCTGCGACTCTCGGGATTGGGACAAGGTTCTCAACACTAGACTTTATGAAGTCGTCCGATTCCTTTTCAGAACAAGGTCAAGATGCTCGCCCCCATGCTCGAGAGTGAGTGTGAACCTCGTGTGATAGCAGTTGTTTGAGAATGAATCTCAATGGGATATCAACCTGATGAACTTAATGAATCTTTATAGAATTGAAGGATATCAAGTGTATCCTCATCATCACTATCATCAGGAATAAAACGAAATTGAGAGCTAGATCTGGCTGCCTTTTCTTTTGCAATTGATTCCCTAATAGATTTTTCAAACGCAATTTGGGAATTTATTTTAGCGACCGCTCTTCAGCCTAGCAATTCTTCCATGGATTTTCATGTGAATTTTGAATGACCGGACATTGTGGGAGTGGAGATTTGTCAAAACCGGAAGGTTGACATTGATAATCATCATGAGGACCCACACAATATACACAAGAAAACGGGAGCATTTCAAATGCTGTTTTACTCAATTCCTCAGTTCTTTTCACTAACCTCGAAGCTCTAGATAAGTGTCTTGTTGGGTTTGCTTTGAGGAGTTTGAGTCATTTGGCCTTGGAGGTTGGTCGATATGGATAGTCGTAATTGTTACAAGGAAATGGATTCCTGTTTGACAATCGAGCTGAAATGGGGACCTCCACAGTTCTCACAACAAAATGATTGTTGTGACTGATTTGGTGAATAACATGGATATTGATCATTTCAAAAGTTCGAGTGTTATCGAGATTTGTTCATAGAAAACGTGTCTGGTCCGACACTCAAATCCTTGGTGAGGACCTCCACAAAACTCACACGGATATGTCAATATCTCATGATGTGGTGGCTGGTAGAATGAATCAGATGTGTCATGGTAAGGATAGGGAGCTTGGTTATAGACAGACCCATATCCTGATTCTACCATGCTACAAAATGGGACAATTCCCACCATTATGAGGACCACCACACCATTGGCAACCAAAATGGTGTGGATATGACATAAGAAAGAATCAAAGGTTTGAGAGGGTTGGGATGAAGAATCAAAGATGTGAGAGGGTAAAGATGGATATTTTTGGATTTTTGGATAAACATTTTATAAAAATAAGAAAGAAAATCTTTTGGGTTTTGTGTTTGTTGAAAGTCGATTTAAAAATGTTTTCGGGAACCGTTTTGTTTGTATATAATAATAATAAGAAAATATGAACAAGGATGGTAAATATACAATGTATGTATATTCAACAATCATCGATGCTTCAAATTGTAGTACGCAGCACACCACCCGCGCTAATGGCGCCAAAATTTGATTCGCTCCGAACGGTCTATCTTTTATTAGTCAACCACTTGTGAATGGTCAACCATAAAAGTCAAGCAGCTTAGAACAAAATGCAATTAAGTCCTGAGGAGTATAGTGTTTCCCCGGGTCGTTAAGTCCCAACGAGGTGTGTAAACTGTAATACAACGAATCTGTGATCGAGTGAATATCGAACAGGAAAAGGGTTATGATTGATTACACTAAGGAAATATCTGAGAAAATTCCTAAAAATACTTTAATATAACAGAAACTTAAGAAAAAACATATAAGTACTTAATAATAAGCTGAAAAGAAAATTAAAAGCTAAATTATATTAAATAAACGCTATCACTATTTTTAAAGTTGGATTTTCTTGATTTTTCTTTTATGAATTTGAATTAAAACTAATTTTAAACTTTTAAAACTATTCTAAAATACTAAAAATTATGAATTTAAAGAGGAAAATTGTGAAACTATTTTTCAAAAATCTAAGATAACTAAAGAGAATTTTCAAAACTAATTTTGTATTTTTATGATTATTTTTCTATTTCCTATGAATTAAAATCTATTTAAAACTAATTTAAATGCTAAAAAATACTATTTAAACTAGGAAAATTCTGGAAAAATATTTTTTTGGCTTTTTATATTTTTCTTAATCTAGGAAAATTGAAAACATATTTTTCTGACCTTTTCTGATTTATTTGTATTAAATGCTAATTAAAAGTCCTAAAACTGTTTTAAAATAGGAAAATACTAAAAGATGATGAAAAATTATGAAAATTTCAGGAAAATTCTAAAATATTATTCTAAATCTATGAAAAATATAAAAACTAGGGCTTATGTGTAAGATTATGAAGTCAGTAGTGCAAACGTCCCTAAATAAGCTCTAAATAATAAGCTAATAAGCTCTAGAATGCACCAGAAGCTACCTCTACTTAGATTAAGCTACAATTCAGTGAAAAGAACCCAAATCAACTAGTCTACACCTCTAGATAACCAGCTACAAGCTTATGAGTACAAAATCAAACAAGTGAATTCAGTCCCTAGTGCTTATTTCAAGCTTAAAAATAAGCTATCTACCCTAGTTGGAACCCAAGACGAGATATCACAATCTCAAGTGGACCTAGCAAGGAGCTTATAAACCAAATATTAGCCCAAGACAAGCTGTCATGAGCTTGTTGAGAGCTCACACAAACTCTGTGCACACTCGATTATCGAGTATGTGCATGGCACTTTGACCCATTTACAAGCTATGCAGGAGCTTATAGATTATTACTAAAATTCCAATAAAATCAGATTTCAATTCAAGACCAACTGAACCAGGAAATCCCAAAGTATCACTTATTTTAATTCAAAACTGAGTTCATGAGAAATCCACAAAGTTTGGGCAAAAATGGTTTGTTCAATTTGACTTTAACTAACAGATTTGCAAATTTGACCAAAATGAGTTTTGATTCAATGTTATGGTGAATGTGATGTAATAAGCTAAACTAAAACTATTTTATGTTACTCCACTAATATCTAAACCTAATTCAAGCTTATGATCTTTAAAATTCCTATGATTTGAAATTAGGACAGATTTAAATTGATTTTGACTTTTAGAGATCTAGTATACAAAATTATGAACTAAATGAACTGTAATGAACTAGTAAGGACTAAAGCAGCAATAAACTTCTACTAATCTTACCTCTAACACAGATTTGCAATACAATCCAAACACCCCTTTAAGTGACATAAATGGAATTTTTCAAAGCGATGTTTGATTGAGCATGCATTCCACTCACAAGCTAATATTTACTATATTAGAACAGAAATCAGCACATTTAAACAAATCATAACAGCAATAATCAATAGTAGCTATTTAATCTAATTTTTACACTAAAAATGGAAATTGAATGAAATCAAACCAAACCTCTTGATTCTTTCTGAATAACACTTATACAGGTTCACAAGTCCATATATGTATCACAAAACTCGTTCCAATGTCCAAGAACAAGAAATTCCCCTCCTTTGACTTTCATTGACCAGGTGCTCTTTTGTTTGGAATCTGTTTGATAAGCTTATTGAGCTATCGCCAGCTTGAATAAGCTTATATAAGATGTAAACAAGCTATTTGAAGCCTGGTACTTAACAATTTTAAAGCAGATTTGATTACGAGAAAATGGAAAAACAGAAAACTTAACCAAACTTTAATTTATCACTTAAAATAAGTTACAATAGATTGAACAGGGTTAGACTAATACAAATAAGATGAAAATTACAATCTTTGAGCTAATTTAAGATTTTAAGATAAAACGACATGAAAGAAATTAAAAACTAATAACTACTCTCTATCTCTCCTTCTCTTCCCTTTATTTATCAACAAAAGTCTTCCACTTGCCACTCTGAGCATTTCCCACTTCTTATCTGTGCCATTGGATTATATGAGCTCTTTTAGCCGTTGATGAGTTTTTGGCGGGAAAACGTTTTGCCAACCGATAGGTTGAGTGCAAGGGAAGAGATGCATTAAATGCATTTTGGCTGTTTGGTGAGGTGGAGTGATAAGGGTGGTGGTATGTGAGCTGGAAGAATGGCGATGTGAGTGTTGCAGAGAGTGGGTGAAGATGGTGGGTTTGGAGGGAAAAGGTGGGAGGGGTTTGACTGGGTTTAACCGGGGGTATATTAATAGGGAGGGGGTTCAAGTTGGGGGTTCACAGGTTGCTTTGGCAGGGGTCAAGGCTCAAGCAAGGGTTCAAAGGATTTGATATTAATAACAAGGACCAAACTTGCAATTCCACAAAAACCAAGGGACCGAAACTGTAATTTTCCAAAATTTATTATAAGGACCATTTTTGACAAGTTTAATTTACCCAAGGACCAAAAATAATAATTTTCAAATTAAAAATGTCCAGGGGCAATTTCTATCAATCTTTGAAACTTCAAGGACTAAAGTTGCCATTTTGCAAAACTGAACTTTATAAGGGTAATTTTGACAACTTGAAAATCCCTGAGGGCCTTTTATGAAAAATTAACTTGTTTTGAATAACCAGGGACTAGATTTGACAATTATTGAATAAAACACAGTCTAAATATTTTTTCTGTCTTTTTGAGACTTTTCAAAGTGTTTTTGACTGTTTTTGCAGTGCAGAAGGAACAAAAATGATGAGTATTTAGACACTCATCATTGCTATTGAATCTGTGCTATTGAACCTTTGATATTGAACTATTGCTATTGAACTTTGATAATGAATTGTTGCTACTGAATCCTTGATATTGAACTATTGCTATGAACCTCTGAATTGTGAACCATCGATATTGAACCTTTAATTGTGAAGACTTATATATTGCTACACTTTGAACCTTTGTTTGACCCTATCAGTTTGATACCCGAGCCATTAACTAGGCATGGGGGTTCCATGTCCGTGTCATTGATGCACCAATGGCATGACTCTAGTGTGGTTGAGTGATGTTCCACACCGTCCCTATATTGTATTGATTATGCACGCTTCATTGTTATTGTTATGGCCACTATTGTTCTGCAGGGGCGTATGGATGCATCCTAGATTTGTATTGTATTGGATTGATATTGATATTGATATTGTATTGGTGATGCGGTGCGTGTGTGCAATACACCCCCTCACATATTGGGAGCTAGCTACTCCATTGGTTACTGAGGTCTCCCCTCCTATTGGTTTGGTATTCCGAGGTCACCCCTCCGAATACAATGGCTACTATTGGATATTGGGCTGCTAATGCCACTATTGATTGTATTGTTTTGTATTGTTGGCTCGGGATGGATTTCTGACAGACCTTACACTATTGATATACCCATATTGTACCTTTTCTATTCCCCAACGCACCATATTCTGTATTGATTGTCCTTTACCCAGTACCCTTATGTGACTTACTCTACTACCATGATATACATTCAATTGCATTGATCTGTCACACCCTCATTCCGTTACTTCAGACTATGGTTCCATTCACGTACCGGGTTATTATATGATTATTGAATTTGATTGTGCTATTGCATGTCTTATGTGACTACCGTTTACCCTGCTACGGTATGATTAGTACGCGATTATATGATCCACCATTTGTTATCCGATTACATGTTATCCCATCATGTTATGTGACCCCTTTGATTTGTCTGGTGACCATGCTAGTATGTAAATAATGGTTTTGACGGTTTATCATGTAAACTTCGTTCTGTTAACCTCGTAGACTACTAATATCTGTTAGTATCCTTATTTGCTCATTGTTGATCTGCCATGTGTACATTGCTTTTTATGCTACTGTCCGATTGGATAAATGGTTCAACTTATGTGGTTTGGCTTCTTAACTTCAATTTGTCCTGCTATGTCCCTAAGTCATTCAATTATAGTGTTCATGCTGAATTCATACTTGATACTTGTGGTTACCATGTCTGACTACTGATTTTATTTCTTCTGTTGTGATACTTGTGATGTTATTAACTGTAATTATTTTACTTGTGTGATTGCCATGCTTACTTACTCGTTAATTGCTTCTGCTAGCATTTGGACTTCCGTTGGCTTATTTATACTCTGATTTCCTGCTTTATTGTATGCCTGGTTATTTAGACGTGCGTACGTTTATGTCATCAATGTGCTATGTGCTTTTCCTCCTTTGTTATCTGTTTCCTTTGGGTATTTGTGTAATTGTGTTTCAAAGATGACCCTCATCGTCTCATTGATCTCTTCTCGTTGCAACATTGTTTATCAGTTTCCTTATTTCTTTTGCATCTTGATTTCGTTTAGCTTTCGTTTTGTTATATCTGTTCACTGGGCTTTTTAAGCTCATCCGCATTTCTTTTCCTGCGGCAGGTTTTAGGTTTGAAGATGGGCTTGATGGGCTGAGAATTGGATTATTGAGTGGACCGACCCTAGTTTCCCTTATTATTTTGGACTGAATTGAAGCGCCATGGTTTTTAGATTTCATTTCGTTTTGGACATATTGGATTTTGTATTTTCTTTGTAAGTCATTCGTTTATATGACTTGATAAATTATTTTATAAGGCTTCCGTTTGCAAAATTTTATTTGTATGTTCTGATATGACACCAGAATGTAACACTTCTACCCTTGCCGGGTTGGGGTGTTACAATTATGGTATCGAGCCGTTCGTCTTGTTGACCTTAGGATTGACTTGTGAGGACTGGGTAGACATTAGGCTTCCGTCTGTTCTGATCTCATTCGATTCCTTTTGAATGTCGTTTAGATTTGACTTCGATATTCTTTTGTCTTGGTTGATTTGACCTTCTTTCTTTCGCAATTGTTTTGTTTGATTTGTCTTCGAACATCTGTTTGTCGATCATTCGATGGAGAATACTCGTGGAATTGAAGATAATGGTGTCGACCCTGCAATGATGCAACAGTTCCTGAGTTGGAGAGGTTCATGAAGCAGAAGTCGCAACCGATCGTGATGCTGCTGGAGATGTCAGGATGCTGCTGAAGGGAGCTGGATTGATCAACCAAAGGCACAAAGATGGAGACAAGATTTAACTGGTGGCTGAGAAGGCTCGTCTACCTCATATGACAGGGCGCGACTTGTGTTACACCGATTTGTTGGTCACATGTTTTGAGGCGGTTTGATATTTTGCTAAGTGATTTTGATCGGCATTGCATTTCTTTGATCTGTCTAGAACTCGATTTGAATCGTGAAGTTTTATCATTTAGCATTTTGGTAATATCTCGCTTTTGATCGCCGTAAGAACGAGTCATGGGAACCGCTTTTGAGTGTGTTGGTGACCTCTCTTTTGTGGTATGGTAAGTCGTTTTGATGTATTATGTGTTGTATGTATGTGGATTCGCCCGCTTTGGTTTGATACTTGCATATCTGTATATTATCTGTTGGTTGTGATATTGGTTATGTGGTCTCACAGACCGAGGCGAATATGATGACAATAAAGACTTGTTGTGTGATGCAAGTATTATGACGCCTGATCAATGTGATAATACCGAGATCATATAATTTGAACTTATTGAAATCATACGACGCCTTAGGAAATGCCTGGGATTGGTACGTGAATGGACTAGGACTTATATCCGTTATTGTCAATCCTCATGTTCGTTTGGAATTCTTTACCTCTTTGCGAGATTCTCACCGACATCTGCTACGTATAAGTTTTGTACGTTTTGGAACCGAAATCGTTAAGATCTGTGTGAAACTATGAATTTCTACGTTTGACTTAATCCGGTACGTCTCTGTGTACCTCTGCGACTTCAATTTTCGAGGACGAAAATTTTCTTTTAGAGGGGAAGAGTTGTAAAACCCTAAAAATCGTAAACGTGTTTAACAACTATTTTGCCCTCGGCTTAATAATTGAAGAACTTGTAAAACGCATCAATCTCGTCAACTACATTTATAACCTAACTAAGAAATAATAACTTGTGCAAGATAATAAAATTTACTTTCACTTATGTCCACCAAAATATCACACATTATACATATCCCATGGACCTAATCTTAAGTACAAATTAAAAGGAAATTAAAACTAAATAAAAATCATTATTAGGGTAATTAAGAAATTTAATGAGTCAATGATTTCCTTCCCTTTTGTTCGGTCCAATTAACTCCTCAATCACCATTTATTCCCTACAAATTCTCAATTACTCCATATTACTATCATTTACCAAATTAAAATAAAACACAAACCCTAAACTCCCTACATCTAAAAGTGACGGCACCATATTTACCTTCCCATTTTTCTGTCAACATCAAGAGTCCAAAGGAGGTTCGCAAGGTGTCATGAAGAGTATGTGATCGTGGGTGTTCTTGGTGGAAAGTTGCCGTGGACGGGAGGGTCTTGAGTTGTCTTGTCGTGGGTATTTTGGTCGAGAGACTCGGGTCGGTGGTTAAAGTGGCTAAGCGCTACCATTTTCTTGTTTCTTGTTTCCTCTACACTAAATCATTCATCTCGCTCAATTTCTTTTTTTATGTTGTTTGGATTAGTGTCGTGGGTTTTCTTCTCAACATATACTTAATTTTTCATTCTCATAAAATGATAACGAAGAACCACATAAATCATGTTATAAACCTTGTATGAGTCGATTGGAAAAAGGCGGACATGTAAACCTGTTTTGGAGTCGTTTTAGCAGCCTATTTATCGACTTTGTTATATACATTTTAAATCTGAACATTTGAAACATTATATGAAGATAGAACTTTATTATATGAATTGGTGACATAAAGATTAACTACATATCTGGTTATAAAGGTAAAGGAATTCACGTAGGGCATATATTTATGAAATTGTGTCCCATGGTTAGCTAGTGGATATGGTTGTGTAATGCAGGTGTGCACATGCGCACGGGAGGTGATGAAAACGTTTTACTTCATAAGCGAAGTTTTGTGTGTCTCTCATCTTGGGTGTGGTCGTATGTGAGTTTAAAGTGGGTCAAATAAGGCTTAAAACATGTTTACAAACTGATTTAAATAAAGACTTGTGCCATGGGTTATAAATGGTACGTAGGTGCATGCATGGTATTATGCAAATTATGTTGAAACATGGGTGTTAATATATGAATGTTTGGTCGTTTGAATGTTTAATGGTAATATCATAAGCATGTCGAGATAGTTGAAATGGGTGTCAATATAAGGTACGGTCACTTGGTCTTAAATGTTAGTCATATGAACCATGAAAGCAAGCTTTAAAATGGACCGATCATTTATATTGAGGCATTTTTTTCTTTTTCATGGAACGTATATGAACTTGTTATATAGAATAAAGTCTTTAGTTATTTTTACATTTTAAACCTTGAATTTTGGTAAGTGTCACATGCAAACCTTAAGTTTTTTATGACTTGTCAAATGAAGCCCTAAAATAAGATACTTGTCATATTACACGTCTAACTTTACCATTTATCTTTGGTAACCCCTAAGTTGGCTAATTAATGATTACAATTCCTAAAGTATTTTAATTCGTCAATTACTAAAATGAGAATACGCTTAATAACTCTAAAAATATTAATACGTGTTTATATAAGCAATAAACCGTTATGACTTAATGAGCTAATAAATATTGTACCGAACCGTAATCCGTAGATTCATGAAGAAGACGCCGGCGTTGTATCTTTGTGTTCATTCATTCGTTTGTTTTCCTTTCATCGGCGTTAAGGTACAGATATTCTATCCCTTTTCAAGTAGGGATTTCATGACTTTCTCGATCCTTCGACTTTGTTTCGCTTTATGATATTTCATTGCTATGATTCTTTTATTATTGACCCTCCGATATTGAACCTTTGATATTGGATCCCTTTGCTATGATCTTTTGATATTGACCATTGCTATTGAATCTTTGCTTTGTTATTGACCCCTTTGTTATTGCACCATCGTTATCGAACTTCCGTTATTGAACCCATTGCTATGAACCTTTGCTACCGAACTGTTGCTTGATTCGGCTCAACGGTCTATCTTTTATTAGTCAACCACTTGTGAATGGTCAACCATAAAGTCAAGCATTTCAACAAAATGCAATTAAGTCCCGAGGAGTATAGTGTTTCCGTGTCGCTAAGTCCCAACGGTGTGTAAACTGTAATACAACGAATATGTGATCGAGTGAATATCGAACAGGAAAAGGGTTATGATTGATTACACTAAGGAAATATCTGAGAAAATTCCTAAAAATACTTTAATATAACAGAAACTTAAGAAAAAAACATATAAGTACTTAATAATAAGCTGAAAAGAAAATTAAAAAGCTAAATTATATTAAATAAACGCTATCACTATTTTTTAAAGTTGGATTTTCTTGATTTTTCTTTTATGAATTTGAATTAAAAACTAATTTTAAACTTTTAAAACTATTCTAAAATACTAAAAATTATGAATTTAAAGAGGAAAATTGTGAAACTATTTTTCAAAAATCTAAGATAACTAAAGAGAATTTTCAAAACTAATTTTGTATTTTTATGATTATTTTTCTATTTTCTATGAATTAAAAGCTATTTAAAACTAATTTAAATGCTAAAAAATACTATTTAAACTAGGAAAATTCTGGAAAATATTTTTTGTCTTTTTAAATTTTTCTTAATCTAGGAAAATTGAAAACATATTTTTCGACCTTTTTCTCGATTTATTTGTATTAAATGCTAATTAAAAAGTCCTAAAACTGCTTTAAAATAGGAAAATACTAAATAAGGATGAAAAATTATGAAAATTTCAGGAAAATTCTAAAATATTATTCTAAATCTATGATAAATATAAAAACTAGGGCTTATGTGTAAGATTATGAAGTCAGAGTGCAACCGTCCCTAAATAAGCTCTAAATAATAAGCTAATAAGCTCTAGAATGCACCAGAAGCTACCTCTACTTAGATTAAGCTACAATTCAGTGAAAAGAACCCAAATAAACTAGTCTACACCTCTAGATAACCAGCTACAAGCTTATGAGTACAAAATCAAACAAGTGAATTCACCCCTAGTGCTTATTTCAAGCTTAAAAATAAGCTATCTACCCTAGTTGGAACCCAAGACCAGATATCACAATCTCAAGTGGACCTAGCAAGGAGCTTATAAACCAAATATTAGCCCAAGACAAGCTGTCATGAGCTTGTTGAGAGTTCTCAAGACAAACTCCTGCACACTCGCTATCATCGGTATGTGCACGTGGCACTTTTGACCCATTTACAAGCTATGCAGGAGCTTATAGATTATTACTAAAATTCGACTAAAATCAGATTTCAATTCAAGACCAACTCGAACCGTGAAATCCCAAAGTATCACTTATTTTAATTCAAAACTGAGTTCATGAGAAATCCACAAAGTTTGGGCAAAAATGGTTTGTGCAATTTGACTTTAACTAACAGATTTGCAAATTTGACCAAAATGAGTTTTGATTCAATGTTATGAACTGAATGTGATGTAATAAGCTAAACTAAAACTATTTTATGTTACTCCACTAATATCTAAACCTAATTCAAGCTTATGATCTTTAAAATTCCTAATGATTTGAAATTAGGACAGATTTAAATTGATTTTGACTTATAGAGATCTAGTATGCAAAATTATGAACTAAATGAACTGTAATGAACTAGTAAGGACTAAAGCAAAGAATAAACTTCTACTAATCTTACCTCTAACACAGATTTGCAATACAATCCAAACACCCCTTTAAGTGACATAAATGGAATTTTTCAAAGGTGTGTTTGATTCAGAGCATGCAGTCCACTCACAAGCTAATATTTACTATATTAGAACAGAAATCAGCACATTTAAACAAATCATAACAGCAATAATCAATAGTAGCTATTTAATCTAATTTTTACACTAAAAATGGAAATTGAATGAAATCAAACCAAACCTCTTGATTCTTTCTGAATAACACTTATACAAGTTCACAAGTCCATATATGTATCACAAAACCTCGCTCCAATGTCCAAGAACAAGAAATTCTCCTTTGACTTTCATTGACCAGTGCTCTTTTGTTTGAATCTGTTTGATAAGCTTATTCAGAGCTATCGCCAGCCTTGAATAAGCTTATATAAGATGTAAACAAGCTATTTGAAGCCTGGTACTTAACAATTTTAAAACAGATTTGATTACGTAAAATGGAAAACAAAACTTAACCAAACTTTAATTTATCACTTAAAATAAGTTACAATAGAACAGGTTAGACTGATACAAATAAGATGAAAATTACAATCTTTGAGCTAATTTAAGATTTTTAAGATAAAAACGACATGAAAGAAATTAAAAACTAATAACTACTCCCTATCTCTCCTTCTCTTCCCTCTATTTATCAAAAAAAGTCTTCCACTTCACACTGGCATTTCCACTTCTTATCTGGGCCATTGGATTATATGAGCTCTTTTTAGCCGTTGATGAGTTTTTGGCGGAAAACGCGGCTAACCGGGATAGGTTGAGTGCAAGAAGAGATGCATTAAATGCATTTTGGCCGCTTGGTGAGGTGGAGTGATAAGGGTGGTGGTATGAGCTGGAAGAATGGCGATGTGAGTGTGCAGAGTGGGTGAAGATGGTGGGTTTGGAGGGAAAAGGTGGGAGGGTTTGACCGGTTTGACCGGGGTATATTAATAGGGAGGGGTTCAAGTTGGGGGTTCACGGTTGCTTTGGCAGGGTCAAGGCTCAAGCAAGGGTTCAAAGGATTTGATATTAATAACAAGGACCAAACTTGCAATTCCACAAAACCAAGGGACCTAAACCGTAATTTTCCAAAATTTATTATAAGGACCATTTTTGACAAGTTTAATTTACCCAAGGACCAAAACTAATAATTTTCAAATTAAAAATGTCCAGGGGCAATTTCTATCAATCTTTGAAACTTCAAGGAATAAAGTTGCCATTTTGCAAAATTGAACTTTATAAGGGTAATTTTGACAACTTGAAAATCCCTGAGGGCCTTTTATGAAAAATTAACTTGTTTTGAATAACCAGGGACTAGATTTGACAATTATTGAATAAAACACGCCTAAATATTTTTTCTCTTTTTGAGACTTTTCAAAGTGTTTTGACTGTTTTTGCAGCAAGTGTAGGAACAAAAATGATGAGTATTTAGACACTCATCATTGCTATTGAATCTGTGCTATTGAACCTTTGATATTGAACTATTGCTATTGAACTTTGATAATGAACTGCTGCTATGAATCCTTGATATTGAACTATTGCTATGAACCTCTGAATTGTGAACCATCGATATTGAACCTTTAATTGTGAAGACTTATATATTGCTACACTTTGAACCTTTGTTTGACCCTATCAGTTTGATACCCGAGCCATTAACTAGGCATGGGGGTTCCATGTCCGTGTCATTGATGCACCAATGGCATGACTCTAGTGTGGTTGAGTGATGTTCCACACCGTCCCTATATTGTATTGATTATGCGTGCTTCATTGTTATTGTTATGGCCACTATTGTTATGCAGGCGTATGGATGCATCCTAGATTTGTATTGTATTGGATTGATATTGATATTGTTATTGTATTGGTGATGTGATGTTGTGTGTTATACACGTCCCTCACATATTGGGAGCTAGCTACTCCATTGGTTACTGAGGTCTCCTCTCCTATTGGTTTGGTATTCGAGGTTACCCTCCAATACAATGGCTACTATTGGATATTCACGCTAATGCCACTATTGATTGTATTGTTTTGTATTGTTGGCTCGGGATGGATTTCTGACATACCTTACACTATTGATATACCCATATTGTACCTTTTCTATTCCCCAACGCACCATATTCTGTATTGATTGTCCTGTACCCAATACCCTTATGTGACTTACTCTACTACCATGATATACATTCCATTGCATTGATCTGTCACACCCTCATTCCGTTACTTCAGACTATGGTTCCATTCACGTACCGGGTTATTATATGATTATTGAATTTGATTGTGCTATTGCATGTCTTATGTGACTACCGTTGTAACACCCCCAAAATCACAATGTGACAGCGAAAGACTATTTGGGGTATTACGTAGAGGATGATAGTCATAAGTTATAGAAAACGACTCCAAAGAGACGTTTTAAATAAAAGCTGTTACCATTTCATAAATCTCTTGTTTTGGAAACAAAAAGAAATACCACGTGTTTTGAAATTACATAAAAGATGGTTTTAAACGCTAACGAAATGATAACTTTAATCGAAAACTACACCACTTCAAGCGTCCCTTGACGTCCACTCCATGCCTTCATGATTTTCTAATTAGTACCTGAGATGAACATGCTTAAAAGATCAACAAAAGTTGAGTGATATTCATAGGTTTAAATAAATGGTTGAACACAAGTAAAAGATGATAATTGCTTCGAATACAATCACCATGGAAAACATAGATTATTATTATGAGCTAAGCTCATGACACCAAACTAACCGCCTACACCTACTAATGGTGTAAGTAATAATATTGCCCTCAGAGATGGAATTGTCAATTCCATAGTTAACCAAATATAGTGAGCCCCTTATTTCGATAACCGAAGCCTGGGTCGTTAATTCCCATAGTACTATCCACAATATTCGCGTTCACTCGCAATTGATTAATGGTTCATGATGTAAGGGACTTATGGCAGAAACTTAGGCTATAATAATAATAATGATCAAAAAGATACTTAAGAAAAGACTTGTGTTCTAGTTTATAGCATGCATCTCCCTCAAGGGTTTAAAAGAAATAAGTAAAGGCGAGGCTATGAACTCACCTTAGTAAAGCAGTATCCGAGTAGTGAACAAGATCAAGTAAATGATGTACCGAGTACCGTCATGCGACCTATAAATTGTGTACCAATACTTTAATTAATACCTTTGTATTTTGACTTGATAATATTCGAATGTATATCAAAAGTTTAGGTTATTTAATGTTTGTGTGACATTCATTTATATTATGGAACATTGGCTCACGGAAGTGCGGATATAGGTATAGGGGGTAGGACTTAGCAAGTCGGGTAAGTCGCAAGAGAGCAAGCGTTATAAGGCGTCGTTGGAAAACATACATATATATTTACGTAATAGTAAGTGAAAGAAATAAATATAGGTTGCTTATATAGCGTGGTCACTAAATCCTTTGGATCTATATACAAAATTTGTATATTATATTTTTAAGAAAAATTGGCATGGTTTCATTTATATATCATAATATATGGTTTTTGCAAAATATGACATTATTGTAAAAATACCCTTTGTTTCTTGTAAGTATACATAATCATATATAAGTATTGAAATTATTTGTCTCGCATATACTAGTTGTTGTAGTTTAGTTTATGAAGGTCGCCTTTTCGAAATACTTATTATTTACCAAAAATGTAGATCATGCCTTATATAAAATGTTTCGTTAATATTTGTAAGATCATAGTGTTTTAGTCTTTAAGGTCTCCATAGGTTTCATATATGTTTAACAAATTCAGTTTCCGCTTGATGGTTTGAGATAGGCGCAAGTAGTGGTAGCGAGGAGGGGGAATGATAAATGGTTTGGGCTCGATGTGGGTGGAGTAGGCTGCCAAGGTGGTTGGGCCTCGGCATGGATTTTCATTGGACAGCCAAAAGGGATATGGGCTTTTGGTCCAAATTCTTGGACCTAGCAATTTGATATGCTGGACAGTGGCCCAACTTGGAACCAGACGCAACACAACTAATAACTTTGGAAGTGTTTGTTTTTGAGCTACTTGACATAAGAGTGAATACAGTTGTGGTAAGCAAAGTTTTAGTAAAATACCATTTGGTTTGTATATAATTCAAGGATTTTCAAAATGATGACGAAAGATGAAGAGTGGAACTCCTCTTGTCAAGTCGCTAGCTGGAAGATGAACACATGTTTATTACCGAAACTAAAAGAAATATTCAAGTAAAACTGCAAGTCGAAATTGCACATGCTAGCAAGTTACAAACGGACACAAAACTCATGAAGAGCCTGGCCGAGTGTCGTCGGTAAAGAGCTAGACACCCTGGGTCAAGGCGGTAATGCGGGTACACACCCCTTTGGGTGCTGCACATAGGTGACATGAATGCCCTTTTGTTGGGCTGGAAATAAGCTAAAACGAACACCCCTTTTAGTGTCGTTGTTGAACCAGCAGAACAAAACAAGCGCACCCTAATTGCTGTACCAAACGCACCAGTATGTGGAGAACAAGAAAAAGACCAGTACACTTCTAAAAGAAAATAAACATGACATTGAAAGTACTAATGTGTTCTTTTGGATAAACAAACAGTAGTATCTAAAATTCTTTAACAACCAAAGGACAAGAGACAAGTTACATGGACTTGTATCACCTTGCCTACGCAACGCGTTTGAGCACAAGACACACTACTCGCGAGTCGAAAACTCATGCCAAGGGCCACATGACTATACTAGGCGTCATGTATAAACCTAAGTATTGTGAGTCAAGACTCAAATGGAAGGGATGAAACTCTTTTCGAACAACTCTAAACTAAATGCTAGCGAAAGAGAATAACAAATGAAATGTAAGATTTGAGTACACTGTGAGTCAAAGACTCAAATAAAAAGGGACAAAATCCTTTTCGAACCATTTTAACTCGTACACTAGTACTCAACGTACAAGTTGGAACAAGGTCGAGACCAAGCAAGTGATTATGTAAACCAAAAGAATCTAAGAAAAGTCCACTCGCTGTGGGTTTCGACCTCGACACAAACCAAGATAACAAGGCTAAAAGTTCACCTCTGTGATTCAACCACAGTGGGTTTCGACAAGCTTTTAGCAAGTGGTTACATAGACTTAGTTTACCCATTATTTCTCGACCCATGATGCCTCAGGTCAACGAAAACCGTAATTGAAAAGAAACAAATAAGCCAAACACGGTATGCAACTTTTATTTTTCTATCCAACTTAGGGTTTAAAAGATGTATGGTTGCTTGTGTCTAAATAAGCTATAGTAACACTAAGTACTGCTTGAGCCAATAAGCCATTGATTCCAACACCAATTTCTTAACCCAGGATCAATCAATTTAATCTCATATTACTTTCAATAATTCGACAATGGTTAAGAGTTTATAGTCGATTCCTTATCAAAATTAAAACACCCATTATACTTAATAACAAGATTAAATCAAAGTTAACATTAGAACACGAATCAATATAAGACTAAGAAGGAAGTCATGAAACCTTGCTAAGCCGACGAAGACCTTTCTTTGGTGATTCACACAATCTTCACCCAAAACTCCAACCGAATACTTCAACGTTAATTCGAAACCCTTTTTAGTGATGAAAGTGAGTGAGAAATGTGTGAATGCCCAGGTCATTCGTGGCCTTTAAATAGATGTAGAAGAGGAAGTCCTCTCTTGGACCATTCGAAGGTGGGGATGGATTAGAGTCTCTTTTGGGTGATAACATCAGGTCTTCACATGGCTCTCTGGTCTTCGTCATCAGTCGTGGTCCAAAAGGGTACTTGGTTTGTCGATTTGTTCCCATGAATAAACCAAAGAGATATCTATTCTTGGTTTGGGGTTTCTTAAGATGTTGAGAAGGAGGTTTGGATGGTTAGTTACTTTTGGAGAGGGGAGCAGCGTGTGCAGGGGGAAGAGAGGGAAAGAAGGAGGCGAGATTGGGAGGGTTGCGCAGGCGCAGCGAGGGATGAAGAGGATGGTATTGGGGGCTGGGTTTTGGTGGGTTAGGGATAAGATTTTTTTTTACTTTTATTTTCTAGTTATTCATTTTATATTAATAATTGTGTAATATTTTGGTATTAGGTGTATTTTGTACTCCGTTGTCAACTCGTAGCAATATAATTCTTAACGGTAAAAATATAATACCCATATTTCCGGACACGTTTTAAGTAATCTGAAATGATGATGTAACTCTTGATTTTTATTAGTTCGCTTATTTTCTCGCATTTTCTTTTATTTTATTTTGGTACGCTGTATGACTCTTAAGACAAGAAAATCTTTCTTGTGAGGTGATTTAGAAATCAAGAAAGATCGGCATGGTTAAATAAGACTACTCGGATATGCATAATTTTTATGCAAGAAAAGGTGAAATGTACATGCTAAAATGCTCAATTTAGATCAAATAAATTTGATAAACAGTCTAGTTCATAAATATGAAGATTTAAAATAGTGAAATTTTCCAGGTGACTACAACCGTTTACCCTGCTACGGTATGATTAGTACGCGATTATATGATCCACCTGTTGTTATCTGATTACATGTTATCCTACTGTTATGTGACCCCTTTGATTTGTCTGGTGACCATGCTAGTATGTAAATAATGGTTTTGACGGTTTATCATGTAAACTTCGTTCTGTTAACCTCGTAGACTACTAATATCTGTTAGTATCCTTATCCGCCATTGTTGATCTGCCATGTGTACATTGCTTTTACTATCGTCCGATTGGATAAATGGTTTAACTTATGTGGTTTGGCTTCTTAACTTCAATTTGTCCTGCTATGTCCCTAAGTCATTCAATTATAGTGTTCATACTGAATTCATACTTGATACTTGTGGTTACCATGTCCACTACTGATTTTATTTCATTGTGATACTTGTGATGTTATTAACTGTAATTATTTTTACTTGTGTGATTGCCGCTTACTTACTGCTTCCGCTAGCATTTGGACTCCGTTGGCTTATTTATACTCGATTTCGCTTTATTGTATGCACGGTTATTTAGACGCTGCGTGACGTTTATGTCATCAATGTGCTATGTGCTTTTCCTCCTTTGTTATCTGCTTTCGTATTTGTGTAATTGTGTTTCTGCATGACCCTCATCGTCTCATTGATCTCTTCTCGTTGCAACATTGTTTATCGGCTTCCTTATTTCTTTTGCATCTTGATTTCGTTTAGCTTTCGTTTTGTTATATCTGCTCAATGGGCTTTTAAGCTCACCGCATTTTCCTCGCCGCGGTTTTAGGTTTGAAGATGGGCTGATGGGGTGGAGAATTGATTATTGAGGACCGACCCTAGTTTCCCTTATTATTTTGGACTGAATTGAAGCGCCATGGTTTTTAGATTTCATTTCGTTTTGGACATATTGGATTTTGTATTTTCTTTGTAAGTCATTCGTTTATATGACTTGATAAATTATTTTATAAGGCTTCCGTTTGCAAAATTTTATTTGTATGTTCGATATGACACCGAATGTAACACTTCTACCCTTGCCGGGTTGGGGTGTTACAATTATGGTATCGAGCCAGTTTCGTCTTGTTGACCTTAGGATTGACTCGCGGAGGACCGACATTAGGCTTCCGCCTCGTTACGATCTCTTTCGATTCCTTTTGAATGTCGTTTAGATTTGACTTCAATATTCTTTTGTCTTGGCTGATTTGACCTTCTTTCTTTCGCAATTGTTTTGTTTGATTTGTCTTCGAACATCTGTTTGTCGATCATTCGATGGAGAATACTCGTGGAATTGAAGATAATGGTGTCGACCACGCAATGATGCAACAGCCTCCCGAAGGAGAGGTTCATGAAGCGGTCGCAACCGATCGTGATGCCGCTGGAGATGTCGATGCCGGAAGGAGCTGGATTGATCAACCAAAGGCGCAAACACGGAGACAAGATTTAACTGGTGGCTGAGAAGGCTCATCTACCTCATATGACAGGGCGCGACTTGTGTTACATCGATTTGTTGGTCACACGTTTTGAGGCGGTTTGATATTTTGCTAAGTGATTTTGATCGGCATTGCATTTCTTTGATCTATCTAGAACTCGGTTTGAATCGTGAAGTTTTATCATTTAGCATTTTGGTAATATCTCAGTTTTTCTTTTGGATCGTCAGTAACGAGTCATGGGGAACCGTTTTGAGCAGGTTGGTGACCTTCTCTCTTTTGTGGTATGGTAAGTTGTTTTGATGTATTATGTGTTGTATGTATGTGGATCTGGTCTGCTTTGGTTTGATACTTGCTATCTGTATATTATCTGTTGGTTGTGATATTGGTTATGTGGTCTGTCATGACCTGAGGCAGAATATGATGACAATAAAGACTTGTTGTGTGATGCAAGTATTATGACGCTTGATCAATGTGATAATACCGAGATCATATAATTTGAACTTATTGAAATCATACGACGCCTTAGGAAATGCCTTGGATTGGTACGTGAATGGACTAGGACTTATATCCGTTATTGTCAATCCTCATGTTCGTTTGGAATTCTTTACCTCTTTGCGAGATTCTCACCGACATCTGCTACGTATAAGTTTTGTACGTTTTGGAACCGAAATCGTTAAGATCTGTGTGAAACTATGAATTTCTACGTCTGACTTAATCCGGTACGTCTCTGTGTACCTCTGCGACTTCAATTTTCGAGGACGAAAATTTTCTTTTAGAGGGGAAGAGTTGTAAAACCCTAAAAATCGTACACGTGTTTAACAACTATTTTGCCCTCGGCTTAATAATTGAAGAACTCGTAAAACGCATCAATCTCGTCAACTACATTTATAACCTAACTAAGAAATAATAACTTGTGCAAGATAATAAAATTTACTTTCACTTATGTCCACCAAAATATCACACATTATACATATCCCATGGACCTAATCTTAAGTACAAATTAAAAGGAAATTAAAACTAAATAAAAATCATTATTAGGGTAATTAAGAAATTTAATGAGTCAATGATTTCCTTCCCTTTTGTTCGGTCCAATTAACTCCTCAATCACCATTTATTCCCTACAAATTCTCAATTACTCCATATTACTATCATTTACCAAATTAAAAATAAAACACAAACCCTAAACTCCCTACATCTAAAAGTGACGACACCATATTTACCTTCCCATTTTTCTGTCAACATCAAGAGTCCAAAGGAGGTTCGCAAGGTGTCATGAAGAGGATGTGATCGTGGTGTTCTTGGCTGGAAAGTTGCTGTAGACGTGGGGAGGGTCTTGAGTTGTCTTGTCGTGGGTATTTTGGTCGAGAGACTGGTCGAGGGTCTTTGGGTGGCTAAGCGTGGGCTCATTTTCTTGGTTTCTTGTTTTTCTCTCTACGCACGGGTAAATCATTCGTCATCTCGTCACTTTTCTTTATGTTGTTTCTGGATTAGTGTCGTGGGTTTTCTCTCCTTCTCATGCACCATATCATGAATTTTCATTCTCATAAAATGATAACGAAGAACCACATAAATCATGTTATAAACCTTGTATGAGTCGATTGGAAAAAGGCGGACATGTAAACCTGTTTTGGAGTCGTTTTAGCAGCCTATTTATCGACTTTGTTATATACATTTTAAATCTGAACATTTGAAACATTATATGAAGATAGAACTCATTACATGAATTGGTGACATAAAGATTAACTACATATCTGGTTATTAAGGTAAAGGAATTCACGTAGGGCATATATTTGTGGAATTGTGTCCCATGGTTAACTAGTGGATATGGTTGTGTGCGTGTGTGTGCGCATGCGCATGGGAGGTAATGAAAACGTTTTACTTCATAAGCGAGTTTTGTGTGTCTCGTCTTGGTGTGGCTGTGCGTGAGTTTTGGGTAGGTCAAATAAGGCTTAAAACATGTTTACAAACTGATTTAAATAAAGACTTGTGCCATGGGTTATAAATGGTACGTAGGTGCATGCATAGTATTATGCAAATTATGTTGAAAACATGGGTGTTAATATATGAATGTTTGGTCGTATGGATGTTTAATGGTAATATCATAAGCATGTCGAGATAGTTGAGTCGGGTGTCAGTCATAATGTACGGTCACTTGGTCTTAAATGTTAGTCATATGAAAAGCGAGTAAGCTTTAAAATGGACCGATCATTTATATTGAGGCATTTTTTTCTCTTTTTCATGGAACGTATATGAACTTGTTATATAGAATAAAGTCTTTAGTCATTTTTACATTTTAAACCTTGAATTTTGGTAAGTGTCACATGCAAACCTTAAGTTTTTTATGACTTGTCAAATGAAGCCCTAAAATAAGATACTTGTCATATTACACGTCTAACTTTACCATTTATCTTTGGTAATCCCTAAGTTGGCTAATTAATGATTATTACCCTAAAGTATTTTAATTCCGTCAATTACTAAAAATGAGAATACGCTTAATAACTCTAAAAATATTAATACGGTTTATATAAGCAATAAATCCGTTATGACTTAAATGAGCTAATAAATATTGTACGAACCGTAATCCGTGTAGATTCATTGAAGAAGACGCGGCGTTGTATCTTTGTGTTCATTCATTCGTTTGCTTTCCTTTCATCGGCGTTAAGTACGATATTCTATCCCTTTTCAGTAGGGATTTCTCATGACTTTCTGATCCTTCGACTTTGTTTCGCTTATGATATTTCATTGCTATGATTCTTTTATTATTGACCCTCTGATATTGAACCTTTGATATTGATCCCTTTGCTATTGATCTTTTGATATTGACCATTGCTATTGAATCTTTGCTTTGTTATTGACCCCTCTGTTATTGCACCACTGTTACTGAACTTCCATTATTGAACCCATTGCTACTGAACCTTTGCTACTGAACTGTTGCTATTGAATCTGTGCTATTGAACCTTTGATATTGAACTATTGCTATTGAACTTTGATAATGAACTGTTGCTAGTGAATCCTTGATATTGAACTATTGCTATGAACCTCTGAATTGTGAGCCATCGATATTGAACCTTTTATTGTGAAGACTTATATATTGCTACACTTTGAACCTTTGTTTGACCCTATCAGTTTGATACCCGAGCCATTAACTAGGCATGAGGGTTCCATGTCCGTGTCATTGATGCACCAATGGCATGACTCTAGTGTGGTTGAGTGATGTTCCACACCGTCCCTATATTGTATTGATTATGCGCTCTTCATTGTTATTTTTATGGCCACTATTGTTCTGCAGGGGCGTATGGATGCATCCTAGATTTGTATTGTATTGGATTGATATTGATATTGATATTGTATTGGTGATGCGGTGCGTGTGTGCAATACACCCCCTCACATATTGGGAGCTAGCTACTCCATTGGTTACTGAGGTCTCCCCTCCTATTGGTTTGGTATTCCGAGGTCACCCCTCCGAATACAATGGCTACTATTGGATATTGGGCTGCTAATGCCACTATTGATTGTATTGTTTTGTATTGTTGGCTCGGGATGGATTTCTGACAGACCTTACACTATTGATATACCCATATTGTACCTTTTCTATTCCCCAACGCACCATATTCTGTATTGATTGTCCTTTACCCAGTACCCTTATGTGACTTACTCTACTACCATGATATACATTCAATTGCATTGATCTGTCACACCCTCATTCCGTTACTTCAGACTATGGTTCCATTCACGTACCGGGTTATTATATGATTATTGAATTTGATTGTGCTATTGCATGTCTTATGTGACTACCGTTTACCCTGCTACGGTATGATTAGTACGCGATTATATGATCCACCTGTTGTTATCTGATTACATGTTATCCTACTGTTATGTGACCCCTTTGATTTGTCTGGTGACCATGCTAGTATGTAAATAATGGTTTTGACGGTTTATCATGTAAACTTCGTTCTGTTAACCTCGTAGACTACTAATATCTGTTAGTATCCTTATCTGCTCATTGTTGATCTGCCATGTGTACATTGCTTTTTATGCTACTGTCCGATTGGATAAATGGTTCAACTTATGTGGTTTGGCTTCTTAACTTCAATTTGTCCTGCTATGTCCCTAAGTCATTCAATTATAGTGTTCATGCTGAATTCATACTTGATACTTGTGGTTACCATGTCTGACTACTGATTTTATTTCTGCTGTTGTGATACTTGTGATGTTATTAACTGTAATTATTTTACTTGTGTGATTGCCATGCTTACTTACTCGTTAATTGCTTCCGCTAGCATTTGGACTTCCGTTGGCTTATTTATACTCTGATTTCCTGCTTTATTGTATGCCTGGTTATTTAGACGTGCGTACGTTTATGTCATCAATGTGCTATGTGCTTTTCCTCCTTTGTTATCTGTTTCCTTTGGGTATTTGTGGAATTGTGTTTCTGCATGACCCTCATCGTCTCATTGATCTCTTCTTGTTGCAACATTGTTTATCAGTTTCCTTATTTCTTTTGCATCTTGATTTCGTTTAGCTTTCGTTTTGTTATATCTGTTCACTGGGCTTTTTAAGCTCAGCCGCATTTCTTTTCCTGCTGCAGGTTTTAGGTTTGAAGATGGGCTTGATGGGCTGAGAATTGGATTATTGAGTGGACCGACCCTAGTTTCCCTTATTATTTTGGACTGAATTAAAGCGCCATGGTTTTTAGATTTCATTTCGTTTTGGACATATTGGATTTTGTATTTTCTTTGTAAGTCATTCGTTTATATGACTTGATAAATTATTTTATAAGGCTTCCGTTTGCAAAATTTTATTTGTATGTTCTGATATGACACCAGAATGTAACACTTCTACCCTTGCCGGGTTGGGGTGTTACATTTATTGCGAAGACAAAGTTTATTATACAACTTACTTAAATTTAGGCCAGGAATATAAGCGTGATGAAGGCATGATTAAGAGGTTTGAATGGGCACATAAGTTGTGCAGAAAATAGGGCATGGCTTTGAGTCTAGCTACAAGACTCGTAAATAAAGAAAAAAAAATGCTTTTTGGGAGGCAACCCATATTTTTAATTGATTGCTTGTTTTTAATTTATATTTGTTTGTGTGATATGTATGATTCATCATTATTGTTTAATTTTTCATGTTTTGAATAAATTTGTGAAAGTGCTTTATTTGATTTTTTTGCATATAAATGTATTTTACAAAAAGATAAGTGTAGGGAAGTTCACATTTGTTTAAAAGAACGAAAATCGAACATGGAAAATTTACAACTTATGATGAGCATATATTTTATCATGGTTGTGTGTTTGTTTGAGTCAAATGCTTGTATCGAGTCACAATTAATTTTTAATCCAGCTTTTAATAGATAGATTTTTTCAGAAATTTTTCAGGAAATGAAACTTAAAATTATGTCAAGTCAATCCTGACAGCGGCAGGCTTATAACCTAACAACGTCAGGCACTGTAGCAACAATTTTTCAGATTTTTTATTTTCTGTCGAAACTTAATTTTTAAAAATTTCCATAAGTTTAAAAATTCCAGAATTCTGTAAACATTTATTTTGCAAGCATTATATCTTATTCACTTTCTAGGATAGTTTTTATTATATATAATGTTTACCATCGATTTTATGCGAGGTTTCATGTTCGTTTCTTAAGAATTTACAGGTTATATTAGACAAGAAGATTCAGGTGCATATTGGAAGAGAAGCGTATCATTGATCTTATTTTCTTGGAGGAGGATTTAACCGTATTTGTATATCGTCCATGCCAAGCAAATCAGGGGAGTATTAGTTTCTCCAATCTCTTTTATTTTTTCCATTATCATATCTTTGGTACTTTAAAAAAAAATTGAGGACAATGTTCAATTTAAGTGTAGGAAGAGAAAAAGGGACACCTTAGAAATTAATCACTTACTTGTTATTTGTCGTGTTTTCTAGTAATTGTGTAATAAACCAAAAGAAATACTTGTTAGGGTAATTTTAGCACCAAATTTAAAATATTTTATGACATTTACGAGTAAAACTTTAGTCTTAATAAAGCATCTCATGGATATGAATTTTATAGCTAGCACAAAAACTCTACCACTCGAATTCCACCCCCAAAATGTGAGGCTCGCCTTTAGATATATATGTTCTTTTAATGCTTATGAGTGTACCGATAGAATATAGATTCTAGAACTTGTTTTTGTGATGCATTCCGAGATCGCTAGTGAGACTATATTCGTGTAGTTAGGATTAACTAAATGATAAGAGGCATTAGGATAACCATTGTTTTAAACCAGTTTATATACTTACATTGACTACATTGGTCAAGTAATTACCCCACACCTTTGCTATGTACTCATTTTTAGTACAAGATACCCTAGTTAACCCTTCTCGGCCAATCCTTTTCGTAGTTCTCGTGATATTTCGGTGGATTCTGAAATATTATTGAAGAGCACTGTTTACAATCCACCCCCGAATGTTACACCTAAATCGCCGTCTCCTTCTTTGTATGCACTCATCATTAGTGCATTATTGTTTTGTTAAACCCTTAGTTAATTGTCTAGTTGATTACATGGTTGCTAAGTCGGGTCATATCTTGTGTATACAGTTTTGGGATGATTGGGACTCATGTGTTTAGTAATATTTATTATAAAGTAATGGGGAAGAACGTCAAAATCATTACCCCTATATCTACGTAAATGTTTACGTACTCCACGTGTTTTTATCCACGAAATTCGAGTCATTACTTAGTTTTTATATAGGTAAAAGTTCAAGTGTAGGGATGCAACTATAAATCTCTTATGATGTATTATTTTGCGGATGGTAGAGCAAGAGTGTACGAAAAATAAAGAAAAAAATATATCGTAAAAGAAAAAAGAGAAGAAAAAGAAAGAAAAGAAAAACATACAACCTACTATCCCGCCTTTTTATCTTTTGTTTAAGTCAAGAAGGAGATAAGAAAATTACAAAAAGAGTTAATAGTTAGTGAGTCGAGTCTTGGCTTAGCAACATCACGTTATACATGTGATTAGCTTAGATAATTGACTTGCCATAAATAAAAATCCTTATATCCACAAAACTGTGTTTTCCATACCCTTACACCTAACGTTACAACCCTTTAAAAGCCCTATTTAATAGTTTATCTTAGGTGCTTAACCAAAGCGGTGGAGGTTTGATCTTTTCTCAAGCCTATGGTAATCTATGTGCTATGAGAGGTAGAGAGTGTTTAATTTTCCCATTTCCATACATGTTATACATACACATGAGAGATGATAGAATCCAAACACTTTATGTGAGGTGCTAGTATATAATTCCATGCTTGTTTTGACTATTCTATAAATTGTGGATGTTGTAAACTATTTTAAACCAATGTTAATTGCCCCCTAACTTATAAATTGATTGGATAAAAACACATTTGCTTGAGGACAAGCAAATCCCAAGTGTAGAGATATTTGATAAGGATTTAAAATATGCATTTTTAAGGGGTCATTTAACCTCTAAACTCATGTATTTGTGATCAATTATTCCACTAAATCGCTCCTTTTCTCATTTTAGGTACTTGGGACGAAAAAGCTGGAAACAGACATATTTTGGGCTAATTTGGACAAGAAAACAAAGAAAATGACCAAGTCAGGAAAAGGAGATCTGACGGCGTCACAAGCTACAATGTGACGCTGTTATTTGAAAATCAACATAAAGAGCCAGAGTAAATTTTACATGTTACGGTTTAGACTTTTGTGACGGTCCAAGGCTGACGGCGTCACTGCCTACAAAGTGACGGCGTCAGAGGTACAAAGCGACAACGTCACAATGAAGACTTGCACAAGACGAAACCCTAATTGACGGCGAGCTTACGGCGTCACAGCTACAAAGTGACGCGGTCACATCTGTATATCTATATATATTTTTCGTAGATTTATCATTCAGTGTGACAAGTATTTGGAAACACTTTAAAGCGAGGAAAATTTGTAGTATTGTTAGGGTTTTTACAGCCCTCAACTCCATGTTTAATTGAAGCTAAGTTATTCCTCGTTAATGTGTTACTTGATCATATGTGTTTCTTTTCTTCCAATTAACATGTTCGGCTAGATCAATTAGTATTTGCTTGGATTGAATGAAACCTAGATATTGATTATTAATTTTCGTCTCTTGTTTAATTGTTGTCTTGCATTAGGAGTAGGAAAACTAGCTTCTTCACCCATATATTAGCTTGTAAACCCGACTAAACGCTTTTATACACTAGAGTGCGCTAGTTGTTTTATTCGTTGTATTTATTGCGTGAATTACGGCTTGTTGATTGTAAGAGTTTCTAGGGATATGACATATTGTCACTTTTAGATCTAGGGATTCTTTAAGGAGACTTATACATCCATAGAGTTAGGGAATTTGGCACCACCCTACGATAATAATGATATACACGCGCCAATTAAACAAGGACATGACAATTCAGCTAATTAATAAGAGATAACTAGAGAGTAAAGATAATATAAGTAAACACACTTTTCCCGTCATACGAGTTCACCAATATACTTTTCTTGCAATTAGTTTAATTAAGTAGTTCAAAAGCCCACTCTTAAAACCCCGAGATTTTATTTGCTTTCATAAAACATAAAAATACAAAAAGAATCATCCTACACCTCTAAACCTAATTCTTCATACACTTCGACCTTCACAACACTATTCCTTTAGAGAACGATCAATCCCCCGTGTCTTACCTATATTACACTACAACGGTTAGGTACACTGCCTAGAAGGATTATAAAACTTAGTGTGTTGCAATCCGACACATCACCTAACCAAAAGACAACATCTTAGATCATATTACATAAACACAAATAGGCAACATCTTCCCATCAAACTAAACTAAACGAAAAGCACTTGCCCTAAGATAAAAGTAGGAAAAATCAAATGCCAACCAACTGAAAATCAAATACATATTCAATTTCATGTTTGTTTGCGCAAGCACCATCCGATGAGCTTCCATCCTATTCCTTGCCCTTAACAAATCGGATATTATCATCATTGATCTTTGACACATGGGTAGATCCACCCAATCAAAAAAATGACAGCTTTCACCATTGATCTGTGGACATGCAAGGAACCTACGACCTGGATTAGTATCCCTCTATGAACTTTGAATGACTGAAACATTCTGTCAATGACATGAGGCCACTAGATTAGGGTTCTTGGGAGTAAAGTGTGAAGAAATGAGGCGGGATGGGAGTTATAAGGTGGGTTGTTTGGTGGGAAATTGTGGGTCAACAAGTATCGTAACAAATTTGGTCATTGTGGTACTCTTATTACTATGAATGGATGAAATTGCCCTTGCCGTTAGTATTAGTTAATGTCCAATTGGATGATTAAAAGGTCATAGGACCGGTCAACCCAATTGTGACAACCACAGGGACCATTGGTGTAATTTTTGCATTCTAAGACGAAACATGCAATTTTGCTACAACCACAAGGACGATTTATGTACTTTACTCTAAAATCAATTAAGGATCAATATTTTAGTGCATATTAAAAGACTAATATCAACCATTCGTTTAATTAGATCTAATGGTAAGAATTAAATCTATCATTTTATAATAATAAGGATATTTTGGTCCACTATATAAACAAAATTTTAATTTTCTCCTTTTTATACATTTCATTTTTACACACATATATAAATTGTTCTTCTCCAATTACTTTGATCTTCCTAAATTCAAAATTCACCATTGTATCTCTAATTAAATCTCCAATCTCCAAATTTATCATCAATATTCACCATCTTTATCGGTTATAACCTTCAATTCATCAAATCCATCACCGGTAATCAATTTCACCTTCAATCATCAAATTCATCATGTGTGATTATGATTATAATGGAAATAATAATGAAATAAGAAGCCGTAAAATTTATTTTACGATTCATTTGATGTTTACGGTTTGATTATTTTGTTAGTACATTGTTATTACGATTCCAGTAGCTAGGAAGTGTATTCAAGAGATGTTTTATGTGTTCTAGATGTGAATGATGCATAATTTTGTTGAACTTTTGCTTATTGGATATTAGCGTTTGCTTAACATC
Organism: Chrysanthemum makinoi; assembly: GCA_910596185.1. Classification (NCBI taxonomy): domain Eukaryota; kingdom Viridiplantae; phylum Streptophyta; class Magnoliopsida; order Asterales; family Asteraceae; genus Chrysanthemum; species Chrysanthemum makinoi. Next base: position 226,858,419 of record OU343220.1, read on the forward strand.
TTGTCAGGATCATATGTGTAATATCACATGTGATATTGGATATTACAGTTTATTTAACATATGTTTTAGATCATTTGCGTTATATCACATATGACATTAAGTTGTCGATAGTGTAAATTTGTGCTTGATGTGCTCAACCGTATGCAAGTTTTAAAATTTATAAACATGATTTATCCGGTAATTACTTTAACACATACGAGCAAGTATAATCGTTCGTAATAGCAAATGTGGGTAAGTCGAGGTCGTCCCAAGGGATTTGTGTTTTAATTTGTTAAAGTGTTTGAGCCAAGAAAGCTTGTCAAGGCTTCCTTCAAAGTGCTGGTTTAGTAAAAATTCAAATTAAGAAACATATACTTGTTTGAAGTCCATAGGTAATCATAAAGAGTGTTCATGAAGGCTTGGTGTAAACTTTGATGCAATGTACAAATCATAAGCAAATGATTTCCAATCCATGGTTTATGTTTTGTAAAAATCATTTTAAGAATAAAAACATATAGGTAATCCTTTCGGTCCTTAGCCTAATGATTATTCTTTAGAAAATCCATTTGTTTGTAAAATGTTCTTATTCAACTTGTTCCTATGAATCTTTCGACCCTTTCGTGATGAAAACGTTTCTAGTCTTGTTTTAATAAGTAAACATGGTGAGTGTCAATCACCATACTCCCATACTAGTTTGTCAATTAACTTTTTGGAATAAAACATAAGAGAAATCCTTTCGGTCCTTTATCTTGAAAATGTTTTACCAACAAATCAAACAAGACTAGTAGTTTTTCCAACAAACTCATTTAAACATGATCATTTACATGCATCACATATAAGAACACTCCTACAATTGCCTACATCCTTACACACAAGTATATTCAAGAATTACTTCATGACAATCATAACATAACACAAGTAGTAACAAGGTAATTCAAATAATTCAATAGAATAGAGATTCATGACAAAGTTCAATAGAATACCTAAGCTTTGGATTACAAGAATTAGAAAATTGTGGAATATAGCAACCACACGCCTCCAATCATCTTAGCCTAACCGTACAACTCTAAATGATTACACAATGGTTGAGAATTTTTCTTACCACTCTCCTGGACGTTTTACAGCAGATATAGGACTTTTGGGATGAATAATAAGGGTTGGTAATAGCTTTGGTGTAAACTATTACTCTCTTGGATGTGTCACACTAAACTACTAAGTCTAGGTGCATTATATAGATAGGAACCCTTTACTATCAAGCCAAAAACGTCCTCAATAGGTTATTAACTGGAAATGATTGACCTCTCATGATTAATAGAAGTTAAGGCATCAATAAATGAGTAAAAGTGTAACTGCAGGTGCTCCAGCCGGATCAGTTGCGAAGGAACCGATCCGGTTGCATTTTGACCATTCCCCAGCCGATCCGGTTGCGGGCTCCGACCGATCGGCTGGGAGCCTTCCGTACACCAAATCTTGAATTTTCTCGATTCGTGCCTTTTTCTTTGCTTTCGATGCTGATTTCCAAGATGAAACTTGATATTTATTTGATGCATACACTTAGAAATCCTTGTGATTCCTAATCATTGAGTCCATGAGCTTCCTCACTTGTCTTTCTTCCTCGTGAATTATCCAAATGTGCATGAAATCTTCATTTCTTCACCTTTTACGAAACCTGGCTACATTCACATACAAATACGCTTCTTTTGAACTTTTGCAATAATTATGAGTAAATATAACCGATTATCATACACAAAACCAACAATAACGCTACTAAAAACATGCTTATTTTAAGCGTTATCAGTGCTTGATTAACTTGTCCTAAATCACATGTAGTTTAAGTTGCTAGAAATTGTATTTTAGTACTATATTAGGTATTTTAGATGCGAATGATGCATAATTTTGTTGTTTAACAACTGCTTTTAATCATGTTCATCATATCACATGTGATATTAACCTGTAGATATTGTAAAATGTTGATTAATTAAGTTATCTTAGATCACACGTGATATTTCATTGTTATTAGTGTTAGGAATTAGAAAATTCCATGTTAAAGTGTCGGTCACCCCAATTATAAGTCTAGCATATGTTAGCTCGTAGACGTGTCGTTTGTTAAGTTATTTAGTAGTTTATTAATTAGTTTGTAGCGTAGTTTAGCGTAGTGCAACACCGTGGAGGAAGGACGGGTCTTTACCCACTGTATACCTGATCCACAGGCCGATAGGAGGTCGTATTGTCTGTAACTATAAATACCCCTTCCATCCATGGAAGGGGTGGTGCTTCTCATTAATCTAATATTCCATACTTTGTGTAAACCTCTAGCAAGAAACCCCTCTCTCTACTAACTCTCTAACTATGGCAAACATGTATTTTGATCATCCTAGACCACCCGAATCATCAACACAATAAAAATAACGATCCTACAATTGGTACCAGAGCCAAGGTTGTTGTGCTTTGATGATTTTTTTGGTTTTGATACTTGTTAGTTACTGTTGGTGTGCATTTGTGTGGTCGGTATATTATGGGTAAACTGTTCTAGTATCCTCTTTTGGTTTAAAACAAAAAGTCATCTAGTCATGATCAAATCTGTCTTGTGTCACTTGCTGTCCAAACATCTCTTATATTATCTTTGTGACTCGTTTGTTTACCAACTGAGAATATTGTCATATTCTGGCCAAAAGTCCTTGTCTCTAGTTACAAGTCCAAACAGATATAAGCATGGTTTTATGGGTCAAAATGGGTCAAAATGGGTCAAAAAGTTGCAACTTTATGATAAGTTTTCTGGGTAAGTATGAAGATGGTCGGAAAACTCATCGGAAAACATAAAAATCTTGCTAGCGACTTAGACACAAAACTGTCCTGATTCATTGTATTGCAGTAGCGAGTTGTATGAATATAGCGACTTGGTGACAGTTTGACTTTTGAGTCAAACTGATAAAGCTAGCGATTTGTTATAGACCTAGCGACTTGTTATTTAACAAGTCGTAGCGAGTTGGCTTAGCGAGTTGGCTAGCGACTTGGCTAGCGACTTGGCTAGCGAGTTGGCTTAGCTACTTGGCTAGCGAGTTGACATGTTGCTAGCAACTTGACCCGTAACCTAGCGATTTACTTTGAGAAGAAAGGGTTAGAAAATTATATTGATAAGTTAGCGACAGAAAGGATGAAGGAGAAGTAAGACCACGACCACTAGACCACAACATCAAATACCAAAACAAACAATGTACACAATCTTCAAATACCAAAACAAACATATACCAATCATACTCGACCTCAGGTTATATCCATCATTGGTCCATGATTCTACCAGAAAACGTAAAGATTAGAAGAGACCAAGACTCAACTCATATCTAAACATGATCTCAGCTTTCTTTCTTTCGTGGCACTCAAAGGCAACATCAAGACCACAAGGGTCTAATACACGAATAAAGATGTTATGCATCACGCAATCTATGACTCAAGCCTCAAACTAAATCGATACTACAATGATCTGCGGTTTCATTCCAACCATTTACCAGATCTTGGTAGATCTTGTTAGTTAGAACCTCAACCATCATCGATCCAAAGGTTGTGATAATATTCGAAACAAAGCAAGAATGATCAAAACCATTAGGGTTTCATCTCCTTCTTGTTCGGTTTAAATAAAAAACTAAATGACACATCTTTACGAGATCTCAGAATTATTTCGTGGCACTTAAATGATATATCAAGACTTCCAAGAGCCCTTATCACGAAATAAACTTACATCATAGATCAAATTGTTTGTGACAATTTTCGAATTTAAGAAATGATGTTAACAACATTGTTAATCCATTTTCTTGATTCGTTTCATATTCTAAAGCCTGATAAACCGAAAAGAACCTACCTTGTTGTGTTGTGTTTGAACTCGTGGATGTCACCAAGGACCCGAGCCATCCCTGTGGCAAGGATGATACGCCTTCCTTGTGGCTTTGATAACCAACTCAAACCAACCCTGTGGTCGAACAAGAAGATCTTCGAATTTATTCAGTTGGTTATAGAGTTGGGATTCAGGAAGTTTTTTTTTGGATGGAGGCGTATGATTTTGTATTAGGGTTTGTTTGAAGTGAGTAAGATTAGGGTTGAAATGGCTGTGTGAGTTGTAGTCAGAGATGGGAGGCGTATATTTCTTTGTGTATTATTAGGGTTATCAAAGTTATGTGGTGTTTTATACCCCGAAATTTTAGGGTATCCATTCTTGTTGAAGTGACCAGGCCTAATATTTTTGTGCATTGGACGAAAGTTAACGTTATTGGGCTTGGACGAGCCATGTTGCAAGAAGTCTTGTGCATTGGGCCAAAGTTAACGTTATTGGTGCTAACTGCTAATATTCTTGATCTGCATTTTAACATGGTCCTATGATTGTGTTGGACTGGACATGGATGTTGGATATGTATTGTAAATGTTGGGCTACAAGTGGTAAAAGCAAGTGGTAAGATAATTGTGTTATCCAAATATTATTGTCACAAGTAAAGAATTGTGACTCTTGATACTTTGTGATAATGAGTTTTGTTTGGTCATAAACGTTCAACGGATGATACATTTGTTTACGGCTACGGTTGGAATGAGCTTCTCAAGAATTGGATTTTATGTGAGTTGATTTATGATGAGATTTGTTGAAGTGATTTGATAATGAGATTTGATAATGAGCTTGGGTATGATGATTTGATTTGTTGTGTTATTGGGTTTGATACTTTGTGTTATGCACTTTCATGAAGAATAATTTGTCACGGTTTGAATTGATTGGTATATTGACTACGGGATTGTTTGTTCGGTATTTCCTATTTGGATTTGAAGTGACGTTTTTCGAGCGCGTTTACTTATTCTCGTCTTCTTTATTTCTACTCTTCTGCGAAGATGACTTGTTTCTCCTCGTGGTCACTGCAATAGCCGACAGTATTTGTGAATGATGTGTTTATCAAAGTGTTTATTGGATGATTGATGATGTTGTTGATGTTGGATAATGAACCACTGATGAACCGCTGCATGTTCCCCTAAAACAGATATTCACTGAAACCAAAGTTGTCATTACACATTCAAACTGACATTGTTTACGGTTGTGTCTTGATTTTGTAAAATCCCGCGAAAGAACCTATTTCTCGGTTAAAATCATAGACCTGTAAAATCCCGTGACAATGGAAACATCATGGTAATTGTAAAGTGCATTTCCGGAACTATCATACGGTTTATTCTTGGTTTTGTAAAATCCCGCAAAAGAAACTATTTCTCGGTTTAAACTATAGAATTGTAAAATCCCGTGATGATGGAACCATCTTGAAGAAAGGAAAGCGTATTTCAGGGTCTTCGATCTCTGCATCTGTTACGGGTTACTTTTGAAGAAGGGATAAAAGGGTGTACTTCATAAATTGGATGTGTGTTTGGATTGTCGTCATGGCAGTTTGGTTATTACATGGTTTTACGGGGTTATGTGCTTTTAACCATGGTCGGGATGAAACCATTATCAAAGTTCACTTTTAACGTTAAAGGAGGCTATATGTGAGCTTTTAATCAGAAGATGTGACAACGGAGATAATTCACTATTATTTATTTGAGGTTGAAGTGAAATATCACGGGCGAGTGTACTTAGTATCTGAAGGTATCGGGGATGGTTGGATGAAGATTCTTCGAGATCCTTGTTCGAGCTTATTATCAAAAACGAAGACTTGGAAATCTAGTTATTGTTGAGTGACTTTTACCTTTTCTTTTACCACTTGGGAGAATTGGGCTCTTATCATCTCAAAATAACTATCACTTTAAGGAGTTACGTTGTAGTGCTCAGTGTCACATTCAATTGTGGATTTTCAAGAGGTGATGTACGTCTTATACTTGATGGTTGGTTGGTTGAAGAGTATAGAGTACTTGGAGATTCAATGGAGGATGAAGTCTCGGCACCGCTCTTTGTTACATATGTGCAAGTATAAGTCACGAGTTCAGGATAGTTTACTTCTGGGTCAAATTCATCATATTGGGTTTTCTCCATCAGCTGTCACGACAAAGAGCCTACTGAATGATAATGGGTTGATTACGTGTTTTGCCAAGAGATTGAAAAAAGAGAGATTTATGACGCGTCTGTTCACATCAGTTCAGGCCTCGTACTCCAAAGAAAAGAAATGTGAACGTTTCAGTGCGCATTATCTTTGAAAGAAGAGAAATCTTCTTATGACGTATGAACACAACAGTTCATGCCTCGTTCCTCAAAGAAAAGAAAAGTGTACGTGTCAGTGCGCTTTATCTTCGAAAGAAGAGAAATCTTCTCATTAATGACCATTCTCATCAACATGCTTCATGCTTTTTCCATGCGCTTTCATTTATCAAGTGAACCGGACTACCGATGATTGTTTTCTGATTCCACTTTCTCAACTATAATGACGATGGCGACATCTCCGTGCTAATTTTGCGGGGAGAAGTGTGAATAGACTACATTTAGATGATGTTCACTTGTTTAATCAAGACCGCATCTTCGTATGCAATTCTTGAGGGGAGAAAGAAGTGTGATAATTCCGCATGGTTGATTGACTTATGAGAATATATGGTCATACGGCTCCTAACTCATGTAAGAACCGAGCTTCTTCTTATCGGATCATCTTTACATGGAGTTTCTTCTAAGAGCCGTTGGTTGACATCTTCACTCGGATTGATGAGTTTATCGACAAAGTGCCTTCGGTTAATGCTTCACGTATACATCAACATGATGATTCCGAACAATCTCTCTGTTCTTGTTTGATGTGATTGGTAGTTTGGTGTTACCATCTTATGTGTTCGTTGCGGCCTGATTGCTGATTTCCTTGATGAACATCTTTCTGTTCTTGTTTGATTGGGAGGGATTTTAGTTAAGGGGATTTGCAAGATGTAAGTTGATTGGGATGCTTTTTGGTGATGTTCTTGTTTTGGTGAGTTGAAGATGTTAAGTATCTATTCCCCAACTGGACAATCTTGAAGAAGGTCGAGTCTTCAGTCGGTTCTACATATTCTACATGTTAGAAGACTAAAGACGAGTTGCATTTAACGATCTAAAGACTTCTTCTTAATTCATGGCATTTATAATTCAGATTGTCGGTCTAGGGGAGAGCACTAGTTGGGAGAGTTTGAAATGCCAAACTTAATCCCCAATTAGACTTGCTCATGTTATTCTTCGACATGTTGATTCTCACAAAAACTTCAAGCGATCTTCTCAACAAATTTCAAGTATTTGGGCATTCAAAGAGTTGTTGATTCTGAAGTATCAAAACCAGCAAGGGGAAGGAGACACACATCTATACGCGAGTAATCTTGACGAGCTTAATACTTCTAAGTGATTGAAGATATCCCGGAAGACTATTGTCATTACCGCGAGAGAAACTCAAGATTTGACTCATGGCGTTGGTGTTTTTTTTATTCCAACTATATGGGGAAGAGATGGAAGAGTTAGTTTTTGAAGATGAAAGAGGTACACAAGTGTGTGATGATTTTGATTTTATCACAATCATCAGGGGATAGAGATTGTGCACATTGGGGATGCTCACCTGTTTACCGAGGGCTTAATCTGTGATTCATAGATATAATCACTTATTCCGGTGTTGACATCCGCAGAGATTGTCACCCCGAGAGATAATCGGTGATTCGGCCTGCTTCTTCAATGTTATCGGTTATTCTCTCTTTGGGCATTTTGGTACTTCGGGTTCTTGAGCTTCATACACTTTCTTCAGGGGGAGAGAAAAGTATACATCGAGGTTATTCTTTGGCTATCGGACTTAATCCGCTACTTCGATGGTATAAGTTTCTCTGTCTTCGGGTATATGTGTATTCGGGTAGCTCTAGTCTAAGAGATGGACCATCTGCATCAATTCAACTACGTGGAAGTGGTCTCTTGACACCTTTTGGAATGGATTGCTTAGACTTGTGGTTATGAAATTTGAGAAGATTATTTTATGTGTGAGATGATACGTTGCTATTCTTCTATTGGATGATATAACCTCGAACGGAGAATCTCGATCATCGGTTTTATATGGAGCAGCGGGATTTATGATTATGGTGTGCATCTCTGTGCACATGGCTAAGACAAGGTTGAAATATAGCTTTGAATCTGCTCAACATAAGGATTTTCGGTTTGGGGGGAAGCTGCCAAAGTCTCACTTTCAGATGGCTCAATTTCTCTCTTCGATTCAAGAGTCTTGGAAGCTTTGGTGGTGAAAGTTTTAGGGATGATGACTTTTATCTTATACAACGGGGCTGTTCGATATCCTTATCTTGGTACTCGTATCATCATTTTCTTTAACTATATCATCTACTTTATCTTTGTATATATTTATCTGAAAAACCAAATAGAAAAATATAAAACCAACAAAAACCCATAAAAATCAGAAAATTTAAAAAATTCCAAAAAATATGTTTTCCCTAGACATGTCTTCTGGTATCGATAACATCTACGGTCTTAGAAATGTCATTCAATAATGGCACGGGACTTTAGATGAAGTTCGAGCAGGAGGTGTAAATATTTCTTTTTCAAAACATGTCACAAATCATATGGCTTACAGTTATTTCAGACTGTAACCCGCACTTCAAACAATGGCTTGCAGTTATTTCAGACTCTAACCCGCGCTTATACCGTGGTTTGCTATTATTTCTGATAGCAACCCGTTTTTCAAGAAAGGAAAGTGCTACGCTAAACCAATTTTCAAATATTTTGTGCACTTATCCTAAAACTAAATGAGGAAAGTATGTGAAGGAGCTTGTTCCTACACAAATGTTTTTCCGTCTATAATTCTTCAGAAAAATATTTGTTGTTTCCTAAAATGGTGGAAAATGAGTTGCTTGAAAATTAATCAGTTTCAGAGTGTTTAGTAAAATTGAAAACTCAATCAATGACTTCAGCGCTTTTAAACTTTTCAAAAATGAGTCATTGATTGAGGGGGAGAATGTTTTCAAATTTATATCATCTAACGAGCTTTCTTAATTATCCTACGTGCTTAATTAAAAATGATAATTGCCTATGTGAAGGGCTAGGAATTTAGGATATGATTGTTAGGATTAGATGATTATAGATTTGAAAACAGATTATTCCCGTACCTGTTATGATCTGATTGATATGTTGAATTGACTTTTATTAGTCGATTGTTGTTTGGGTGATGTCGACCACCATATATCTGTATGTGTGTTCACTAACGTATGCAGGTATATTGGTATATAAGAATGTTCCCGATCTGGATCCCACAATGAAGATGATTGGATGCCGAAAGGAAAGGGTAACTATATCTTGGGTTGACAAATGAAGAAACGGAGCTTAACTGGACTTCAATGGAGAGTTGGCATGAAATGCAACATAAGAGGTCTTACTGCATCAGCAGATGGTTTTCTTCAGCAAGTGAAGAAACGGAGCTTAATTGGACCTCAGTTGGCATAAAAATGCAACGTAAAGAAGTCTCACTGCATCGTGAGATGGTTTTCTTCCAAACCCTACAACAACAACAACAGAAGCTTCTCAACCACCTAACGTATCTTGTGCAGGAAAAGTAGTAAATGATACCATCTTTAAACAATTTGATTAAATTGTTTTGAAAATGGAAAATATTGTTTTGAAAATATATTGGACTAATATTTTGAAAATCACCGGACTTCATTTTATCAAAACTTGAGTCACTCAATTATCGACTACGGTCATGGATTGAGGGGGAGAGTGATTTAAAATAAAATATTTTCAAACGATATTTCTTCACAAAAGTTCCGCTTTGTACAATATAAGTGGTGATCTAAAGATTTAATGTTATGTCATGGTATGATTTTTTCTTTAGAATCAAGGTCTTTCAAAATGAAATTTTTTCTGTTCTTGTTTGATTGTGAAATTGTTTTATTTTACTAAAAGATCTCTTAAAAACTATCATACCTGACACTAACAATCTTTAATGTCTTAAATTGGTCCTCATCTGTCATTTTTCAAAAATTGAATCTTGCCACGTCTTTCCCCAAATTTTTCTAAATGATTTAAATCAGTTGGGATCACAAATCTCAAATGGTTTGATATTTCTGATCGGGGTAGAGATCGTGATTTAAATCTCAAATCTGTTTTATTGGAATTGGTTTTAGTCCTTGATGAGTGTGTAAATACTCATCATTTTTGGGTCAATCTGAACTGCAAAACGTTTAAAAATGCTCAGAAATGCATCAAAATACTGAAAATATTCCAAAATTGCATTTTATATGTTTCAGATGCAAAATGTTTAAAATCAGATGAAAAACGAGCAAAGTTTGCATAATTGGCAGTTTCAGTCCCCCAAGTTTATAAAATTGTCAAAAATAGTCCCTGAGCCAAAATTTCAAAAGAAAAGTCACCAAAGGTCCTTTTTAAATCATAAGTTGTCAAATTTAGTCCTTTGGTGAAAAATATCAAAAGTTTGAGAAAATTACAAAAATGGTCCTCCAAGTTTGAAATTTGGCAGAAATGGCCCTTGGAAAATTGAAAAATGTCAAGTTTGGTCCTTGTAGTATGGAAGATTGTCATTTTCAGCCCTTGGAACAACTTTTTGATTTGGGCCTAGGTCCTGAGTTTCAGAAATTACATAACAAGCCCTTGTTATTAAAACCTTAGCCTTGTCAAAGCGCCATTGGACCCCTGTCATATCCCCAAGTGAACCCCTGTCATTTACCATTTTGAACCCCCCAATATAATACTTGCCTTGGTCAAATCATCAACACCCAAGCCATTGGCCAAAGTCATCCCTTCAACTTGTTTACCTGCTTCACCCTGCTCACCATCCAACTCCCATCCCCGACTCACCTTCATCTCTCTGTCCCCACACCTCCACACAACTACAAAATCATTAAATGATCCTTCCCCTATCACTCAACACCCACCAGTTAAAACCCATTTCCGCCAAATTGGATTCAATGGTCAAGATCAATTTTATCAATCCAATGGCCAAGGATTTTGATGGGAACTATTCAGAAGAGAAAGAGAAAGAGTTGGGATTATAAAAGAAAGCAAGAGAAGCAAGAAAGAAGCCAAGTAGAGTAATTTAATTTTTTACTTATGTCGTTTTAATTTTTTCAAGCTTTCCTGTTTATGTTTAAAACTCTCAAGTAGTTGTTAAGTGTTTTTAAGTGTATTTGAATCATTTTCAATAATAAACTTCAAGTTTCAGTTTGATTTTAGTTTGTGCAAATTTTCAATTTCAAATTCTCAAAACATTCAATTGTTGTTATTAGTGGTTGTTATTGCTTCTTAAGCTTGTTTAAGCTCTTTAAAAAAGCTTATAAACCTTTAGAAACTCAAAAATCCAGTTTAGAATTGAAAACCCAAAAATACAAGAAAAATACCAATAAATTAGTGGAAAATTAAAAATCAATGAAAATGAAGATTAAAGCTGAAGCAGGATAATTTATGAATTGTTCTTAGTTTAGATGCTTTGTGGAAAGCTATAGGAAGTAGTATTGATCCTCAGTTCTCACTCTTGTGCATAAACACATCTTGTAAGCAATTTTCTTAAAATTTGCATATTATAGTATAAGTGTTTAATTTCTGTTAATTTTAGCTTAATCTTGTTTAAATGGTTATTATAAGTTGTTAAATGGATTCCTTGGTTTAAATAGGTAGTTTAGTGTGTTTAGCTTCAAAACTGCCTTCTAAAGGGGTGTTTGGATATGCTTGTTAAACTGTGTTATAAGGCATCTTTGACATTGTTTGTTATTGATTCATGTCACTTTAGTAATAAATAGATCATTTCATGCATAAAACATAGTCCTTGTTTGCTTAAAGTCAAAAGTAACTTGAAATGAATATCACAGTCCACTGTTGGAATTTTTATATTATCAAATCATGTCATTTAGTTCATTAGTTGTTGTTCTAGCTTAAAATAGTCCTATTATGTTATAATACATCTAGATCATTTAGTTAATCTTGCCCAAAGTTCATAAAAGTCAAACTAGTTCATTTTATAAAAAGTCAAAATTTCTAAATACCCGTTTTTGAATAAACTTTGGAATTTTATTGTGTGCTCATTATTAAGATTTAGCTTAAATGCTTTTGGGAAATTAAAATTTAGCTGCTCAACAAAATTAGAAAAATACTAGTTCAGTTTTAATTAGCTTGTAAAGTGCTTATTTTTAAGCTTGTTTTGACCCCCTTTTTCTGAAACATGCCCTGTGCACAGGCTTTGTGCAGCTTTTGTAGCTTTTGCACAGAGCTCATCTGAGCACCTCTGGGTCTGATTTTTCGTTTACATGTTCTTAGCCAGGTTATCTTGAGGTCCCTTCTTTTGCTTTTCAATTTCCAGCTTATTCAAGTGCTTATTTTCTTGGTCCTCATCTGTCATTTTTCAAAATTGAATCTTGCCACGTCTTTCCCCAAATTTTTCTAAATGATTTAAATCAGTTGGGATCACAAATCTCAAATGGTTTGATATTTCTGATCGGGGTAGAGATCGTGATTTAAATCTCAAATCTGTTTTATTGGAATTGGTTTTAGTCCTTCAAAGCACTCCGCCTCCATGTGCCAAACGATTTCAAATACACAATGCACATGTTGAGGAGGAGGATTTATCCAAAAATCAGATGAGTATTTAAACAAGGCCACATGTTCTCCTATGTTTTCTAAACCTAATTAAATCACTTGGGATCCAAAATCTCAAAGGATTTGATATTTTTGATCGGGGAGAATTTGTGATTTAATAATGAAATTTGATAAATGATGATCGTTTTGATTCAGATTTTGTGGTACTGCTCTCTCATATGTGCTAAACGCTTTCGAATCTAGAAGCACATATTGAGGGGGAGCAAAACCATCGAGGTACAAAAGTTTTTTTAAAAGAAATTATAAAGTACCTTGATTGTGTTTTCAAATGGTTTTCTTAATGACTTTTGTAATCGTGGACGTGCTTCAAATGAACTCTTGCCTCTATGTGATAAAAATGTTTTTAAAATATCTTACGCACATATTGAGGGGGAGATTTTTTTACCATGAAAATCAAATGGCTTTTTCATATGAAAATTGTGATCAAAGAAAATATTTCAAAGTCCTCTTGCCTCCTTGTGCTAAACAATTTCTAAATCATACGCACATGTTGAGGGGGAGGTTTTCTAAATGATCAAAACTATTAAGGTACAAAATGCTTTGATCTCGTATCACAAGTACCTTGATTGTTTTCCAAATGATTTTTCAATTGGTTTTAAGGAAGAATGAGCTGTACCAAAAGACCGACCAATTTACTTTATGCATGGTGTTATAAGGATGGTTAGGTTAGGTATTTGTTCCCACGATCCGCCGTGAACGGAGGATCTACCAGTGGACAATCCACTAGATAGTGTAGAGTCTTTAGGTATGATGAAAAAAAAGGAGAAAAATGAGAATACGGGAAGAGTGCGGACGAGACGAGCTAGTACTGGAATAAACCCAACAAGGTTCTAGTAATGAAGTCTCGGTAAGCACCGAAGGGGTTGAAGAATGAAAAAGAATTGAATGTGAAAAGGGTGAAAAGAAATAGCCCTCATATAATTCAACCTTAGAGGCGAAACCGGGTTCAATACATATACTCTTGGTTGTTACTAAGGTAACACCGGTATTGAAGACAAGGCGTCATGGACCCGATGGCGATGCACTAAACTTCCCAAGCCACTCAAGTTCCTCTTAAAAGGGCTTGTTTCATTCTCACGGGGAACCGACATAATCTATCGACTTTCTCTTAGAGATTGTTGATATTGAAGAAGGAGACCCTCTCCATAGTCTCCGGCAAAGGAACCAAAAATGCACTATTGAGTCTAGAGCCAAGAGATCATCCACAATATCTCATTAGGACACTAAATTCTTGAAGACTTGCTGTTTCACACAATGTGGAAAGTAAGTATATATTAAGAGTCCTACGCATTATCCTTGTGGTATTGCCAGAACATCTGAGTGGTATGTAAAAGTATTCACGATGAAGATGGAAATCCTTCTAGAGCCAACATCAAACAAGCTCTTGGTGGGTGACATGTGAAATCTTTTCAAAAGATTAAGCTTGTGACAACTGGATAGAAACGATGGGGAGATTCAATCTTGAATCAACCTTGGTCGAGATTGGAATTGACGAATACTTTTGGAAAACCGTTCGATGTGCAAACCTTCTTTTCTCTAGCACGTCGAATGTGTATTCATTTCAAATTCAAAAGTATCTCTGATTGAAAAATACTTTTAGAAAAACCGTTCGATGTGCGAATCTCTTCTTTTTCGCTAGCACGTCGAATGTGTACTCATTCTCTAATACAAAAAGTATTTTGATTGAAAATTGATCTTTCTCATAAAACCTTCGTCGTATTGCAAAAACTCTTTCTTTAAGCAATACGCGATTGTTTTCAAATCATTTTCATCAATCGGTGAATCTCAATTCGCTGGTTCACTCACTCCGTGTTGTCTTCTTTGAGGCGTTCCGGTTTGAGAACGGCTAGAACAACCGAAACCCTGTCAAGGAGATTCTTCGAATCCTACCGATCCGCAGCGGTACTTGTCTTGATCAACGGGAACCGTGGGCGTGTACCTCAATTCAACGAAAGTGATCAAAGACACTTTCGTGTGTTTTATTGCTAACTGTTGTGTACATTTGGACGGTTGCACATCGAATTTGAGGAGTCATTCCAAAGCCGCATGCTCACGGCATCACACTTAATTTGAAGAAATCATGGCTGGTGCATATCTACATAAACTGCTATGATATTTCATACTATGCTTCGCTTACTGCGCAAATATCATGAACCGATAAGGCTTCGCTACTCGATGGAAAGATGTCATGATTCAAAAGTGTGAGCATGTCGGTCCGAAAGTCACAACTTCACATGATGGCAACACAATAAAGGGTGATCCAGAGATTTACTGTGGTTGATGATCTCAAAGAAAGCTCAAAGATCATCAAAGATGTGGATCAGTTAAAGGCCTTCACTAAAAGTACAAATCTATCGGACTTTGAAGAATCGCTACACAAGCACAAAGAATGCGGAATTTGAAGAATTGTAGTCTACGAGCTTGGAACTAAAGACAAAGATAGAATGCTAGGATGCAAAATGTATTTCATGGGGTGACCTCCCTTAGGGGGAGATTGTTAGGAATTAGAAAATTCCATGTTAAAGTGTCGGTCACCCCAATTATAAGTCTAGCATATGTTAGCTCGTAGACGTGTCGTTTGTTAAGTTATTTAGTAGTTTATTAATTAGTTGGTAGCGTAGTTTAGCGTAGTGCAACACCGTGGAGGAAGGACGGGTCTTTACCCACTGTATAGCTGATCCACAGGCCGATAGGAGGTCGTATTGTCTGTAACTATAAATACCCCTTCCATCCATGGAAGGGGTGGTGCTTCTTCTCATTAATCTAATATTCCCTTTGTGTAAACCTCTAGCAAGAACACCCTCTCTCTCTACTAACTCTCTAACTATGGCAAACATGTATTTTGATCATCCTAGACCACCCGAATCATCAACACAATAAAAATAACGATCCTACAATTAGTATGTGAGAGTAGCTAACTTTATTTTTTCTTAAATATCATATGTGATAGAATAATGATTTTATATTTTAATTTTTACAGTTTCTAAATGCTTGAGAATACCTGAGTTGTTTATGCATCATGATTTTATTGATACTTCCGGCACATCATGATTCTATTGATACGCCTAGTGGATATGGCTGAAGGAACAAAGGACGTGAAAATGCACATACACGAGATAAATTGCTTGAATAAAGTAAGAATAAAAAAGTAAGGTTGTATTTTTAGAGAGGGTTACATACACAATAGACGTGTATGTCTAAAGAGAGTATTTGTGGAAGTATGACCATGCGACAAAGTGTCTGGAGAACATTTTGGGAGACAAATCGATTCGCGGTAACCTCAAAAGGACAAAAGTATTTCGAGATTAACATATCAATGTCGGGTACTTTCTAAAATATCGCAATGTGCAAAGGGATATAGTCATAATGTCATATACCTAAAGTCAACAATGGGTGTTGATGGAGTTTGATAAATCACAACCTGTGTATTGAATCTGAGTACTACAATGTTTTGCTAGTACCCGCTTGGTACAATGAAAGTGGTTTTCATGTTGTTGTTTTGCACAATTGAGAGTCTGAAAGGATTATGTGCAAAAAACAACGTCTTTCACAACTGGCCTTCACAAAAATGTTGGAGGGCATTATTCAAGGTTTATATATTTACCCGGGATAAGTATATAAGTTCAAAAAAAGCAAAACCACAAACTCTACTGAGGGTTGTAGGTTCGGCCAACCCCCTTAGGATGGGAGGGGTTAAGTTTGATAATTATCGAACTAGTGAACTTAAGGGATAATTAAGGTTTTCTAATTCTACTAGGAAGCTTCTATGACATCCTATAAATACCAGAGCTTCCTAATATATTCATTATATATCCTCATAACCCTAAAAAGCTCTCCCTCTCCTCCCTCTTTGTTTGACCGATCGACCAAACCAAAGCGATAAATCCATTTGGTCCATTTTATTAAGTCGACACACCATAGTCGATTTCTAGTCCACTTAGGGTTTTACCCGATTTTCGTACTCGCCTACCTTGCACAGGTTTGTAGACCTACTTCTAGTTGTGCAATACCTGTGGATACCTGACGCAGTCCAAGTGGTGATTTCCCAAAAAAACATAAGCAGTTCGTGTAGCGTTAAGAACGAGAAAAAAGGTGTTCTGTGCGGTTCAATAGTTTTACACAGTTGCAGGATCAAGTAAGTAATTCAATAAACACCTTTCTATATGTTTGTTAGGTTATATCACTAATTAGGATATCTGTCTATTAAGGGTTTTGGCTTAATGGCCTTTGCTTGTTTATTTTTCGTTGTGCATGTTTTATAGGCATGCGAGTGATCACCAATACCCTACACAACACGTTCCAATGGGGCGCCCCGATTAGATCTACGATGGGGATTGGGGGCAGGTTTGGCTAGGACAGTAATCGGGTTTATGAATGGGGATGGTCGCGCTGCCCCGAACCTGCCCTGTTGCCACTCCTATTTATTATCACTTGTGATATCTCACAGAAAAGACAAAGACGAGAAAAGCTGCAAAACATAAACCCTTATCCGTCATATATTAAAAAAAAGAGTAACGTTCAAAATACATCACTGTGGTTTGTCCCATGTCTCGCTTTACGTCCTCGTGGTTTTTTTTGGCACAAAACCATCCTTCCGTTAGTGATTTTACAATAAATCGTACGACCAGGCCTTGCGATAGTGATCGAATGGTATGAGGGTTTTGCGCTTGCGCCAAGCTTTTAGCCAATCTGCAATAAGAAATAAGGAAACACTTCATTAAGTGATTACGTAGGGGTTAGACCCTGCGAACCACCTCCGGGGTGCGAATAAGTATGTGTTATAGGATGTAGGTAAGTTTGAAGTAAGAAATATAGTTTTAAGTTAACATAACCTTAGTAATGACTCATCCAATCTATTTATAGGGAAGAAAATAGGTTGGAGAGTGTTTGCACATGTTTCAGAGATCATGGGGGCGTCCCATGGTTTGTGGTAACCGCTAAGGCTTAATGTCCCACTCTCCTTGTCTTGGCGGGAAAGCTAAGGAGAAAGAGGGGACGTGGGTTGGACCAAGTCTCAGCCTTCTTCGTCTTAGTGTTCTTAAGGTCATACCCCGAATGGCTTAAGCCTTCGATTGGCGAATTCCCAATTGGTAACCATATCAGTGATGAATGGTTTGACGCCAATGATAACTTCAGAAGATTGACTTAGTCCTTCGAGATGAAGGTTCGACCGAGACCGAATGGGTTTCCTTTGACCTGATCAGAGGGTAAGTCATCAGTTAGTAAAGTTGGCACAAAACCATCCCTCCGTTAGTAAAGTCAGTCAACGACGACTAACGGTGCAAATTATTTCTCCGTTATCGCCTAACGCAAGTTAAAATATTTACATTGTTTGTCATCATTCACTACTTTACTAACAGAGGGATGTATTTTGGGCTTTTCTTCGGACTTTTAGTATGTTAACCCGTTTAAGTTTCGGCCGGCTTTTTCATGTTGGAACAATACCACCGCTACCACCCACCACTCGCAACCGTCACCACTACCACCACCATAACCACCACCACCAACTCCACCCACCACCACCACCACTACCACCACCACCACCCACCGCCACCACCGCCCAGCTTCACCGCCGCCACCCACCACCACCACCACCATCGCCACCACCCACCACTCGCCACCACCACCACCACTACCACCCACCACAACCACCCACCACAACCACCACCACCACCTCCACCCACCACCACCACCACCCTCCATCACAACCACCACCACCACCTTCACCCACCACCACTACCATCGCCACCCACACCACCACCCACCACAACTACCACCTCCACCCACAACCATCGACACCACCACCCTCCACCACCACACACTGCCACCATCGCCATTTCCACCCACACCACCGCCACAACCTCCACCCACTACCAACCCTTTGCCACTATCGCCACCACCACCACCACCACCACCCGCCGATGGCGGTGGTGGTGGTCGTGGTGGAGCTGGTGTTCGTGGATGGTGGTGGGTGGTGGTGGGTGGCGGTGGTATTATTCCACCATGAAAAGGCCGGCCGAAACTTAAACGGGTTAATCTACTAAAAGTTCGAAGAAAAGTCCAAAATACATCCCTCTGTTAGTAAAATAGTCAATGAGGACTAACGATGCAAATATTTTAACTTGTTAAGAGATAACGGATAAATAATTTGCACCGTTAATCCTCATTGACTGACTTTAATAATGGAGGGATGGTTTTGTGCCAACTTTACTAACGAAGGGATAATTTTGTGCAAAAAAAATCCCCACGAGGATCTAAAGCGATATATGAGACAAACCACAAGGATGTATTTTAGACTTTACTCTAAAAAAATTATCAATCAACAATCATTATCAAAAAATTTCTAAACTAATCAAGAATCACACCAATAATGCTCAACCAATAGTTAAACCCAACAATAATCACAAGTATCTTCTCTATAATCATAAATAATCAGTTAAAATCAATTATCTCCAATAACTGGCAATGAAAACAATAAAAATTAAAAGAATCAACATATCGAATCATGAATATTTTATTATAAATCTTACCTTCAGTCATATTTTCTATCTAGGTTGAATCTGTACGTCTTGAGCCATAATTTTTGCCGGATCAACTTCTTGATGTTAGATCCTTCCATTTTTATGTGATTTAACGATTTTTTACAAGTAAATTTGATTTAGATTTAGGTTTTTTTACTGCCAGGGAGTGTGTGTTTGTTGTGTTTTGTGTGTGTTTGACCAACAGAGAATGATTAGGTTGGACTAGGTCGTTGGTGGGTATTAAGTAGTAGGTGATTATTTTTTTAGACCATTAGATGGATAATGGAGATTAACTTTTTAGTTTGCAAGTTTTTAATAGTCTCTAGGGGAGTGTTTGCTTTGGCTTATATAGCGGGATTATGACTTATTTGGTTTTTGGCTTATGTTTTTCATAAGCTCACTTTTTGTTGCTTATTTTGAAACTTTTTGGTTTATATAAACTTATTACAGTATGACAAACTTATATAAGTAGAAAACCATCAAAAACGCCACAGAAATTAGGCTTATAAAACATAAACCGAAAACCAAATAACTCATAAACCCGCTATATAACTATGAGGAATTTTGAAATGCTTACTCTTATTTTGGTGCTTACCAAGGGACAAATCCTCACCATCCATCTAGTATGATCTAATGGTGGGGATAAACCTAAGATTTAATATGGAAACCTAAGTCCATGTTTTTTTTTTCTCATTTTTCTTTGTCTTTTTATATTTCTTATTTATTAACTTTTTTTTTTCTTTTTTC
This sequence comes from Chrysanthemum makinoi, assembly GCA_910596185.1. NCBI lineage: Eukaryota > Viridiplantae > Streptophyta > Magnoliopsida > Asterales > Asteraceae > Chrysanthemum > Chrysanthemum makinoi. The sequence continues at coordinate 226,878,216 of OU343220.1, forward strand.
TTTTTTCTTTTTTCTTTTTTTCTTTTTGGAATTCACGTTCATTTTAAATTCATGTCTATTTTTTTTTATATAAACTTTAAGTTCACGTTCTTTTTTATTCAAGTTTTTTTTTTTTTTTTTTTTTTTTTTTTTTTTTTTTTTTCGCTTTCATACGTTTTCGTTCGTTTTTATACGTTTTCGTCCGTGTTCATATGTTTTCGTCCGTTTTTTTACGTTTTAGTGCGATTTGAGCGTTTTAATGTTTTCATCCATTTTCGTACGTTTACATCCGTTTTCTAACGTTTTCATATTTTTTTTGTACGTTTTCATACGTTTACATAAGTTTTTGTCACGCTTTTAGGACGTTTTGTCCATTTTCACACGTTTTCCGTCCGTTTTTGCGTTTTCATCCATTTTAGACATTTTAGTATCGTTTTTGAGCGTTTTAGATCGTTTTTATCGTTTTCGTCTGTTATCATACGTTTTCGTCTCTTTTCTTACGTTTTAGCCCGTTTACGTCCGTTTTCGTCTGTTTTCGTCTGTTTTCTTAGGTTTTCGTCTGTTTTCATACGTTTTTTCCCATTTTCATACGTTTTCATTCGTTTTCATACGTTTTCGTCCGTTTTATTTCGTTTTCGTCCATTTTTCAGACGTGTTTTTACGCTTTATCGTTTTATGCATTTTGTCATTTTTCTTACGTTTTCGGCCCATTTCATCCATTTTCATACATTTTGTGCCTTTTTAGGTTTTCATGTATTTTTAGATCTGTTTTTAGGCGTTTTCTCTGTATTTTACTTTTTCATATTTTCGTGCATTTTATATGTTTTCGTCCGTTTTAAGCGTTTTCATACTTTTCATCCGTTTTCTCACGTTTTCATCCATTTTAGGCGTTTTCGTCTGTTTTCAAACGTTTTCATCTGTTTTTATAAGTTTTCGTCCGTTTTCATCCATTTTTATCACGTTTTTGTGGTTTTATCGTTTTGTCCATTTTCGACGTTTTTGTCGTTTTCATACGTTCTTCTTTTTGATTTTATCGCGTTTTTGTCCGTTTTCAGACGTTTTCATTTTGATATTTGTAAGTGACACTTATTTATCTCTTGTGATATAACACTGTAAGGAAGATGAAAAGTATTACATTCTTCATCATGTATGTGTTATCAGTTGTGATACTCAACTAAGAATATGATGGTTGTGTTTTTGAAAATATTTAGGAAGATTTTTGTGTTTTATGATATTATGAAATATTAGAAATGTTGTTCAACTGAAAACAAGAGATGTTAGGATACTTTTGTTAGAGTTGTGGTGGATTTTTCTATTTAATGGATACATTGTGCATGTTTCGATAGGTTTTATAGCGGGATTTGTAAATATATATGGTTGAATCAGCAAACTAAATAAGCTATGGTTGAAGATAGCACACATCTTTATAAACAAACTGAGAAAGCTCAAACACTTGTGATATCACCTCACTTGTGATATCACACGTGATATCATGTGTGATAACACCGTTGATATCATGTGTGATATTACTGGTGATAGCATGTGTGATATCATAGTTTATATCACTTGTGATATCACCTGTGATATCACAAGCAAGGTTGTAAAAAGCACTAGGCGCTAGTGAAGCGGTATGGTAGGGCCTAGCGATTAATCGGTTAGGCGGAGATTAATCGGTTGGAATTTTATGCACAAAATTTTAATTCTAGATATTATATTATATTATATGTATGAGATAAGCATAGTGCATCAAAGTTCAAATATTTCAAGTGTTCAAATATAAACATAATACATAATTCTTCAAAGTTCAAAGTCAAACATAGATATTACTTGGTGCATTGACCATTTTAAGCGATCTTTGATCGATTAATGGATTTTGACCGATTTTAAGCGATTTTGTCCGATTTTTAAGTGATTTTGTTGACCTATTTTTAAGCAATTTTGTTTGAGTAATCCGATTAGACCAATTTTGTCCGATAAATCGGTTTGTTGACCAATTTTTAGCGATATTGGTAAACCGATTAAATAGGCGATTATGATAAATCAAAGCTTTGTGGCGATGCGATTATCGAGGATTAATCGGCCGCTAGGCGATTTTACAACAGAGATCACAAGTGAGGTGATATCACCTTTGATATCATGTGTGATATCACCTGCGATATCATGTGTGATATCCGCGAGTGTTTGAGCTTACTCGGTTTGTTTATAAAGATGTGTGCTTTCTTGACCATAACTTCTTTAATTTCTTGATTCAACCATAGATATTTTTAAATTCCACTATAAAACCTATCGAAACATGCACAATGTATCCATTAAATAGAAAAATATACCACAAGTCTAACAAAAGTTTTATAACATCTTTTCTTTTCAGTTAAACACCTTTTCTAATATTTCATATTATCATAAAACACAAAAATCTTCCTAAATATTTTCAAAATCAGAAATAAAAAAATGAAGCGAGAATCATCACAGGTAATATAATAAGTGATGTTTATTATCATTTCTTTCATATATACTTGGTAAAATACTAAATTCTTATCACATTTGGTATGAATTTAATATTTCACATTTTTAGTTAGTATCACAACTGATAACACATATATGATGAAGAGTGTAATACTCTTCATCTTTTCTTCAGTGTTATATCACGAAGAGATAAATAAGTTCACTTAAAAATATTAAAATGAATAAAAAAGAAGCAAACTATGAAAATAGAGATTTGACATATTCTCAAAATCAAACAAGTGTTGCATTAAATTAGCATTTTGTTGAACAAAATAAGAATTCACCTAAAGAGTGTTTAACCCTTTTATTTCTACTAAGAGTATAATATCACAAGTGATAGATAACATTGGTTGCATTAAAAAAATACGCGCTTGTCAATTGCGATGAAAGACACAAAAACTATCTTGTAACTGAAAATTATAAAATATTAGAAAACACATAGGTGATAGTATATAAAATATAAAGAGAAATGAAATATCTCGGGTGATATTAAAGGTTAAAAGATACTTGTTTGTTTATGAAATATCACAAGTGATATTAGCATTAACTTTTTATAATAAATATCAAAATTGATATTAGACATGTAATATAATAAAGTTTAATAATAAGCATGAAAACATATGAAAATAGGCAAAGCTATATAAAGCGCAAAATGGATGAAAACGTATAACGGACAAAACCTATAAAAAATGAAAAGCATATGAAAGCGGAAAAAAAGTCACGGAAACGGTGGCGATATAAAAACGGATAAAATAGGGCGAAAGCGTATGAAACGGACAAACGTCCCCAACAACGACAGCGTCAAAATTGACGAAAAATATAAAACGGACGGCGTATATAAACCTATGAAAAACGATGAAAACATAAGAAACGGACAAAACGTAAAGCAGACAGCGTAAGAACGGACAAAAGGTATGAAAGCGGACAAAACGTAAGAAAGCGGGCCAGCGAATGAAAACATAGGAAAACAGGACGACAATGTAAGAAACGGCGGCGTAAAAACGGACAGCGTAAGAAAACGGACAAAAGCGTATGAAATCGGACGGCATGAAAACTTGCAGCGTAAGAAAACGGGCCAGCGTAAAGCGAAGAAAAGGCAAGAAAACGACGAAAACATAAGAAAAGCGAAACGCGAAGAAACGGTCAAAAGCGTATGAAAGCGGACGAAAATGTAAGAAAGCCAGCGTAAAAACGGGGAAACGGACAAAAACGTAAAAGCGGACCAGCGTAAGAAAACAGGCAAAGCGTAACAATACGCGAAAGCGTATGAAATGGGCGGTAGCGTAGAAAATGGGCGAAAATATGAAAGCGAGCATATGAAAGCGGTAGCGTAAGCGGCAGCGTATGGCGGACACGTAAGAAAGCGAACGCGGACGGCGTATGAAAACATCGGCGTAAGAAAACGGACAACGTAAGAAAATGGCCAGCGGACGAAAGCGTATGAAATCGACAAGCGATATAAAAAGTGGAAAGAACGGAAAAAGCGTATAAAACGGAAAGCAGCGAAAAAAAATAAAGAAGAAAAAAAAGCGTGAATCTAAAAAAGTGATTAAAAATACAAATAATGAGAAAATAAATAAAAAAAATAAAAGAAAAAAAAACAAGAAAAAACATGGACTTAGGTTTAGACATATTAAATCTTAGGTTAATCTCCACCATTAGATCAAACTAAATGAAAGGTGGAGATTTATCCCTTAGTATGCAAGAATTTTTGAGTATGCAAAATAAAGTGCCTCATATAACTATATATGCCAAACAAACATCCCCTAAATAACTCAACTCTATATTCATATTAAAATCATATGTGTAACAGATATTTTAGGAATGAATATTTGAAGTAAATAATCAATGTTTATATTGCAAATTAAAAATAAATGAATAAAGTAAAAGTATAACGTGTAAACAAGCAAAAAAAAACCCCAACGTACATCATTCATGCAGGTACCAAAAATCATTATTTGTAGTCTTTAAAAAAAAAAATAGTTATTACATACTAAACTGTTCTCATATATAAAAATACGAGAATTTAATTATTTTATTCCACCATTCATCTAAAAATAAATCAATGTGATTAAAAGTATTTAAATGTTTCATCTATTTTTTATAAATTAAATATCTTTTAAACCGCTAACCGTTAAGCGAAAATAATTACACCATCACGACGAGAATTTACCAAAGGACGAGAATTTAATTATCTCATCTCCACCATCAATCTAAAAATTAATGAGTGAGATTAAAAATATTTTAATATCTCACCTATTTTTCACAATTTAAATATTTTTTAAATCGTTAATCGTTAAGCGAAAATAATTACACCATCGCGATGAAAATTTAATTATCTTTTTATAAACGTGCACTTTGATATACTTTCGACAAAAAAATTGTTTTTGGCACGTTTTTTCACGTTTTGTTTTTCTTTTTTATTCGTTGATTAAACTTGCATGAGAAATCACATGTGATTAAACACTAATTTAAAAATTCTAATAATATCACATGTGATATTAGTATTAAATCCCATATGATATTATCACATGGGGAAAATTCTCGAAATAGACCAGTTGCCTTAGGCACATCACTTTCCAAACCTCTTTTTTGAGTGAGCTGAAACTAGACCGTGGGCAACTGCCACGTTGGGGAACTCACTAAGCGACAAATGTGACTTCACTGATTACGAGATGTTGAGTCATAGGGCAACTAGTGTACTTTTTTGGGCAACTACTATGAGTTGCCCAATTTTAGTACAATCATGTCGAACACATGGCGACATATGGCTGGGTAGTGCAAGTTGCAAAGGCAACCGGTCTAATAAAAGCACGCCCAAAAACAAGGTCTGAAAAGTGATGTGCCTAAGGCAACTGGTTTATTTCGAGAATTTTCCCTATCAAATGTAATATTAGTGTTAAATCGCATATGATATTACATATAACAAAAATGATAAATGGACCTAATTAAATAGGCCTAAAAAGGTGACTTACCGCATAAATAATTTGTACAGTTAAATAAATGTACAAGTCATTTATGCGGTAGGTCACCTTTAGGTCCATATATCAAGGCTAGTATATGATTTAACATTAATATCACATGTGATATTATTATAATATTCAAATTAGTGTTTAATTACGTATGATTTTTTTATGCAAATTTCAGTAACGAAAAAAAGTTAAAAACATGAAAAATATTTTTTTGTCGAAAATATATTAAAGTGCCTATCAATAGATTGATAATTAAACGGTAATGGTATATTTTTCTCGTTTAAAAATTAACGGTTTGAAAGATATTAATATTTGATAAAAAGAATGAAAGTGATGTTTTTTAATTTGTTAGGATTAATATTAGGAAAAAAGATATAAATTCATAACGTACTTTACAAAAAAACTCATTATGCTCTATCTACTTCACTTATTATCATAATACATAACCGTTTTCATTTTACTCGGTTATTTTCTGTCTGTTTTTATCCGTTTTCGTAAATCGTCAATTGTTATCTATTTTCATTTTAAGATGTCCGGATAAAAACAGATAAGCGGATAAAAACGTTTTGGCGTGGATAATAAAAAGCGGTTTTATCGTTTTATCAGTTTTATCGGACATATTAAAATGAAAGCGGATAAAATGGGCGATTCTGAAAGTGGATAAAAGCGGACGAGAAAATAACGAATAAAATAAACGGTTATGTATTATGTTAATAAGTAGTAGATAAAGTAGGATTTTATTAGAAAGTACCTATATATTTATAGCTTTTATCCTTAATATTATCCATTTGATCAAATAAAGATAAAGAGTGAAGATTCATCCTTCAATATTAAAAAGAGAGTTTTGTATGTAAATGATATTTAATCCTTTAATTACGATTTATTTAAAATGGTCAATTCAATATGTTACATACAGAAAGATAAAAGAAAGCATAAGAGGCAAGACCAGTAACAACGCCACAACGGGCCTGTTAATAACAATGAGCAAATTAATCAAATCATGGTTAAGCAAATGCTCCAACCGAATACATCTTAATGTATACATATATCACTACAAGAGCAAGCTTTTTCAAATCGCATTCACGCTTTGTGCAGAAATAACATGAACTGATTTTTCAATATGCTTTTTTGCTAGGGAATACACTACAAAAAAATATAACATTTGGCACTACTTTCTCGTGCCAAAAATGCAAAGAAAGTCGAGCGGCCGGCAAAAAGGCCGCGGCGTATGTCGATGCTTTTTGTCGACCCGTTTTGTTGACCCAAATAAATTTGGCACGACAAAACCTTTGAATTTTGGGACGACAAAGTGTGGGCCCAAAAAATTCAACACGAAAAATTCAGAAAGGCGCGACATACTTTGCAAAATGGTGCGGCGATGTCGTACCAAATTTTATTTTATTTTTTATTTATCTTTTAAAATAATAATAAAACGTAATTTTGAATACAAAATACAAAATGGGACGACAATTCTTGTGTATATTAGGGACGACATTTATGCGTCCCTAATAATCTGAGTGGGCAAAAAAATCACGACAAATGCGGCTTTTCGAGATTTTTAGGGATTTTTTTCGGAAAAATCTCCAAATACAACTGTAATTAATCACAATTCGACAATATCAATTCGACAATATGATACAATACCAAATTACTAAACGAATCGAATAACATTCCACAATTCCACGATACCATTCAACAAATATGATACAAAGTAAACTACTCTTAAACTATACAATGCATAAATTTTCTAAATAACATGTCTCAAACTAACAAGTCACAAGCTTATAAAGCTAACATGTCTCAAAATTATAAAGTTAACATAAATCCAAGATAACATTCGAAAAATTCAATAACATTCAATGTCTGGCCGGTACATCCCCAACACCCCGACCGGTACATTTGTCCCAAACTACACATAAAACCATAGTTAAACAAACTATTGTCGTCCCAAAACACATTGTCGTACCAAATTAATTAATAAACACTTAAGGCACGACATTGTATTGTATCAAAACACATTAACAAAATAAAAAAAATAAAGTCATTTACCAACACAAAAGGTGGTGGTGGTGGAGCTGCGGCTGCTGCGGTTGTTGGTGGTGGAGCTGCGGCTGCTGCGGTTGTTGGTGGTGGAGCTGCGGCGGTGGTTCACGGTGGTGAGCTGCTGCTGCGGTGGACCATCTAACCAACACAAACACAACATAAAACCATAGTTAATCAAACCATAATTAAAGAAATTAAATTAACAAACCAAATGTTAACAAAAAAAATACCTTTAAATGTAACAAAATAACAAAAATTATACAAGTTGTGCACAGTGGTGCGTGTGTAATTGATGGTTACGAGTGATAGTAGTGTTTTGGTGGTGTCGAATTGAAGAAAATAGCGATTTTTTGGGATTTTTATGGTTTTCGAGTTTTTACGTGTTGTTTGTGGTGGTTTTTTTTTAGTAAGTGTTGAGAGAGAAGAGAAGTAGATCTGTATCAATTATTGGTGTAAATTCGGGACGACCAAAACGGGACGACATTGTCGTCCTATTGCTTTTTTTGCCCAAATATTTGCGCGTTGTTTTTAAATTTTCAGGGAAATTTTGGTGAAAAAAGGGTACGACATTATTAGTCCATTTTGTTGTTTTTTCTTTTTCTTTATCTTTTGTATATTAAAATGTGTTTAGAATATTTAATAAATACTAAATAATTTAAATTTATTATAAAATTTTTAATAATTTTAAAATTAATTAAATTAGTTATAAAAAGTTTAAATAAATTAAAAATAATTTAAATTAGTAAAAAAATTTTAAATAATTTAAAAATAATTTAAATTAGTTATAAGAAATTTAAATAATTTAAATTAGTTAAAAAATATTTAAATTGCTTGAAAATGATTTAAAATTAATTATAAATTTTTTAAACGACCAAGTATAGGTGTTGTGGTATCGTGATCATGTTAAGCGACCAAATATCGTGCTATGGTATCGTATCATGTTAAACGACCAAGTATAGGTGCTATGGCATACGTATCATGTTAAGCGACCAAGTATAGGTGCTATGGCATACGTATCATGTTAAACGACCAAGTATAGGTGCTAATGCATGCGTTATGTTAAGCGACCAAGTATAGGTGCTATGGCATACGTGTCATGTTAAGCGACCAAGTATAGTTATATGACATACATTATCATGTTAAGCGATCAAGTATAGGTGCTATGGCATACATTATCATGTTAAGCGACCAAGTATAGGTGTTGTGGCATACCTATCATGTTAAACGACCAAGTATAGGTGCTATGGCATACGTATCATGTTAAACAATCAAGTATAGGTGCTATGGCATACGCATCATGTTAAACGACCAAGTATAGGTGCTATATGCATTATCATGTTAAGCGACCAAGTATAGGTGTTATGGCATCGTATCATGTTAAGCGACCAAGTATAGGTGCTATGGCATACGTATCATGTTAAGCGACCGGTATAGGTGCTATGGTATACGTATCATGTTAAGCGATCAGAGTATAGGTGTTATGGCATACTTATCATGTTAAGCGACCAAGTATAGGTGCTATGGCATGCATTATCATGTTAAGCGACCAAGTATAGGTGCTATGGCATACGTATCATGTTAAGCGATCAAGTATAGGTGCTATGGTATACGTATCATGTTAATGATCAAGTATAGGTGATGGTATCATGTTAACGACCAAGTATAGGTGCTATAGCATACGTATCATGTTAAACGACCAAGTATAGGTGCTATGGTATCACATTATCATGTTAAGCGACCAGGTATAGGTGCTATGGTATACATTATCATGTTAAGCGACCGGTATAGGTGCTATGGCATACATATCATGTTAAGCGACCGGGTATAGGTGCTATGGTATCACGTATCATGTTAAGCGACCGGTATAGGTGCTATGGTATCACGTTATCATGTTAAGCGACCAAGTATAGGTGCTATGGTATCGTATCATGTTAACGACCGGGTATAGGTGCTATGGCATACGTTATCATGTTAAGCGATCAAGTATAGGTGCTATGGCATGCATATCATGTTAATCGCGATATAGGTGCTATGGTATCATTATCATGTTAAGCGACCGGTATAGGTGCTATGGTATCGTGTCATGTTAAATGACCAAGTATAGGTGGTATGGTATACATTATCATGTTAAGCGACCAAGTATAGGTGCTATGGTATACGTATCATGTTAGCGACCGGTATAGGTGCTATGGTATGCATTATCATGTTAGCGGCCAAGTATAGGTGCTATGGTATCATTATCATGTTAAGCGACCAAGTATAGGTGCTATGGTATACGTATCATGTTAAGCGACCAAGTATAGGTATCATGTTAAACGACCAAGTATAGGTGCTATGGCATACGTATCATGTTAAGCGACCAAGTATAGGTGCTATGGCATGCGTATCATGTTAAGCGACCAAGTATATAGGTGCTGGCATGCGTGTCATGTTAAGCGACCATGTATAGGTGTTATGGTATAATATCATGTTAGCGACCAAGTATATGTATCATGTTTAAGCGACCAAGTATAGGTCTTATGGCATACATGTCATGTTAAGCGACCAGAGATATATCGGCGACAAAATAGGTGACCACTCTTTTCGGCGTCATGTCGGCCATTATATTATTACGTGTGTTTTGTGGGGAATTGTGATTGGGTTATTTATGTTTTGTTGGGATATATATGGAAAACTTTCGGGAAAAATAAAGGAGGAAACTATTGGCGGTAAAATAATGGCGGAAACTATTGGCGGTAAATATTTTTTAATCTATAAATGTATTTAATTTTAAATTAAAGTATTCAATTATAAATATAAACTATTTAATTTTAATTTTATATTAAATAAATTATTAAATTAAAATAAAAAAATAATTTTAAAATTAAATAATTTAATTAAGCTTGGTTTATAAAGTTTTAAAAATAGATTTTCGGTTTGGAGATTTGACAATGTGGAGTCCCAAAGTGTTCTTGAGTTAAAAATAATGGTAGGGATATATTTAATTTTAGAGTGAAATAGTTATTTGTAAAAGATTTTGAATCTTAAAAATGAAATATTACAAAACGACGACATTGTCGTCCCAAACCGTAGGCCAAAGCTCTTTGTTGACCGCTATTTTTGTTGAAAATGTGTGGGACTTATTGCACTCTGATCGACAAAGTCGACCCAAATAATTTGCCCGTCCCCAAACGATGATTTTGGTGTAGTGATAATAAGTTTTTTTTTTTAACGAATAGAGGATAATAACTGAAATGTCTAATTTTGCAGTCGTTAGCAAACAAACACTCGTGCTTCATGGAAGCCGCCTGTCCTAGCTAGAAAATTTAGATAGCATTCTGATTATATCGATCAGTTATGTTGATTAATTTATAAATATTAAGATACTTATTAATGTTTATTTAAGTAACGTTCATATGTATATTGGTTCACTTTGTTAATGAATAATGTTAAATGTGAACTTAAATGATACCATTAAGTGTGAACTCGTATGTCATTGTGAGCTCGAAAATTGTAAATCAAAATTCATAAAATTCTGGCCATATCATACTTGCCAAAAGTAATCGTCACCACCACTAAATTTCAACGGTTTTAGAAAGATCACAAAAACACGTGAAATGTGATTTGGTTCCAAGGAAGTCTCATAGTAGCACCCTAAAAGTAAATTTTGTGTTACCCTGGGACCAACATGAAAATAGATCAATTTGAAAGCTTGACAGTACCTTATCCGTGTTAGTATGGCCCTGGGTTAGAACCGGTTGGATGACGAACTGGAGTGTGAGCGAAAGTTACACGTTTGTTCTAGTGATTCAAGTCCATTTCACTACTACAAAAAAGACATTCGAGACCTGTTATAAACGGGTTCGAGACCGGTTTGATTCGGTTCTATGTAGGGGTCTCCATGTGAAAAGTAATGGAGACCGTTTCAAACCCGTCTATAACTAATATATCAAGACCGGTTTTCGGAGGAAACACGCGTCAGATCCGATTTTATTATTCTAAAGTATCAGATGGAGACCGGTTTCCATCGAAAACACGTCTTAAATGCCTTTTTATAGACAGGTTTTGAGATAAAATCCGGTCTATCTTAATTTTTTTACTAAAAAAAATCTGGGTTGTTTGGAATGTTTATTAAAACTGCTTATAAATGGACTAATTTGGGATGGCTTATTAAAACCTCAGCTTATAGAGGACTATTTGATGGGTTATTGAAGTTGCTTATAGAAGGTTTGGAATCCCAAAGTCCTATACAAGCAACTTTAATTAGCCATCCTAGACACTCCTTTTATAAGTAGAGAGTTTAGTAACTAATCTCAAGATGCCCTTTAAACAGTTCAATAAGCAACCAAACGTAAGCTTAGAATAAGCAATCTCAAGACACCCCTTTTAAAACAGTTTCAATAAGCAACCAAACAACCCAGACGCGGTTAGAATAAAGCTACCATAAGCACCATTATATAAAGCAATCCTAAACAGCAACGCACAAGGATAAGTCGTCCAGTTACATTTGATTAAGTAAGGAAGCACCTTTATAATAAGCAATCCCAAGCAATGAAATAACTGTAACGATGACAAATACACACACCCTCACCCTTCAACTTTTCGTGGGTAAGTTCTTAATAAACTCATTGTCTCTAAATCAAATTATCCAACCAAATCTAGAATTATACCCAAACACCAAAAACAGTAAAAGACAACTTCCAAAACTTTATTAAAATGATGAAACCGATCTAAATTTTCACCTTCAACAAGTACTTTCTTGAGTTGAGCAAAAACATTAGCTTTTTTACAAGTCAATAATGCTTTCCGACCGGCTTTGACGTTCTTGAGAAGTCCTTGACATGCCTTGATTCAAGAGTGCGTTGAGTTTGGTTCATCGCTGTAGGTCTAGTGTGACCTCTATTTCAAATTGTTATAATGGCAAGAACTACATAACCAAATATTTCTTCACTTAGACAAATTATGTTAATTTAATAAAATAAATTGGGATGTGATAAATGGTATGATATACGGACCATGATGCTAAGTGTATATTTATCAATGGTCTCGCCTTCCTTTGTGGTCACGAGTAAGCATGCTCATACCGAGCAAAATTCTATCAAACACAACCTTGTTTTCAAGTAACGGTATATAGAACAAACCTTGACCAAATTCTTTCACCGCTATTGGCAGCAACCCATGAGCCCAGAAATGACCGTAAGTATAATCAAATGTTACGTTTCAAATGGTTGTTCACAACTATATATCAATAACACTAAGCAGTTGATGGAGTAATCTTCAACTGATGTACAAGTAGTTTTATGTTACCTTTTCAATTTTGATGATGTATGATGTTCGCCACACAAGCACCAACCATGTTCTTTCCATCAAGATTAATGATATTGAGTCTACTCAATAAGGATGGAACCACAAATATACCGACCTAAGTTGAAGCTAGTGGTCAAGATTAGTTGTCGAATCCCAAACACAATAACAACCTTAAACTAATAAACCACATAATCACATGAATCGCTTCCTAAATAATTATTTTTCAATAAAAAAATAAAACTCTAACCTGCTTATGAGATATACATAGTTAAGTAAACTACCTTTCACCTACAAATTCTCACATTCAAACAAATTATTCAACTGATCTTAACATAGTTTATTATGTATAACAAGCAACGCCTAAAATACAACAATCAAACAAATAAATTTTCATATAAAAATAAAGCGCAGTTAAAGCAAAATACAGATCCATTATTGTTTACACACACCTTTGGTCCAAACACCAATAAACAAGATTGGGGCGTTAAGGCATTGGTTTGGTGTCATACCATGAGGGTATGTAGATGTGTTTGGGTGGGGTGTATGTTAGGTGAAGAAGAGGAATGTGTGGATAGGGTTTTAAACTTTCAATCTTTGAAAATTAAAAGGGGCTAAAGTCCCGCTAATTTAGAGAAACAAGACCGGTCTTTGATTTAAACCGCCATTGTTATTGTAACACATCGAGACCGCTTCTAATCTTAAACCCGGCTCCAATAAACCTAAAAGAGACGTGTTGTATATATCAAAAACCGGTTCGAGCTATTATTTACATGGAAAGTTTTCATCAAAACAGGTCTAAATATTTTTGTGTAGCTCAAAAACAGTTTTTAAGACCTTGTTTAATGGAAAAGGGTCTTGATGAGGGGGTCTCTAATCCTCATTTTGTAGTAGTGTTTCTACATCTAAATGATAAAATAATTTTTACAAAAGAAAAAAGTTGAATTTCGAAGCGATTCAAGTAAGCTGGCAAAATTAGACCAGTGAAGTACGAACAAGCTGTATTTAACCTGTCCCGACGAGTTCCTAGGTTCAACTATTAGGTCTAACTAGTCATTTCAGATCGTCACCAAGCTTTAAGCTTTTGGTTGCATATTTCTGCATCGATAGTTTGAATTTTGAACTTATACCCATAATTAGCTATAGAAAACTAAATACTCGTTGAACGCCTAACGATATTGATATATGCTCGTGTCAACAGATTATTATATTAGGATATACCCGGCAAAAGAGAACATGATTTGTCTGTGTACGTATGCGTTAAAGTTTGACTAATAACATGATCTATGGTCACGTTTAGTTAACTTATTCTTGAACAAAGGCACGTGGTAGAATTTAATAGCCCAAAATGTTGATTATGTACATATACGCATAAGCCAAACTCATTACTTCTCTTGAACAAACGACCATTATATTGGCATATTAAGAATTTAAGGGAGTGTTTGGATAACAATTTATGCGATGCAATAGTTTATTGGTTTTAAAACACAATAATGAATTTTACCTAAAATGAATCTACATAGAAAAATCAAAATCATGTATATTTTGTGTTCGTTCATGTTACTAGTTCATAGCTTCGTCTAGCCCACGGTGTATGACTGATTGAGTTTCACTAACCATAACATAACTAAAATCATCAGATGACTATATATAAAACTAAGCTTACAGTTTTATTCAAAGTTTTAGCAGATTTATAAAATTGAATTAGTAGAGTGATTTATCTATTTAATAATGCTATAATACTAGTAGTAATTTTTACTTTCACACTCAGGGGTGATTACTTCTGAAAAACTAGACATCAAGAACCTAGCTAGAGTAATTAATCAACACTACAAGAAAAAGTGCCTTTAGTGACCAATTATTTTGTGACCACTCATGCTTTGGTCTCTATTATCATAGTTTAGTCACCAATATAATTGTCGTCACTGCATTTTCGTCATTGCCACATAATTAGTGACCGTTACAAAACGTGGTCACTAATTTGTCACAATGACAAGTATTAGTGACGACAAATAATGGTCACATAGTCTTTGAAACCGTAAATCTAACATTTTTCAGTGAAATAGTAAGTTACCAAAAGTGGTGGTCATTTAAAAAGGTATTTTAAATTTAAGACAAAAAGTAGTGGTCATCGGGTTTCTAAGTTAGAGACCAAGGTAGATGGTCACTAATTTAAAATATTGAGACGAAAAACAGTGGTCACATAAACCCTAACCCCTAAACTTTAAAGACCAAATATTAGTGGTCACTAGGTTTTCAAATTAGAGACCAAAAGGTGGTCACTGATTTATAAAATATTGAGACAAAAAACGGTGGTCACATAAACCCTAACCCCTAAACTTTAACCCTAACCCCTAAATTTTAAAGACCAACTATTAGTGGTCACTATTTTCAAATCGAGACCAATGTTGGTGGTCACTGATTTATAAAATATTGAGACGAAAAACGGTGGTCACATAAACCCTAACCCCTAAACTTTAACCCTAACCCCTAAATTTTAAAGACCAAATATTAGTGGTCACTAGGTTTTCAAATCAGAGACCAAGGTTGGTGGTCACTGATTTATAAAATATTGAGACGAAAAACGGTAGTCATTAAATTATGAATTTTACGAGTTGGTGATCATGTATCTTTTCCAATATGAAATATTACGAAAATTTCAAATCAAAACAAGTATATTTAAACTTGTCCAATTTTAAAAAAAAGGACAAATCAATAACTTTGATAAATACACTATCAATTTAATTAAGACATACTGATTATTAAATACATTGACAATTTAAGACATACTAATTATTCGTAAGACAATTTAAGACATACTAATTAATAACTTTGATAAAATTAAATTTACACTTAAATAAGTTAATAGTAAAAATATTTACATTTAAATTTACACTTAAAAATATTTGTGATTAGATTTACACTTAAACAGACAAAAGATATATGTGATAAATAGCACCTCGTCTCTCATTCCTGCCCAAACAGCACCAAACAAAGACCTCGTCTCTCATCACCACACAACAGACTTCTCTCATCACCACAACAAAGACCTTGTCCACCACCACACCCGCCTTGCTCACCACCACGCCGCCCGCCCACCACCACAACCATGCCACCGCTAATTTGTAATTTGAGGTAATTTGTAATTCAATTATTTTGAGATGATTACGATTTGTTTAAATATTGTTCATATTATTTAGGATTATGTAATTTGTATCGATTTGATTTGAGATGATTATGTAATTTGTTTGTGCTCAATAACTGTTCGACGAAATGCCTGACTTAGTTGTGTGTGGTTTTTGCTAAAAATTTTATGGATTGGAAGTGCCGATAAAGTGTTTGACGAAATGCCTGACATATAGTGATTGTTAGGGTTTATGTTGATTTGAGATGATTATGTAAGCTCGTGCTTCGAATGTTTTAGTTTCGATCTGTTATATGATTGGTTAGAAGTTATTTCGGATTCCCAATTGAACTTTGTTATATGCTTGGTTAGATGTTTGCGAATGCTACTTGTTCTGTATCTCAGTTCTATTTTGTGCATATACGTAATGTGATATTGGATGCGTAATGTGGAATTTAGAGTTTTTGTTTGCTGATATTCTGGTTCTGAGTTCTGTTTTGTGCGTATACGTGTTGAATCTTTTTGTGATAGTAGGTAGTGATTTAGTATAACTAGAAGTAAGGAAGGCTGTCATGTACATGATGGATATGACAGCACCTGGTGATAGAGGTACTTGAAGACGAATGATTAGGATTATGATTAGGTTTAAGACGGATGGATATGGTACTTGAAGACACTCGTGATAGAGGGCTGTTTTGTTATTTTTACTTTTCTAGCAATTGGTTTGTTTCAGTTAGTAGGTAGTGGTTTTTATAGATAGAAGTAACGTGGTTCTGGTTTAAGTTTAAGCATGATGATTCAGATTAGCAAAGGCCCGTGTGATAGGTGACTCGAGTTAAGGATAGTTTTTATACCTCTTGTTCGTACACTGTTCGTAATAAGCAAATAAATGTAGTAAAGAAAAGATATGTGATTAATTTGGTTTGATGCACTTTATCTTCTAAAACGGATGAGGTACCAGGGAGGGCAAGTCTCATATGTACGCGCCTAACAGGTATCCCCTGTGACCTCGACCCTTTTCCTGGTTGCTCACTAAAACATTACTGGCTATGTCAAGAATGCTGGTTGTCATACTTGATGGCAGATGGTGAGTGATTGTTAGGGTTTATGTTTTGTAAGCTCGTGTTTCGAATGTTTGCGAATGCTACTTGGATTTTGTTATCGTTTACTGATTTGATATGCATGGCATGGTGAGTGATTAATAGGCATGGCATAGTTTACCAAGGTTACACAATGTGTAGTATTTAGGATCTGCTTTAATTGTTTGAGCCGGTCTATAGTTTTCACTAATGAAACCTGCATAGACTTGAGTCGGTCTATAGAGACTTGTGTGAGAATTTAGAATGCATATTCTTTTATGTGTATAAGCAATTGTGTGAAAATTATTCGAAATAAAGTTATGTTTTCTTTTATGTATGCATGGTACTATATAGTGCCTTTATTTGTTAATTGTTTTAAATGGATAGCAAATATGAATAGAGTTACAAACGTGATTTTCTATACATGAATAGATTTTATACGAAAGTGAATATGGACAAGTCATGGATGAACATAGGTGATAGGATAAGCGATCCAAGATATGAGTTAGTGAATGAGTTTTTGATTTTGCATATCGTAACAAACAAGTGTCATCAAAAGTGCCTTGCCCTTGTAAAGACTGCAACAATTATCGCAAACAAAGTAGAACTACAATATTGGATCATTTATTGCGAAGAGGAATAACTATTGGTTATGAGAATTGGGTTCATCATGGCGAGCCATATTTAGATGATAGTGATGATGATATGGCAATTAGTGAAGGTAGTGACGGTGATAATGATATGGATGATGATGATGATGATGATGACCTTGATGAGATGTTAAATAACATAGGTGAAAGTAGAGGAGTTGTTAATTGGCATAGTGATGGTGAATCTTCAAGTACCTTTAATAAAGATGTTGAAACGCTTCGACTATTATTAGCTGAATCACACCTAGAACTTTATACGGGATGTAAAACTTATTCAAAATTCTCGTTTATTGTTACCATCTTGCATTTAAAGACAAAAAGTGGTTGGACTATCAAATCATTTGATTCAATCCTTGAAGTATTTAGAAAAGCCTTGCCAACTCCATCACTAGTTCCGAAAAACTTCTATGAAGCCAAAAAATACGTACGTGATTTAGGGTTTTATGGAGAAAAAATTCATGCATGTGTTAATGATTGTGTTCTCATCGAGATAAGTACAAATTGCATACCGAATGCCCAAATGTTAAGTGCAAAGAGCCTCGTTTTAAAGATAAAGATTCTAAGGTACCACAAAAGGTGCTTCGATATTTTCCTCTCAAACCTAGGCTACAAAGATTGTTCATTGATAAACAACTTGCTTGTGACATGAGGTGGCATAAGGAGAAGCGGGTGAATGATGATAACATAGTTAGACATCCCGCAGATAGTGAGGCTTGGAAACACCTTGATAGAGTGGACTCGTCATTCGCTAGTGATCCGCGTAATATACGTTTAGGGTTAGCAATGGATGGATTTAATCCGTTTGGTAACCTAAGTAATCCGTATAGCATTTGGCCAGTATTTGTCGTCCCGTATAACCTGCCACCATGGAAATGTATGAAAGATCCATACATGTTCATGTCGATGTTGATTCCTGGCCCGAATTCACCCGGAATAAATATTGATGTTTATTTTCAACCGCTCGTAGATGAACTAAAAGATTTGTGGGTTGGTATAGATGCGTATGATTCACACAAAAAGGAACACTTCACACTCCGTGCAGCTCTGTTATGGACGATAAACGATTTCCCTGCATATAGGATGCTATCTGGTTGGATTGGCAAGGGCTACGATGCTTGTCCAACATGTATGGATGAAACTTCGTCTCGTTACTTGCCTCATAGTAGAAAAATATGCTATATGGGTCATCGAAGGTTTCTTCCGGCTTTAAATCAATGGCGAAGAAGGATAAGAATTTTGATGGGAAAGTGGATTATCGGGAACCGTCGCACCTAAGTCTCGGAAATGAAATCGAACTGAAAAATTGATTATGCTCTTAGCAGGAGAAAACATAAGTCTTTAAAGGATAATCGGGGGTGGAAGAAAAAGAGTGTGTTCTTCCAGCTTGAGTATTGGGCTAAACTAAAACTGAGACATAATATAGATATAATGCACGTTGTTAAGAATGTAACCGAAAGTTTGATTGGTACCTTATTTAACATTAAGGGTAAAACCAAGGACACATGGAAATCTCGTAGGGATTTGATGGATGAAAGGTTAAAGAAAAGCTTACACCTACAATCACAATCAAATGGTAGCTCATTCATAATGCCTATGGCTTGCTACCATTTGACAAAAGATGAGAAACAAAAAATACTACGTTTCTTGAACTTGCTAAAATTCCCGGATGGATATGCCTCCAATATATCTAGATGTGTAGTCGGGGGAGAATTCAAGTTGTCTCGCATGAAAAGTCACGAATTGTATGTTTTCATCCAAAGAGTGTTACCTTGTCAATTGGGGTGCCTGACAAAAGAAGTTCGCCTTTTGTTGTACGAGGTAAGTGAGTTTTTCTGGATTTTATGCGCAAGAAATATGTACCTACATGTTCTTGATAAAGAAGAGGAAAGAATTACTCTTATCTTGTGTAAGTTAGAGCGGATATTTCCTCCATCATTCTTTGACATCATGGTTCATCTCTTGATCCATTTGCCACACGAGGCAAAGATTGCTGGTCCGCCTCAATATCGATGGATGTTCCCATTTGAGAGGTAGTTATATTCCCGACATCATTCTTCATATCGAGGTTAATTTCTAATATGTTATGATACTAACTACTTATCATATTTATAGGAAAATGCGTACTTTAAAGGGATATGTTCACAACCGAGCTCGTCCAGAAGGATGTATAGCTGAAAGATACATAGAAAGTGAATGTCTAACTTTTTGTTCCATGTATTTGAACAATGTTGAGACCGCCTTCAACAAGGTTGAGCGTAACAATGAAATGACAGACAATGATAGTGAAATTTCTGTTTTCTCATGTAAAGGGCGTCCCTTAGGTAGTCCAAAATTACATGATATTGGTTATATGGAGTTGAAGAAGATCCATACATACGTTTTAAATAATTGCCATGAATTGGGGGAGCTAATAAAGTAAGTGCTTTATCAATTTATGATATTTTTATTTTTATTTTTTTTTGTTTCTTTAGAATATGTGTTCATAGTATTTCACACTCTGTAGTATACATAAAGTTGAACTTGAGGAAAAAAACTATGATGATATAAACGAAGTTCATGACAAACAATTTCCTCGTGGATCCAACAACGTGTAAGTCTGTAAGATTGTTTTTAGAATTTTGATTTAATATTTCAAATTCAGTTAAATCGATAATTTATAAAGACATTTTCTTATAATTTAGGTGAATTGTTGCCCACAATCATTCGCTACTGAAGTTCGTCTCTTAGCGCGTGGACCATCAAAGTCAGTGAGTCAATATAGTGGATGTTTGGTGAATGGGTATAGGTTCCACACCCAAAGTCGTGAAATGAACAAGAAAAGTCAAAATAGTGGGGTTGTAGTGAAAGGTAGTCATGGGGAGAGCATGATAGATTTTTATGGGATATTACAAGAAGTGCTAGAGTTGGAATACTTAGGAGAAAATAAAAGAGTGTTGGTTTTTAAGTGTGATTGGTTTAAAGTTGATGATCAAAACGGACTACGAATTGACAAGGAATCTAAAGTCATCAGCATAAATGCATCCCGGAAATGGTACCAAGATCAACCTTACATACTTGCATCACAAGCTAAACAAGTTTTTTATGCACCTGATATAAAGTTGGGTAAGAGTTGGCTTGTGGTGGATAGTAATGCCCCTCGTGCTCTTTTTGATGTTCCACTACGTGATGAAGAAGTTTATCAAGATCAAGAATTACATTTAGATTTAATTGATGATCTGAATATGGAGCTACCATCCCTTGCACGAGGTGATGTTCCATTGGAAGTGGTGGATGGCTCTACGGTTGGTGATAACTCTAGGAAAAAATGAAATCAAAACGTGCATCTCATGGATGAAGGATTTATTGACGATGATGATGAGGAGGACGACATTGACCCAACTGGTTCAGAATATTCTGAAGATGAGGAATCATCAGAACATGATTGTAGTGATTCGGAATAGACAGTTAGATATATAGCTCAATAGTTTATTTTCTTACACCAGAAAAGTCTACAAGGTCAGATCTTTAGTTTTATAAGAATTTCTTATTATTCTTTGACTTCTGTCTTCTAGTTGTTAACTGATCCATTCATTAATGTCAATTGAAAGCTTTGGTTTTCTTCTTGCAGATAGCTGCAAAGTAGCTGTTTGCTTCAATTATTTGATGATACCCTGCATGTATATACATTTATAGCCGCCCACTGCCGGAGTAAACAAATCTTCATCATCATCTTCTCAGGTATAACTCCTCTTCATTAACGTTAATCATATAACAATACTGTTTTTTTTACTTTACATTGTAGTTTTGAATATGAATTTTTATATAATGTTTTATGAAGATTTGATGGTTTTTCTGTGAGAGTGCGTGGTTACAATGTCTATTTGGTTATAAATTTAAGGCTTTTGGCCTCATTTCACCAAAAATTAAAAACTTTATCCAACTTTAGTTAAGGGGGTATTTGGATGAGCTTATCCTATAAGCTTACTGGCCTTATTGGTATTTGGAAAAAACTCAATAAACTCGATATTTTTATGATTTATGAGCTTATTAACTTAAGCTTATGGCTTACCACATAAGCTTGTGATTATAAAGTTATAAGGCATTTAAACATGAGTTTATTGAGTTTTTTCAAAATTATTAAGCTCACAGAGGTTTATTGAGTATGCTCATCTAAACATCCCTCGATGAGAGTTAATGTATAGCGACAAAAGTGGTTCTTAAGAGGTGTAGTATTTAGTTGAACCCTGGAGTGAGTATCATTGTAGGCTGACCATTTGGTAATTATTTTTGGATTGTCTTGTGTTGTAATAAACTATCTGTATGCTCTTTTGTTAGCCTCGCTTTTTCTAAAGATAACGTCATTTACGTGAATTGGACTAGATGCGTTGTACACTTTGCCCTTAGGGACTAGTATCGTTTAAGTGGCAAAGATAGGGCCTATATATACCCCTCATGACTCTCCATGAGGGGTGAGGTGAAGCATTTGGTTAAGTGTAGTGTGTGTTTTATTTATAAAGTTATCCTTATCTTCTCCTCCCTCTCTCTACTTTCTCTCACTAGAAAGGATGATGTTCTTCATCTTCTTCCACCAACCTAGACCTCCAAACCACATAAATCATATGTTATTCGATCCTAACAATTGGTATCAATCGCCTAACAATGGTTTAGGAGTGGTTGGTTGAAGTTTTTTTGTGGTTTGTGGTATACGCTTAAAGCTCTCGGTATTCAAAAGTGAAACGCTTAAAACTTTACTTTTTACACTTTAATCTTCAAGATTCTTATGGTTTGAGGTTATTATAGTGTTAAGGAGTCTAGTTTTTAGAAAAAGTTCGAAGCTTTACGTGTTTTAAATCATTTTTGAACTCGTTTTTGGTTCATTGGTCATTTCTACTCGTAACTTTTCTAAGCACTTTGGGTGAAAAAGGTCAACATTTTTGGGTTATTCGAGTGTTTTAAGGCTATCTGTGCAAAAGAAATCATTTGAATCGTTGGAAATTTCTTACGCGAGAAGTCAAAAAGTCAAAACCCTAGTTTTCTACGCATAACATTTTGGTGAAAAATCTTCTAGCTATAACGGTTACTCAGTGCTTCCCTCACTTGGATAAGTGTGTGGAACACTTTGACTTGTGGATATCCCTTACGCTGTGACAGTGTAAAGGATTTTTGGTTCTTAACCATAGTTTACGCATAAGCTAAAAACTCTTTTTTATTAAGTATAAAATCCACTAAATAAGAAAATAAGAAGAACCATAGTTTATTAAGCTAAAAGCTCTTTTTTTTATTAAGCTAAAAGCTCTTTTTTATTAACCATAGTTTACGCGCCCAAAATAAGAAGAACCGGTCGTTCAATGTGATTCCACCCCTTTGTCGGTACAAAATCCACTGCAAGAAGAATGGATACGGTAAGTTGGTTCTATAAAACTTTTATTATTCATTATTCATGCGTGTATATATATATCTGAATTATGGTTTCTATATGAAACAGAAAAGGAGACAAGGGGAAGAAGTGACTGTAATTGATGGCTATGAAATTTCACATTATTCTGAGAAGAATCATAAAATGGTTAATGAGGAGGCCGAGGCAGTTTTGGTATGCTCTGCTACTATGCACTTCGTCTTCAGTTGATTATTTCTTGTTGTAATGAGCAATTTAGAATGAGTAGCTTCTGCTTGCAAATAATCAGATAAGCAGTCTGGATAAGCAATCAGACACGAAATATAGCTAGATGGTCAACATGATAAGACTTTAGTAATTTAATTATATTACCGTGATTAGGATAATACAGGTTATTGTAATGAACAATGATACTAACTGGTAACCAGAATAAAAGTTCAATATAGCTAGATGGTCAACATGATAAGAATTTAGTAATTTAATTATGCAATCCCCTGATGCTTAGATAAAAGAAAGTTGATATTTTGAGACATGACCCTTGAACCCTTCTATTTGCGTACTCGGTAGACTTCCGTATCATGTTGATTTCTTCTTTATGGAGTTTTGTGTATTTGCTCTTTATTTATGGTTTGAACCATGAATCCATGATCTATGAGTCCATGACCTGGATGATATCTTCATTAAGATTTGATCTTCAATAGAATGGGCAGCCATGAGAAATATGTTTACTTGCATTCACTAATAAGTTGCAATTATATACAGAAAAAGTTATGAAATGAAGAAGCTGCTGGTTCGGGTACACCAGTGGAAATATGTTTGAAAGTGCTAAAACATGTTCCGGGACATCTGAGAGGACGTTCAGCTCCAAAGAAAGAGATTCTGGCTGTGGAAAATTTAAGGACAACTGTAGAATTAGAAAAGAAGAAATCTGCAGCTTTAGAGGAAGAGGTGCGGGTACTCAAAGAGGCGCAAGTCAAACATCAAAATGAGCAAGCTAGCTTTAAAGTGGAGCAAGACGAAATGAAGAAGAATATGGGATTAATGATGCAAGAGATAAAGCGTTTGTCTGGATTGTTATCTCAAAGTTCGGTAAGTTAACATCATATATTGAATCTTACGTTAATATTGGCTGTTCGTTTGAGTTATAGACTTATAGGGCTGTTTAGGTTATAGATGCAATAGTATTATCACGACCCTTGGAATATTTCAACAACATATCCTTTAAAAAGATCAAGCTTTTCTAGTCACCCAATAGTATTATCACGAATAGGTCCAATAAGTCCTAAACTAGGTGCAACTAGACAGATGACATTAAGCTGCTTAGCATCACAAAATACAAACCGACATTTAGCTTTTTTGTCTTATTTGTTCATTCATTTCTTGACCAGTCGCTACTATGTACTTCATTTAAAGCATGTGAAAAACTGTAAACTTTCACATGAATCAAAGCCATAAGGTTAGAGCTTAGCTTCGTTAATGTTATGTGTGAGTTTTTTTGGAATTGTTGAACCTCCACTTTCTGTTCACTAATTTCATTAGCAATTAGTATCTTAATCAAGTTTCTCAAAAATATACAAAAAATAAAAATCAGTAGCTTATTAGTAGGTTAGTTAGTATACTAAACTAGAAAAATCAAAAAAATCTTGTGCTCAGTCTGTTTATGGTGCAAAAACACTGGTTTGGAGTCTGTATCGAGAATTAGGTTTGTTAATAGACCACACTCATAGTGGTGTGTTGGGTTCATGCTCTTAGCCTGATGAAAATAAAAAAATGGTTAATATCTTCTTCAGTTAAGGAGGGTCCTATAATAAACTTGAGGGAGTCAGCACGAGCTACCTTTCGGGATGTATCACAAGTATTCATAACTATATCTTTTGATATGGTTGTGGGTCAGATAGGTAATTAGATTGCCCAAAGTTTGCTGACAACCTTTTTAAACCAAGTGACTTATCACTGCTCAAGTTTAATTAATTCTGAGATCAATCTGCTGTCTCAAGTACCCTAAAATAGTAAAATGTTTAGTGGAATCTAGATTGGTGGTTAAGAACTTATGAAAGAATTAAAGAATTTAATCATCAGCTGGTATTTTCTTGTAAGATTGGTTGTAATCTTAAAGAATTAAGATAGAATTGATGAATGTAAACTTCAGTTGGTATCCTCTTGTAAGTTTGGTTGTAAGCTTAGAACATGGTGGCGACATATTGCCCCCTATCATTACTTTTGTGAAGATGAGGCATCAAAACTTCCTCTTCTCATCCAATTGTGAGACCCAATTTAGAATGTCAGAGGTACTGGATTCATTTATTTTTTTGCCATCAGGTAGATTAGTAGCCTTTGTCAAAAAATACATATATTTAAGTATATAATGTGGTCATGATGTATGATAGCTGCTCTGGCTCCTCGCTGTTTTGGATTTTGTCTAAATCTGCTTGTACTCCTTTCTGTGTTCTCATGCCTGTGTCAGTTATCTTCAATATTAGTGTTGGTTTAGAATCACTTTGGTTTGGAATCAATATTAGTGTTGTGTTTCAGATTTCACATCATAATATTATGTCTAATTGAGTTTATTGCATTATTTGTAGGGTGACTAAAGGTTCAGTTGGATTCAAGAGCGAGTTGGATGACGGGTCGTTTGGTGCTAAGTTTTGTTCAGTTGGATTCAAGAGCGAGGTGGATGTGATTCCAAACATGTTTTATTACTAATAAATGCTTTATAAGTAGTATAGATAAACACGATGTTAAACACTTGAACATTATGCTTAGCGAGATACAAAAATTATATGTTGAAAAAAAAATATTTTATGTTTATGCAATCACAAGTAATTTGATATCTTTGTTGTTTAAATTATGTGGTTTTAATTTTTAGTGCAGTTATATATTTTGTGAAATCGCTAAATCGTTTTGCAAGTACGTTTAAGTGACCACTTTTTACTTTTAAAAGTAAATAGGTGGTGACCACTGGTTGGTCTCTAAATTAATATGAAGTGACCACACATATGGTCATTGATGGGAGTTAACGGTGTATTAACGGGTCCGTTATCTTTAGCAAAACAGTGACCACTTTTATGACCACCTTTATCAGTCACTATCTATCAATTCAGTGACCACCTTCACCTGTTAGTGACCAAAATTAGTGACCTAATATATCGTCACAAATATAGTGACCACTGTAATATGGTCATTGGTTAGAGACGAATTTTAATTTTTGGTCTCTAATAAAAATAGTGACGGAGCTATTGTGACGAAAAGTGACCACCCGGGTTTTGGTCACTAAGCAGTGTTAGTGACCCATTTTATACTGATAGTGACCATATACCTTTTGTCACTAAATCCAGTTTTTCTTGTAGTGCAAGGAGACAGATTACTAAAAACCGAGCTTGTATACCCTTTTTTTTAACGATAAGATTAAAGTGTTAACTTGGGTATATAATTTTCAGTTGATGACTAAGCGTTAGCTAAGCAAAATTAAGTCGTCTGCTCGATAAATAATTTATTGCTGATGAAGATGTAGACGCATTAAGTAATCTTATTGACTAATAAATTGTCTAATTTTACATTTAGGGTGTCAAAGAAAGCTTTTTTTTTATCATTATCATATACCAGCCAAAATAGTTACGAGCATGCATGAAAGAGATTGATTTTTATTTTTTCAAAGTATAAAGTATGAACACAAAAAGTTTTCTATTATTGTTTGGAGACCGAAACAACTTAACTATAGGTGTGTCAAGAACGAAGAAGAGTCACTCCTAAATCCTAACTAATGTATCTCGTGTGTGTTAGACTTTGTGGAAGGGCTTGCATGCAATGGGTTACTTTACTATCAGCCGCATGCCATAAATTGAAATTTCTATGATGCATTTAAGCCTGTTAACCTGAACTGAAACACAAATAATTCAATATAAAATATCGCAACACGTTGTGAGCAAGCATAAATGTTAA
The DNA here is from genome assembly GCA_910596185.1 of Chrysanthemum makinoi. NCBI lineage: Eukaryota > Viridiplantae > Streptophyta > Magnoliopsida > Asterales > Asteraceae > Chrysanthemum > Chrysanthemum makinoi. The sequence continues at coordinate 226,905,161 of OU343220.1, forward strand.
AATGTATAATCCATATTCCTGTGTGTTTCTTGTTTTTCTGTTTCAGGTTTATTCATTGCAGCCCGGCCCAAGTTCTCTTGTCTTAGCCCAAGTGTCTCTCAAGCCCAGCTTTTCTTTGTGACCGTTGCAAGTCCAGATATAAAAGGCTCTCTCCTCTCATCAGTTAGGGTTAGAGGAGTATATTGGTTCTTTTCAGCCGCTACAAAATATCTCTCTCTCATTTATGCTGATCTTGAGACTTTAACTCAAGATCCTCTCTATCCATTATTATTGTTTACCTTGTAAAACTATTATCAAGTTAGATAATAGGATCACACCAGAGTAGCTGTGGTGATCTTTTATGGTTGTAAGCTTCTGCTGTTGAACTTTGAGTTTGTTGATCTATATATAGTGTTTTTGTTTCTGCATATCATGTTTTTCTACATGGTATCAAAGCCGTGTTCGTTTTAAAGAAAAAGGGTTTCTATATTTCTGGGGATCTTGGATCTGGTTGTTCGTGGCTTGGCGGTTCTGTTGCCTCCTAGACTAAGTGAATCTAGGAGATACAGTTCGATTGTGCTCTGCGGAGATAGCTGTAACACCTCTTGTCTCTCTCCGTTTATTTTTGTCTTTTATTCTTTCTGTTTAGAATGCTGGAGGATAGGTTGAGGGACATTTGAGAAGTTGTTGATTGGTTGCTGGTGATTAATTGTGTTTGTGAAGGTATAAGGTGTTGCTGCTTTTATTTATCTCTGTTTTTTGATTGTTTGTTTGGCTATTTTTTAATTTTTGGTATTATGTCTGAACATGGTAATTCTGACGATGAGGGTGTCAGTGATCCTGTCACTCTTATTGGTAAACTTGATGTTAGTAATCCTCTTCATTTGCATCCTAATGACTCTGCTGTGCTTACTGTTATCTCTGTCAAACTTAGAGGGACTGAAAATTATCAAATTTGGGCTAATGCTATGCTTCTTGCCTTAGAAGGTAAGAATAAAATTGGTTTTATTGATGGCTCTTGTAAAAGGTCCATTACTGATGAGGTTCTTGCTAAGCAATGGGACAGAGTTAATGCTGTTGTTTTAGGATGGATTTTGAATTCTATATCTGAGGAGCTATTCCTTGGCCAAATTTTCTCTAAAAAAGCTAAACATGTTTGGAATGAGTTAAAGGAAACATATCATAAAGTTGATGGTTCTGTGATATTCAACCTGCATCATAAAATCAGTTCTTTGAAACAAAATGGGTCGAATCTGTCGGACTATTATCATAAGTTGAATGCCTTGTGGAAACAATATGATGCCATGGTTGAGTTGCCTAATTGTGTGTGCACTGCTTCTGATGAGTTTAAAAAGCATAATCAACTGCTGAAACTTATGCAATTTTTGATGGGTCTTGATGAGTCTTACATGAGTATTAGAAGTTCTATTTTGTCTAGAGAGACATTACCTGATGTTAAAGGGGCCTATGCCATTATCTCTAGTGAGGAATCTCACAGGGTGGCATCTAGAACCAATTCTGGTACCTCTCAAAGGGGTCAGAACTCTGCCTTCTTGGCTAGTGGTCCTACCAGAAACAACTTTCAAAAAAATCAGAACTCTTACACTAATGCTAGACATAACTCTACTGCTTTCAGACCTAATTCTAACACTGGGTTCAAACCTGGCGGGAATAATGTGACAAGATCTACTATGAATGTGAAATCTGAAGTTGTGTGTGAGCATTGTGGCTATGTTGGTCATACTATAGACAGATGCTTTAAAATCATTGGGTATCCTGCTGATTTTGGAAAAAAGAAAGGGGGACAAGGTGGTAAGGGTAAAAATGTTGCTTACAACTCTGTTGGGTCATCAGGGTGTGATAGTCCCTCTGGATCCTCAGGATTCACTGATGAGCAACTTGCCACTTTGGTCTCCCTCATTAAGGAAACCAAAATGTCTGAGAATAATGTCCAAGCCAACATGGCAGGTACTTACTTTAATTCTAGCAAACTGTTCAATGACAACTTTGATAAATTTTTTTGTTCCAGTTCTAGTTCTATGACAAAAATGAAATATGTTGGAAAAGTTGTGGACTCTGGTGCTAATCAGCACATGACCAATAGTGAGAAAGAGTTAGAAAATGTATATGATATATCTCATCTTAATATCAAAGTGTCTCACCCAAATGGCACTAGTGCCATCTGTGAAGATCGTTGTAAGCTCTTAGACGAGGTCTAATATTATATCTAGGAACACATAATAATAAAGGCGGAATATTCAAACATAGAATCAATATTATTATGAACAAGGTTTTTCATAATCATAAACTAACTAACTAACTATAATAAAGATCAAAGATTTGATCTAACACTAACTAACTAAACTCTAAACTAATAACCTAGGCGTTTACATGAACATACGCCTAGGACACACTAATCTAAAACCCTAGGCGTTTTCCAAAATCCCTACGCCTAGGTTCCCACACACACACACCTTTAGACGTCTACATCTTGTACGTACATAAAAACTAATGACCCTATGTCTCTTTATATACTAGAGACAACTAGGGTTTACAAGAGGAATCATAATACAATTAGGAAACTAAATATTCTTTTAAGTATATCTTCTAGAATCTTCCAAATCCTCCATCTTTTTGTAGTTTCCCTTCTTGTCACTTTAAGTCCTTCATGTTTCATTCTTCTTGTTTTGTATCATCAAATCTATAATAGACCCAACAATCTTCCCCTATTTGATGATGACAAAACAAACACAATTCTTGTACGAACTTCCCTAGACGAAGTAGATAAATTGAGATAATATTAAATCTCACCATGAATGAAACAATCTTCCCCTTGACTTAAACATGTCACTCAAACATCTCTTCCCCTTTTTGTTATTATCTAAATAGGGAACGTATGCAAATAATGATCTTGACCACCACTAATCAATACCATACTTCAAATCTAAGACTTCCAATGCTTCAAATCGCCCACCATTACGCACCATAGGAAAAATGGATCCAAAACAGTAGAAAACTCCAACTAGCAGTAGTAATAATGATCAACAGTAGTAAAAATCAAACACTTCCCCTTGAGTGATGCATGTACATCAATGATTCTTCAAAATCTGTAGGCTTTATGTAATGATTACTTGTAAAGAAAATCAAATATAACGAACTTGATGAAGAAGTAAAATAACCCAAACTTGTGTCTTAAATCTTGTACTATCCACGGAACTCCATACTTATACCCATCAAATATAAGTAGACCGCAATCCCTTGACAAGAATCCTCAACTAGTATGAGACACTGAGCACTACAATGTAACTCCTTTAAGTGATAGTTTACTAGGTATTCATCCATCCACCCTCTTGACCTATGAAAACTAGATTTTGCAAGTCTTATATAATAAGAACACAAACCAAGTAATTCCACTTCACCTTCAAATAAATGATAAATAATCCTCTTCGTAATCAATTCTTTAATAAATCAAATACGAGCCTTTTAAATCTTTTAAGAACATAAATTTCTTCCTGTGTGTGTGAACCAAACAACCATTCTGTGTGTGTCATCCAAAAATCCATAACCATTATCACGCTCGACTTCCCCTTAAATCGAAAATCATATGAGAAGCAGTACTTTAATATAACAGTACTTTGAGAAGGAGCAGTACTTTCATCCAATCAGCAGTACTTTCAATCATGGGCAAACAGTACTTTCAATAAAATCTGCAGTACCTTGAAGCAGTACTTTGCAACAGTACTTTCATCTAAACATGCAGCAGCAGTACTTTGAAAAATTTTCAGTACTTTCGAATTCCAAGCAGTAATTTAGAAGATTTACATAGGTAAGCAGTACTTTCGCGTCCAAGCAGTACTTTCGAAATACACAGCAGTACTTTCAGCAGTACTTTCACATAAAAGTTCAGATGGAAGATCCCTGCGGTGGAAAGTTAGATTGATATATAGAGAACATCCACCCAAAATTTCGTTACGATCCAACGGTTAACGAAAAAGTTATGACCGTTTCAAAACAGTGCTGTTGTAACCTTACGAAATTTTTTTCAGTTCTGCAGCAGACTTTGACGCCTTATATCTTTTTACTGGAAGTTCAGATCGAAGATCCCTTCGGTGATATTAAAGATAGATATACCAAGAAGCTCCAGTTCGAATTTTAGCCCGATCCAACGGTTCATTAAAAAGTTATACCTTCTTCAAAACTGACCTGCAGTGAGTTACGAAAATTTTTAAATACGAATTTTTTTCTTCCTTCTTCTTCGAAAAACCTTGTAATCCTAGATATCACGAGCCCCAGGCTCTGATACCACATGTGAAGATCGTTGTAAGCTCTTAGACGAGGTCTAATATTATATCTAGGAACACATAATAATAAAGGCGGAATATTCAAACATAGAATCAATATTATTATGAACAAGGTTTTTCATAATCATAAACTAACTAACTAACTATAATAAAGATCAAAGACTTGATCTAACACTAACTAACTAAACTCTAAACTAATAACCTAGGCGTTTACATGAACATACGCCTTGGACACACTAATCTAAAACCCTAGGCGTTTTCCAAAATCCCTACGCCTAGGTTCCCACACACACACACCTTTAGACGTCTACATCTTGTACGTACATAAAAACTAATGACCCTATGTCTCTTTATATACTAGAGACAACTAGGGTTTACAAGAGGAATCATAATACAATTAGGAAACTAAATATTCTTTTAAGTATATCTTCTAGAATCTTCCAAATCCTCCATCTTTTTGTAGTTTCCCTTCTTGTCACTTTAAGTCCTTCATGTTTCATTCTTCTTGTTTTGTATCATCAAATCTATAATAGACCCAACACCATCATCTCTAAAATTGGAAACCTTAGACTTGGAAATGGTCTTGTCCTGTTTGATGTGCTTGTCATTCCTGATTATTGTGTGACCTTGATCTCTGTTCATAAACTTGTGAAAGATAATAAGATCTTAGTTGTGTTTGATGAAAGTAAATGTTTCTTTGTGAATCAGGATTTGAATCTGAAAAACATTCTGGGGATTGGTAAACAATGTGGTGGTTTATACTATTTAGATACTGAAGGTACTAAATGTGATAATGTTAATGTTGAGTATAAGTGTTCTTTGTCTGTCTATGATTGGCACTGTAGACTTGGCCACCCTGGTGACCCTGCCTTTGATGTTCTAAAAAATTATTTGAAAATTGGAAAAAATGATAAATATGAGGTTTGTGAAATCTGTCAAAGAGCTAAACAGACTAGAGAACCCTTCCCTCTAAGTGATCATAAATCTAAAAGGCTTGGTGATATTGTTCATCTTGATCAGGGCCCCCTATAAGGTGGTCAGTCACTCTGGGCATAGATATTTTCTTACCATAGTTGATGATTATACTAGAGCTGTGTGGGTGTATCTTATCAAATCCAAGGATGAAGTCTTTGAGTCTATTAAAATCTTTTACAATTTGATTAAAAATTAGTTCAAACAAACTGTTAAAGTGTTTAGAAGTGACAATGGAACTGAATTTCAAAATCAAACCTTTAACAAGTTTTGTGATAACATGGGGATCACTCATCAAACTTTTGTTCCTTACACCCCACAGCAAAATGGGGTGGTTGAAAGGAAACATAGACATCTCTTGAATGTGACCAGATGCCTTATGTTTCAGGGGGAATACCCTTAAAATTTTGGAATGAATGTGTGCTAACTGCTACTTATCTTATTAATAGATTGCCATCTTCTGTGCTAAATGGAAAATCCCCTTACCACATGATTTATAAGTGCCCTCCTAATCTCTTATCGAATGTTTGGTTGTCTTGGTTTTGCTACTATTCTTAATAGTCATGATAAGCTTACCAGCAGATCTGAAAAATGTGTTATGATGGGTTATTCTGGCTCTCAAAAAGGGTACAGGCTCTATAGTCTTGATAGATGTCAGTTTTTTGTGTCTAGAGATGTTAAATTCTTTGAGTCCATATTTCCTTTTAAGGAATCTATATCAAATGGTATTAAGAACAAGCATATTGAAACTGATGTCTTTCATGAAAATAACCTGTTGAAATTTTTTGATCTAAATAACCCTGAGCTTCCTAATGATGATGAGAGAGATGTTTCTAGACATAATAGTGACCATGAGTCACTGAGTGGAGGTAGCCCCTCTGCAACTCTTGGGGACAATGTGGACACTGATGATTCACCATCTGGATCTTCCAGTGATAACATTGATGCCATATTGCATGATGCTGAGGCAGCCACACTTGATGAAAACCACACCTCTGAAGGAAATGTTGATCCCAACACAAATGCTCAGGGTACTCAAACCTTAAGAAGATCTTCTAGAACTTCTGTTTTTCCAAAAAACTATAATGACTTTATTGTTAAAACCAATGTGAAATATGGGATTGAAAAATATGTTGGATATTCTAATTTCAATGGTGAAAACTTGTGTTTTGTCACTCAATTGAATAAGAACTGTGAACCCAAGTCCTTCTTTGAAGCATCTCAAAACCCCTTATGGGTTGATGCTATGAACTTAGAAATTGCTGCCTTACTTGAAAATGATACTTGGGATGTTGTTGAATTACCCATTGGCAGAACTGCCTTGAACTCCAAATGGCTGTGGAAACTTAAATATAAAGCCAATGGTGAAATTGAGAGGTACAAGGCTAGACTTGTTGCCATGGGGTGTGCTCAAAGGGAAGGGGTAGATTATGAGGAAACTTTCTCACCTGTAGTTAAAATGGTCACTGTGAGATGTGTGCTTAATATTGCGGTTGTGAATTCCTGGCCCATCTTCCAACTTGATGTTAATAATGCTTTTTTGTATGGTGAGCTTGATGAATCTGTTTACATGAAACCTCCTCAAGGGTTCTATGTTGGTGATAAGAATCTTGTTTGCAAACTTAAAAAATCTATCTATGGTCTTAAGCAGGCCCCTAGACAATGGAATGCTAAACTCACCTCTGTGCTCAGTGAAAATGGCTTTAGTCAAAGTAAATCTGATTACTCCTTATTTACCAAATCTGATAATGGTGTGTTTCTTGCTCTCCTTGTTTATGTTGATGATATAATTGTGACTGGAAATAATCTTGGTGAAATTGAGAAGTTTAAAATGTTTTTGAAAAGTAAATTCAAGATCAAGGATTTGGGAAAGCTCAAATACTTCCTTGGTATAGAAGTGGTTGACTCTGATAATGGGATTTGCCTGAATCAAAGGAAATATGTGCTTGATTTGTTATCTGAATATGGTATGCTTGCCTGCAAACCCTCTAAGACTCCATTGATGGCTAAACTGTCTATATATAATATTCCCACTGCTACTGATCCTGCTCTTGTGAATATTGTTGATTATCAAAAGCTGATGGGAAAGCTTATATATTTAACTAATACCAGACCTGATATATCCTATGCTGTGCACTGTCTTAGTCAATTCATGCATTCTCCTTTAACATCTCACCTCAAGATTGCTTTTAAAATCCTGAGATACCTTAAGGGATCACCTGGTCTTGGCATTCATATCACTAAAGATACTGGTGTGTCCCTTAAAGGATACTCAGATGCTGATTGGGCCAAATGCATTGTTACTAGGAAGTCTGTTACTAGCTATTGTGTTTTTTTGAATGAGAATCTCATTTCTTGGAAAAGTAAGAAACAAAATACTCTCTCCAAATCCTCTGCTGAGGCTGAGTATAGAGCCCTAGCATCTCTGACCAGTGAGATCATTTGGATTCTGAAAATCCTTCAGGATTTGCAATGCATAAATCTGCTGCCTGTTGATCTGTACTGTGACAGTAACTCAGCTATCAAAATAGCTGCTAACCCTGTATTTCATGAAAGGACCAAACACCTTGAGATTGATCTCCACTTTGTGAGAGAAAAAATCTTAAATGGTGTTGTTAAAACTGTCAAGGTTGATTCAGCAAAGCAAATTGCTGATATCTTTACCAAAGGGTTGGACATTCCTCAGCATCAGTGTCTTGTAGAGAAACTTGGAATGATTGACCTCTTTGGAATATCGGATTAAGGGGGGATGTTAAAATGTATAATCCATATTCCTGTGTGTTTCTTGTTTTTCTGTTTCAGGTTTATTCATTGCAGCCCGGCCCAAGTTCTCTTGTCTTAGCCCAAGTGTCTCTCAAGCCCAGCTTTTCTTTGTGACCGTTGCAAGTCCAGATATAAAAGGCTCTCTCCTCTCATCAGTTAGGGTTAGAGGAGTATATTGGTTCTTTTCAGCCGCTACAAAATATCTCTCTCTCATTTCTGCTGATCTTGAGACTTTAACTCAAGATCCTCTCTATCCATTATTATTGTTTATCTTGTAAAACTATTATCAAGTTAGATAATAGGATCACACCAGAGTAGCTGTGGTGATCTTTTATGGTTGTAAGCTTCCGCTGTTGAACTTTGAGTTTGTTGATCTATATATAGTGTTTTTGTTTCTGCATATCATGTTTTTCTACAATTATATTAGTCGGTAGTTCAATATAAAATGTATACCACACCCGAGGCCTTTGGTCTGAGTTGGCTACCCACATAGAGGTTGTGGGTTCAAGCGTCGTTGAAAGCATTTGTGGGTTCAAGCTAGCCTCGCTAGAGTTATTTGTGTTAAAAAAAAAGTGTGGTCGAAGTTACAGAAGATGGTCCTTATTATTTGTCGATTTTATTTTTGACAAGTTGGTTCAAAATTCAGAACCCAAAAATGAAGCTAACTAACAGAAGTAAGAGCATTTGCTACGAGCTCGAAATAGCATCAGTGTTGGAGGGCTAGGCAGGAGTTAACATTAGTTGGACAGCTTTAGTGTATGTTATAAGTAGTGGCTGAAATAAAGACATGACAAGTTAAACGAAATTATTGATATCCATGCTGAATTTGGACCATATTTGGACTGTCGCACCTTTAATTTTCATTGAATATTGGAAAATTATCAGAATCAACCACGATAACAACCGTTTTTGCATTCAGCCAACCACCCACATGTTTTTTTTGTTACTTATAAAATTATATGTGTAGTCTTCAAACGAGTGCAACACTACATACAAAGAAAAACAATCGTCCTCAAAACAGATGCGATTGAGAGAAATACAAGATCACACTTACAATAGCCTCACTACAAACACTCAAACTGATACAGCAGACTAACACAATAGATCAAGATGATATATAGTAATAAATACACATTTTAAGAAAAAAGAGGGAGACAATATATGTTTTGAGAGAGGATTTCACATCAAATAACCGAATGACAAACCCTAGAGCTTGGAAGGGATTATATACACGCATCTTTCACTTCAGACCATCAAGATACGAACCTGCTAAGCTGAAAAAGACTAACCAAACTATTAGAAAATGGTAATGTTAGTCCATGCACTATTAACAAGCCATAAGAATGAAATATATAACATATTTTCAACACTCCCTCTCAAGCTTATGGCTTAAACATGTCAACCAAATCCAACTTATTACAAAACACTTTATGTTGGGCTATTTTGTAAACAAATGTGTGACATTATTTGCAAAAGCAATTTTTAAAGTTTTTATTACTCCAGAAGATACTTTTTCTCTCACAAGATGAAGATCTATTTCAAAGTGTTTAGTTTTCTCATAAAAAACAAGATTTGCAGCAATTTGGATAGCAGAACTGCTACCACAATATAGATTTGCAGGCAAGAAACCTTCAACATCTAAATCTTTTAAAACCTTTGCAAATCCATCTAAGTTCACAAGTAGTTGAAGCTAAGCATCTATACTCAGCTTCAACTAAATATCTGGAAATAGTGGCTTGTTTTTTACGTTTTTAGAAAATGAATTTGTTGAAAAAATAAACACACAATTTAGAAATACACTTCGCCCAATCTACTTATGAGAAACAATATAGATTAAGACTTTCACCCCAGTTAAAGTGAATACCTTTACTATTTAAACTGAATACTTGTACCATGTGCTTGTTTCAGATACGTAGACAACCTCAAAGCAGCAGTGAAATGAGACTAAAGAACAGCATGCATACGCTGACTCAAGCAGTGTACAACGTATAAAATATCTGGTCTAGTAACAGATAACTATATAAGTTTACTCGCCAATTAATGATACTCAGTCATACTAGGTAAAAACTTATCTTTTTTAGACTCCTTGTAATTAAGAACCACATTCCGCTGCAAAGGCATAGCGGCAAGCTTACAAGCCAATAACCCATACTCACATAGAAGCCCAAGACAATACATCCTTTTAAAAAGACATAAACAACTTTTGTTTTCCAAAACCTTAAGTCCCAAAAAATATTTTAGGATACCAAGATCTTTGATCATGAATTCGGAACCTAAAACACTTTTAAACTTATCAATTTCTTTGACATCATTTTCGGTAACAGCAATGTCATATACATAAACCAGCAAAGCAATGAAGAACCCATTTTAACATTTCACATACAAAGAATAGTCATTTTTCTTTGAACAAAATCATTTTCAACCAATGCAGTGGTAAATTTTTCATTCCACTGTCTTGATGCTTGTTTTAAACCATAAAGAGTTTGAACCAACCTTTTTTCCTTAGTTTCATTCTTATCATAAAATTCATGTGGCAAATCCATATAAACCTCCTCAAACAAATCACCATATAAGAAAGCATTATTCATATCTAATTGATATAAAGGTCAATTATTATAATCAGACAAACCAATTAAACACATAACTGTAACCATTTTAACAATTGGGCTGAATGTTTCTTCATTATCAAGACACTCTCTTTGATTATAACCCTTAGCCACAAATCTAGCTTTATATTTTTCAATTTCTCCTGCAGACTTATATTTGATTTTAAAAATCCATTTACATCCTATAGCTTTTCTACCAACAGGAAAATCAGAGAAAACCCAATTATTATTTTTATGGAAAGCTTCCATTTCAAGATGCATAGCTTCAATCCACATAGGATTTTTAAAAGCTGCAAAGTATGACTTAGGTTCCATAGACTTATGTAAAGTAGTAGAAAAACATAAAATGACAGTTGACAGCTTAGAATAGTTAACATAATTTTTAAGATCATACTTAACTCTACTGCTAACAACAAAATCATTCAACTTAGATGGCAGATTCCTCTGCCTACCAGATCTCCTCAGAATTGTTTGTGGTTCTTCCCCCAAGACTGTTAAGACCCTCACTATTTAAAATTTCTTTGAACATTTCCATCAGAGGTGACATTTCCTCCTATTTGGGTTGCTGTGGTTGCAACTTCATCCTCAACTATGTTAACACAGTCATCAGATGTTACCCTACCACTACTTCCCCATTAGAAGTGTCCCCCTCTTTATCATAGGGACTTTGAGAGCTTTGAGTATAAAAAATGTTTAAACAATCTATTTCAGTTTCATTTGACTCACTAAAAACATTTTTGGACCCTTCCGAAGATTTCATTTTAAAAGGAAATATAGTTTCATAAAATCTGACATCTCTAGAAAATGAAACAACTTTACTATCAAGACTGTAATGTTTATAAGCCTTTTCTATGCTAGAAAAACCAATAAGAACACACTTTTCAGACCTGCAATCAAACTTATCATTATTATTAAAAATACTGGAATAGCAGAGAAACCCAAAAACTCTCACATGAGAGAGACTATGATCCTTACTGTAGATTATTTTATAAGGGGAATTACGAGACAAGACAGATTGGAGAAACCTATTAAAAAGATATACAACAGTTAAAACATATTCAGGCCACATATTTAGAGGAATCCCCCCTGAAACATAAGACTCCTAGCCACATTCAATAAGTGTCTCTGTTTCCTTTGAGCAATCTTATTTTTTTGAGGTGTACAAGCACAAGAAGTTTGGTGAATAATACCAATATTATTAAACAAGTTAGACAAGATATTATTCACAAATTTTGTCTCACTAACAGACCTTAAATAGTTAACTTTCTTTCCAAATTGAGTAATGATAAGGATTTAAAACGTACGCTTTTAAGGGGTCATTTAAGCCCTAATTCGACACATTTTATATCCGTTACTGCTTAAAATAGTTCCTTTTCACTTTTTAGGTCTTTTGGAAGCAAAATGCTGGAATGAAGCATATTTGGACGAAAAGGAGCAAAAACATGAAGAAAATGGCAAAGTCAAGATCAAAGACACTCAAGGCCTGATCATTACACCTGACGGCGTCTCATCCAAAAGGTGGCGCCGTCCCTCTATGAAGAATTGATCAAAAAGTACACGCGATGGCTCAACGGAATTTCATGTTCTAAAGCCTGACGGCTTCACACCTAATTTCTGGAAGGCGTCACTCATACTTTTCACACCAGACGCCTAAGATCCATAGTTCAGACGACGTCCTGCATGAAGACTGACGACGTCACACTTCTCAAGTGACGCCATCCCATCCATGACTTGGCCCAGACGAAACCCTAATGACGGCAACCTGACGGCGCCGCCTATAGAATTCGATTTTTCTGTATTTTAAGAGGTAGAACTTTGGAGAGCAAACCCTAACTCAGTTGTAGTCCGACTTGCACAGTATTCTAGGGTCCCAAACCCTATTTACACATCAAGATAAGTTTGTTATTCCAATTTATCATTATGTCTACCTCATGTTCTATTGATTGTGTGTATGCTTGCTTGTCTAACATGTCTAGCTAAATTACTTGTGTGTTTTCTTAGATCTGTGAAACCTAGTTATTGATTGTTGTTAGGTTGTCTCTTGTTTTAATTGATAAAAGCTTAGGAGTGCAACTAGGCTTTCATTGTATTTGTTGCGTGAGTGTGCTTTATGACGATAGGTTGCTCGGAGGAGATAGTTTTATACTTGCCGATCCCGTGATAACTATAGGAGAGATACACTCATAGAACTAGGGAATACGCACCCCCTACGACTAATAGGAATACAACGCGTTAGGATAAAGGACGTGACAATTCAACCGACCAATAAAAGATAACTTGGGAGTAATAGTATCTAAGTGAACACATATTTAATCACCATACGATCACACCTCAATAAACATAAACTATCCATAGTAATTAGTTAAATTAGATAATTAGTAGAAGTAGTGAAATTGATAGAAGTACCACCCTCCAATCATATACCCCGAGATTTTACTCTTGCTTTCTAAAAAACAAAAAAAATATAAAAAAAAGAATCATCCTCAACCCACCTTCTCGTCATAAATTTCTTTCTAGCATTCCTATTCCCCTAGAGAACGATATCAATCCCCGAGGCTTACCCCATACTACACTACAACGATTAGGTTCACTGCCTAGAGGGTTGAAAAGCTTGCTCGTAGAAAAGGAGGTTTTCTCGACCCCGAACCCACGCATCAAGTAAATATGAGTGTCACACCCCCAAATTACGTGTTTTGCAGCGGAATTGAATACCTTGGGGGAGGACTGTCATAGCATCAAAGTTACAGTTATATCGAACGACCTAAAGTGTCGTTTAGAAAATACATCGTTTAATTTATTAAAACAATCAGAGTTTACAAAGTAATGGTCTCAAATGAAAATCAACTTGTGCGGAAATAAGTTTGCTACAAGCCAAACGATGTTTTAAAGTTTATAAAACCCAAGTGAGACGCGTCGTCACCACGACTCTATGAGATGTCCATATGCATGCCATGAAGTGAATGCCTTAGATACCTGAGATAAAACATGCTAAAAAGTGTCAACACAAAGGTTGGTGAGTTCATAGAGTTTGGTTAACAAGTAAAGCCTTTAAAGAGCGCTAATGCAACAAAGGCAAAGTTTTTGGTTATATAGAATAGTTCGCAAAACAAAGGCATCGTAAATCCACTCAGTTCCAAGTCCCGCCCATACAAAACTTGCAACCGTGTGTTTACAACCCACGCTAAAAAAATAGTATGTCAATCATGTATGTATATATATCATAGTAGTAAAAGTATATGTGTCACCACAAGGGTCTTCCAACACTCGTGTTGGGATGTTTGTAAATTAATAGCCTTCCAACAACTTAATTTGGAGCCATTAATTCTTGCATGTTTGTAAATTAGTAGCTCTCCAACAACTTAATTTGGTGCCACTAATTCTAGTATGTTTGTAAATTAGTAGCCCTCCAACAACTTAATTTGGTGCCACTAATTCTAGTATGTTTGTAAATTAGTAGCCCTCCAACAACTTAATTTGGTGCCACTAATTCTAGTATGTTTGTAAATTAGTAGCCCTCCAACAACTTAATTTGGTGCCACTAATTCTAGTATGTTTTGCAAGTATGCATATGAAATCAAATATAACCCAATCAAGTATAAAACGCAATCAAATCTAAAGTATAAGTAATGTTGTTTGGCAAAAGAGTTTAAATGTTTGATAAATAAGCATGTATCTCGCCCCAAATAGTTTATAGGAATTTAAATGAGTAAAAGCGGGGTATGAACTCACAGTAGTATGTCAAGGTTTAGAATATTTGTGAAAGTAAATGAAAATAGTTTGAGCATGTACCTCCCCCAAAAGTAATTGAAAATGTATAAAAGTAGGGGTTATGAAACTCACAATAGTATGTAAAAGTTTAGAGTACTTGTAATAGTGAATGAAAATAGTTTGAGCATGTATATCCCCAAAAGTTTGTATACAATTAATAGAAGGTGGGGCTATGAAAACTCACAGTAGTATGTCAAAGTTTAAAGTACTTGCGAAAGTAAATGAAAATAGTTTGAGCATGTATCTCCCCCAAAACATGTTATGAAAGCAAGTAAAAGTAGGGGCTACGAACTCACCTGGTGTGATTGATATGCTAACAAAATGAAATGCACGAAAGTGAGGCCCGAAACTATCCGCGACCTAAAATGAATGTTATGACTTGAGTTATGATATGTTGTCGTGAATGCATGATTTTGAAAACGTATCACCCAATATGCTACTTGAAAACTAGTTATATAAAAAAAATATTGTTACTTGAATGTGTGACGGTTTCTTGTCAAAAATAATCACTTTTGAGTTAATGGTGAAAATGTAGTTAAAACTATGTAACGGTTTTAGTAATTGAAAAATCAGTTTACGTTAGACTTGAAGTAATATATACATAGGAAAACTAACTCGTTTTTAAGGTCCGTTTCCCCCGAAACGTCCGTTTAGGCCCTCAAAACCTTGATTAAAATCCTGACAGCATACTAATGCTGTGAATAGTGTTTTCAGCACGTTTTCGACTCAAAGTTCGGTTAACCATAACTCACTCGTTTTAAGTCCGTTTTTCAAGTTCTTTATATCCACGCGAAGGTAATTAAGTGTACTAATATATTTTTAAACTTCGGAGACTTCACAGAAATTTTAAGGCCACTGTTTGGGTCAGTTAAAATTCGGACTGCATGTACAATTTTCCGGAAAATGGTAGTTTTTAAATCGTAACTTGGAAACCACGTATATTTTTCGTTATAACTCCGTTTTAGTCCGTTCAAAAGGCCACGTTCATAACTAAAAATCTAGTTTCTAAAACTTTAATAAAACTTATAAAAATGACTAACTTTTCGGAAAAATTATTAATTTCGACAGCGCTTCCGCGCTTATTTTAAAATTACCATTTTTCTACTTGTTTAACCACAACTTCACCACAAAAATCCCTTAATCTACTCATCACCAATCCTACTAGTAAAACAACTTCATTTGATCATACCCAAAATAAATATTCATTATGAGGCTAAAAATATACATACGAACTTAAATAAACATATATAAAATTTATGTAACCATTTCCTCCAAAAACCACAACTAGACTTTGATGATCCATTTTTCTTACACAATAATTTTATAAACTTTTAACTAGCACATGATTGTTATAAATATTTATATAGCACATATGGGTGATAATCTTGGATGATAATGAATAAAAATCACAACAATTCAAATATGACCATGAGGACTTCATAAAAATGTATGAAAAATATATATGAAAGGTAAAAGATGAAGTTTCATGCTTACAAGAGTGTATGATAAAGATGGTGATGTTTGGATGTGATGAGAGCAAGATGAGCACCGAACCCGAATTAAACCCACAATCTACTAATCAAAACACACCCGATAACTTGGACACTACTTGGAAACTTGAATGTTTTTCTTCCTTGCCCTATGGCTGCCGAAATTTTGAGAGAGAAGGAAGAAGAAGTTTTTGCATTATTGAAATAATGAAGTGAAAAGTCTTGGAGTGTAAAGTTGTATATGTAAGAAATCTTGAAAAGTCTAGTGAATCATGTATATTATTATTATCATTATTATTATTATGTAAATGTATAAGTGTAAGTTATGTAAAGTTACTTGAAAGTAAGTAGTAACTTGTTGTATTGTTAAGTAGTATTAGTAAGTTGTATACACATTTGAATATTTAAGGTAGCGTTAGATAAAAATAAATTTTCACGGGTCAAGATAAAATATATTGTAGTCATAAAAATTATAAAAATACATTTCTTGCAAAATTTGAGTGAATAAATATTTATCGGGTTGAATTTAAGAAAACCGTCGTAATTTATATAAACATAACAATTTATATACTAAATAAATTTAAAACACTGGGTAAACTAATAATAATATTTTTATAGACTTAATATGAGTATAAAAATATATTGTGATAAATTTTTGGAAGTATTGTATCAATTGTTCAAAATAATTTATTACGCGATAAGGTTTATTTAATATAAAATTTACGCGTTTAAGGTGAAATGAAAAATCATGAATAAATTGATATGAAATGATGAATATGGAGTTTGAGAAATGACCGGAAATTGAGAATTGTGACATTCTTCCCATGTCAGCGGAATCACGTCCTCGTGATTCGATTAATGATACTATGGCCCAAAACGCGACAAGGGTTTTAAAAGTTTATGCTCATGTATGATTTAAATGATTATGCCAATGCTCATGCATATGTCGTGACTATATCCCATTCTAAAGACATGCTCCCTTATGATTAGGCTCGATGAGGCAGGCTTTCCCATTCTCGAGCAAAATTTCCAAAAGACTTTTAGGTAACCGATTTTTGCTTAATCCCACAACTCATCAAACAAGAACTGTCATACGATTAGGCTAAATCGGTTTAGGTAACAACTTGTTTCTAGCTCGATCTTTGCAACTCATCAAACAAGAACTGTCACGCGGATCAAACTGGAAACAAGTGGTTTGAAGAAAATCTTTTGAAAATTTGGCTCGATTACGGAATTGCGTACTCATATGAGACTACTACTCCCTTCATTGCATGATTCTTCCTGAATTAGACATAGGTGATCAGGCTATGTATAATTTAGGAGTAACTATGCAATGCTTGGACTAATCGACTCATATGATGTTTGGTGTTGAGTCATAAGTTCGCATGTATAAAGAATATGCACTTATAATGATATGATGAGATGCTATGATGATGTGGTTATAGTCTAGGGTCAATGATGCAACCTAGTTCTCTATAACCAACGCTCTGATACCAATCTGTCACACCCCCAAATTACGTGTTTTGCAATGAATTGAATACCTTGGGGAGGACTGTCATAGCATCAAAGTTATGTTATATCGAATCGACCTAAAGTGTCGTTTAGAAAATACATCGTTTAATTTATTAAAACAATCAGAGTTTACAAAGTAATGGTCTCAAATGAAAATCAACTTGTGCGGAAATAAGTTTGCTACAAGCCAAACGATGTTTTTAAAGTTTATAAAAACCAAGACGCTGTCGTCACCACGACTCTATGATATGTCCATATGCATGCCATGAAGTGAATGCCTTAGATACCCGAGATAAAACATGCTAAAAAGTGTCAACACAAAGGTTGGTGAGTTCATAGAGTTTGGTTAACAAGTAAAGCTTTTAAAGAGCGCTAATGCAACAAAGGCAAAGTTTTTGGTTATATAGAATAGTTTGCAAAGCAAAGGCATCGAAATCCACTCAGGTTCCAAGTCCCGCCCATACAAAACTTGCAACCTGTGTGTTTACAACCCACTGCTAAAAAAATAGTATGTCAATCATGTATGTATATATCATAGTAGTAAAAAGTATATGTGTCACCACAAGGGTCTTCCAACACTCGTGTTGGGATGTTTGTAAATTAATAGCCTTCCAACAACTTAATTTGGAGCCATTAATTCTTGCATGTTTGTAAATTAGTAGCTCTCCAACAACTTAATTTGGTGCCACTAATTCTAGTATGTTTGTAAATTAGTAGCCCTCCAACAACTTAATTTGGTGCCACTAATTCTAGTATGTTTGTAAATTAGTAGCCCTCCAACAACTTAATTTGGTGCCACTAATTCTAGTATGTTTGTAAATTAGTAGCCCTCCAACAACTTAATTTGGTGCCACTAATTCTAGTATGTTTTGCAAGTATGCATATGAAATCAAATATAACCCAATCAAGTATAAAACGCAATCAAATCTAAAGTATAAGTAATGTTGTTTGGCAAAAGAGTTTAAATGTTTGATAAATAAGCATATATCTCGCCCAAATAGTTTATAGGAATTTAAATGAGTAAAAGCGGGGTATGAACTCACAGTAGTATGTCAAGGTTTAGAATATTTGTGAAAGTAAATGAAAATAGTTTGAGCATGTACCTCCCCCAAAAGTAATTGAAAATGTATAAAAGTAGGGGTTATGAAACTCACAATAGTATGTAAAAGTTTAGAGTACTTGTAATAGTGAATGAAAATAGTTTGAGCATGTATCTCCCCCAAAAGTTTGTATACAATTAATAGAAAGTGGGGCTATGAAAACTCACAGTAGTATGTCAAAGTTTAAAGTACTTGCGAAAGTAAATGAAAATAGTTTGAGCATGTATCTCCCCCAAAACATGTTATGAAAGCAAGTAAAAGTAGGGGCTACGAACTCACCTGGTGTGATTGATATGCTAACAAAATGAAATGCACGAAAGTGAGGCCCGAAACTATCCGCGACCTAAAATGAATGTTATGACTTGAGTTATGATATGTTGTCGTGAATGCATGATTTTGAAAACGTATCACCCAATATGCTACTTGAAAACTAGTTATATAAAAATATTGTTACTTGAATGTGTGACGGTTTCTTGTCAAAATAATCACTTTTGAGTTAATGGTGAAAATGTAGTTAAAACTATGTAACGGTTTTAGTAATTGAAAAATCAGTTTACGTCGGACTTGAAGTAATATATACATAGGAAAACTAACTCGTTTTTAAGGTCCGTTTCCCCCGAAACGTCCGTTTAGGCCCTCAAAACCTTGATTAAAAATCCTGACAGCATACTAATGCTGTGAATAGTGTTTTCAGTACGTTTTCGACTCAAAGTTCGGTTAACCATAACTCACTCGTTTTAAGTCCGTTTTCAAGTTCTTTATATCCACGCGAAGGTAATTAAGTGTACTAATATATTTTTAAACTTCGGAGACTTCACAGAAATTTTAAGGCCACTGTTTGGGTCAGTTAAAATTCGGACTGCATGTACAATTTTCCGGAAAATGGTAGTTTTTAAATCGTAACTTGGAAACCACGTATATTTTTCGTTATAACTCAGTTTTAGTCCGTTCAAAAGGCCACGCTCATAACTAAAAATCTAGTTTCTAAAACTTTAATAAAACTTATAAAAATGACTAACTTTTCGGAAAAATTATAAATTTCGACAGTGCTTCCGCGCTTATTTTAAAATTACCATTTTTCTACTTGTTTAACCACAACTTCACCACAAAAATCCCTTAATCTACTCATCACCAATCCTACTAGTAAAACAACTTCATTTGATCATACCCAAAATAAATATCCATTATGAGGCTAAAATATACATACCAACTTAAATAAACATATATAAAATTTATGTAACCATTTCCTCCAAAAACCACAACTAGACTTTGATGATCCATTTTTCTTACACAATAATTTTATAAACTTTTAACTAGCACATGATTGTTATAAATATTTATATAGCACATATGGGTGATAATCTTGGATGATAATGAATAAAAATCACAACAATTCAAATATGACCATGAGGACTTCATAAAAATGTATGAAAAATATATATGAAAGGTAAAAGATGAAGTTTCATGCTTACAAGAGTGTATGATAAAGATGGTGATGTTTGGATGTGATGAGAGCAAGATGAGCACCGAACCCGAATTAAACCCACAATCTACTAATCAAAACACACCCGATAACTTGGACACTACTTGGAAACTTGAATGTTTTTCTTCCTTGCCCTATGGCTGCCGAAATTTTGAGAGAGAAGGAAGAAGAAGTTTTTGCATTATTGAAATAATGAAGTGAAAAGTCTTGGAGTGTAAAGTTGTATATGTAAGAAAATCTTGAAAAGTCTAGTGAATCTTGTAATTAATAATACATATATATATTTATTATTATTATTATTATGTAAATGTATAAGTGTAAGTTATGCAAAGTTACTTGAAAGTAAGTAGTAACTTGTTGTATTGTTAAGTAATATTAGTAAGTTGTATACACATTTGAATATTTAAGGTAGCGTTAGATAAAAATAAATTTTTCACGGGTCAAGATAAGATATATTTAAGTCATAAAAATTATAAAAATACATTTCTTGAAAGATTTGAGTGAATAAATATTTATCGGGTTGAATTTAAGAAAACCGTCGTAATTTATATAAACATAACAATTTATATACGAAATAAATTTAAAACACTGGGTAAACTAATAATAATATTTTTATAGACTTAATATGAGTATAAAAATATATTGTGATAAATTTTTGGAAGTATTGTATCAATTGTTCAAAATAATTTATTACGCGATAAGGTTTATTTAATATAAAATTTACGCGTTTAAGGTGAAATGAAAAATCATGAATAAATTGATATGAAATGATGAATATGGAGTTTGAGAAATGACCGGAAATTGAGAATTGTGACAATGAGTTTTATAAAACTTCAATATATTTACAAACTTCAGTTTTAGACATAAGAAGATAAACCCAAACAGCTCTACTAAAGTCATCAACAATAGTTAGGAAAAACTTGTACCTATCCTTACTAACAACTCTATAAGGTCCCTAGACATCACAATGAACTAAATCCCCAACACAGACATACTTACGATCACTCAAAGGGAATGGCTCCCTAGTCTGCTTAGCCTTGTGACAGATGTCACTGGGTGAGACATGATCATATTTTAAACACCAATTTTATTTCCTAAATTAGATAGCACTTGATCAGTAGAATGACCAAGTCTGAAGTACCACAATTCTTTAGAAACATGACAAATAATACCAGAATTACACATACCAACATTAGACTTGCCATCAGTTATATAATCAAACAAGTACAATCCACCACACTCACTACCAGTCCTGAAATTTTTGCCTATTTTAAATCCTGAATATTTTGTTCATCAAATGCAACAAGAAATTTACTATCTTTGATCATTATATTAACAGATAACAGACTGACAATATATTCAGGAAAAACGAGCACATAAAACAGAACAACATCATTAAACAACTGCAGACTTTCAATAGCAATAATTTTAGCTAAATTACCATTAGGATGACCATCGGTTAGCATATATAAGACCAAAAATATCAACAACGTTAAACATATTCTAAGTAGAAACAGTCATATGTTGATTAGCACCAGAATCAATGATTCTTACCAAAGTAACATTATAAACATTAGACCCAGTTTTAGCCCACAAAACACTTTTCAAAATGCAAATTGAAAAACGCATTATTATAAAAGAACTTTGTTTCATACCTACCATATTTGCAGAAACATTAACATAATGTTTTTCATTGATAAGACTTAAAAGTTTTATCTTTTGTTCATTTATGAAAGAAGCAGTCATAGAAACAAATGACGTAAAAGCATTTTGATATCCAACTGCACTGACATTAACCCTTTTAACAACACAGACTGCTTAGAAAAATATTTGAATTTCTTTTAAAACTAGGAGGATATCCATTCAGCTCAAAACATCTTTTTATAGTATGCCCAATTAAACCACAATGCTTACCAACTATATTAGGATTAAGACCCCTGCTACCATTATTATTATTATTATTATTATTATTATCATCATCACCATCATCATTATCATCATCATCAAAATAATCATCATCATTATCATCATTATTATCATCATCATCATCATCATCATCATCATCATCATTATTATTATTGTTGTGGTTGTTGTTGTTATTGACTCTCCTATTGAATATTATTAGCATTATTGTTGGTCTTAACAACAAAGGCAGCAGGCTAGATCGTATTGCATGATGAACTACCCGGATGAAGACCCCTATGGGAATCTTCCGTAGAAAAAATATTGAAGGCGTCCTTTACAATTAGTAAATGATCCTTAACCAAGATAAAACTTGTAACATATTGGATTTCACATACACATCAAATCACTAAATAAAGTAGGCGTATAAGATGAGTTTTAGAAAGAGAAAGTTAGAGGTTTGGGAACTTTAGTGAGAGAAAGAAAAATCTTATTATGAGCTCCAACTCTCTACCTTGGGAGGTAGAGAGTATTTATAGTCTTACAATAAAACGCCACTTGATGGGCTGTGGATCAGGCATACAGTGGGTAAAGACCCTTCCGTCCTCCACGGTGTTACTTAACTAAATACTACTTAACATAAAATAAATATGACTACAAGCTTTCTAACGATTACATATACTTGAGGCGACCGACACTTTAATACCTGGATTTACTAAATCCTAACAATCTCCCCCTAAGGGAGGTCACCTCAAACACACATTAAAATTACATAGAATATAACCAGATATTACGTTGAGATTGTTCTTGGATTCTTGTTCATGTTCTTTGTTCTGTAGCTCGTAGTCTTTGATTCTTCATTTTTGCATGTTTGGATAATCTGAGTGGAGGTCTTTAACTGATCCACGTGATACAGAGTTTTTGAGTCAGCTTTGAGATCATCAGCCACATTAATCTCTTACTCATCCTTTGTGGTGTTGTGACATTTGGACCGACATGCTCACATTCTGGATCATGATATATACTTATCAGAGTAGCGGAAGCTTTCGTTGATTCATGATATTGGCAGCAGCGTAGCTGAAGCATGGAGTGATAATATCAGAGTCATTGATGCACTAATCATGATTTCTTTGTAAATGAATGTGTTGTGTGAGCATGCGGCTATGGATTGACCGCTTCATTCTGATCAGCTGCAAACGTCGGGTGTTCCTGCATAAAACAGTTAGCAATAAAGCGCACAAAAGTGTCTTTGATCACTTTTTTTGAATTGAGGTACACGGACCACGGTTCCCCGTTGATCAGTACAAGTACTGCCTGTGATCAGGTAGAATTCCGAAGAATCTCCTTGACTGGGTTTCGCAGCTGTTCTAGCCGTTCTCAAACCGGAACGTCTCAAAGAAGACAACACGGAGTGAGTGAACCAGCGAATTGAGATTCACTGATTGATAAAAAGAGATTTGAAAAACAATCATGTATCGCTCAATAGAAATTGTTTTTGCAATACAACGAAGGTTTTAATGAAAATCAGTTATCAATCATAGACACCTTTTAATTTTAAATATTTGTACACAGTCGATGTGCTAGAGAAAAGAGTTTTAAGTACAACGACCGGTTTTTCAAAGGTATCCGTCAATCCATAACCTGAACCAGGATTGATTCAAGAGATTGAATCGCTCCATTGTTTCTGTTCAGTTGTCACATGGTTGATCTATTGGATAGATCTCACATGCCACCTACCAGGAGCTTGTTAGATGTTGGCTGCAGAAGGCTTTCCATCTTCATTGTGAATATGTATGCATATCACTCAGATGTTCTGGCAATACCACAAGGATAATGCGTAGGACTCATAAGATATAATCTCTCTTTACACATTGTGTGAAACAGAGAGTCTTCATTGACAGTGTCCTAATGAGATTTATTTGATGATCTCGTGGCTCTAGACTCAATTGTGCACTTTCGGTTCCTATGCTGGAGACTAGGGAGAGGGTCTCCTTCTTCAATATCAACAATCTCTAAGAGAAAGTCGATAGATTATGTAGGTTCCCCGTGAGATTGAAACAAGCCCTTTTAAGAGGAACTTGAGTAGTTTGGGAAGTTGTAGTGCAGTGCGTCACTGGGTCCATGACGTCTTGTCTTCAATACCGGTGTTACCTTAGTAAACACCAGTAGCATATGTATTGAACCCAGTTTCTGCCCTAAGGTTGAATTATTGGAGGGCTATTTCTTTTCACCCTTTTTCACATTCAATCCTTTTTCATTCTTCAACCCCTTCAGTGCTTACCGAGACTTCATAACTAGAACCTTGTTGGGTTTATTCCAGTTCTAGCTCTATCTCAGTCCGCACTCTTCCCATATCTCACTTTTCTCCTTTTTTTCGTCATACCTAAGGACTCTACACTATCTGGTGGATTGTCCCTGGGTAGATCCCTCCGGTTCTGGCGGATCGTAGGAACTAATACCTAACCTTATCATCCTTATATCACCATACATAAAGTAAATTTGGTCGGTCTATTTGGTATTGTTCATCTGCCATTGGAACCAATCGAAAACCATTTGAAAATCAATCCAGATACTTGTGATATATTATCAAAGCATTTTATACCTGAATTGTTTTTGATATTTTAGAAAAAGAGCTCCCCTCAACATGTGCTTCATGTATAGAAATTGTTTTAGCACACAGAGGCAAGAGAAAGAATTAACTTCTTTGATTACCATTTTCTAAAAGATATCATCATCACTTCCCTGATTAAATCAAGTAGATAAAGCATATTGAGGAAGGATGAGGTTTTCATAAATTTGCTCCCCCTCAATATGTGCCTCAAGGTTTGAAAGAGTTTTGCACATATTAGAAAAAGACTGCACATTGAAACAAATTGATCACGTTTGTGGTTTAAGATAGATGCTCCCCCTCAACATGTGCATGGAAAATTTGAAATCGTTTGTCACATGCGGGGAGGAAAACTTGTACATCCTTATAAAACCATTTACCGAATTATCAGTTTAAATCCAATTTAAATCACAACTTCTCCCCCGATCACAATTATCAAATCATTTGAGATTTGTGATCTCTGTAGATTTAAATTGATATTGAAAGCTTTTAAGGAGAATTGTGACTTGATTATGAAAACGTTTTAACTGATAAGGATCGGATTTTGAGACTTTAAACTCCATTGATTAACCATGCATAATTATCTTTTGAAAACAATTGTATGACAAATAACATTTTGATTTAATTGAAATCATTATCCCCCTCAATCAATGACATAAGTAGTTGAATTGAGAGATAGATATTTTGACAAAAAGTTAAGTCCAGATGATTTTCAAAAATAGAGTCCGAGTTATTTTTCAAAGCAATTAGTTTTCATTAGATTGTAAGTAATTGATTATAGAATCAGAGCATGAGATTTAAAAGACAAGATAAAGCATGGCTCTGTTCTTTCTTTGAAAAGCGGGTTACTGCCTGAGATGACAATAAACCATTGTTTCACTTTCTCCCAAAAATAATTTTTTATTTTTGATTTTTGATTTTTTTTTAAAATATTCGAACAATATCTAAAGTCCAGTGTCATTCTTTGAATGACAACACAAATACCGTAGATATTTTCGAATTGAGAAAAACATGACAAAATGACAATATTTTTTATTTTATTTTTTATTTTTTTTATTTTTTTTTCAAGATTTTTCAAATTTTTATAGATTTTTGAAAGTTTTCTATTTTTCTATTTGCTTTTTGAAGGTTTTGTAATTTTGTATTTTGTTTTTGAATAAATATATACAGGAGATAGATGAAGTCATTAACCTTTACTCCTCGTCTTCCTCCTGAAGACGTTTGAGTGTTTCTGGTTGAAGGCTTTTCAAGCCAAGTCGTGGAAGAATAAACTCAAAACGTTCTCTTGGAAGAGCTTTGGTGAAGATGTCTGCTAACTGGTATTCTGACTTTACAAAATAGAGTTCCACCACACCGTTTTCCACTTGTTCCCTGATGAAATGATGTCTAATGTCGATGTGCTTTGCTCTTGAGTGTTGAACGTTGTTGCATGAGAGGGCAATAGCACTTTTATTATCACAGTACAGAGGGATTTTGTTAAATTCAAAGCCATAGTCAGATAATTGGGATCTCATCCATAGGATTTGAGCACAACAAGATGACATGGCTATGTATTCAGCCTCTGTAGAGGAAATAGAAGTACTCATTTGCTTCTTTGAAGACCAACTCACAAGCTTATCACCCAAAAACTGAGCACCTCCTGATGTACTTCGACGTGTATCTTGACATTCTGCATGATCAGCATCAGCATAGGTGTTAGTGACATACCGGTGTCCTTCGGGTACCATAGTCCCATATTGATGGTTCCTTGGAGATACCGAAAGACCCGTTAAACCGCTTCAAGGTGCTTTTTAGTAGGCTTAGCCTGATTTCTAGCACACATGCACACAACGAACAAGATGTCTGGCCTACTAGCTGTGAGGTACATCAGGGATCCAATCATACTACGATATTTTGTTTGATCTACCATGATCCCTGAGTGGTCCTCACAAGAAACAAATCCAAATTTCTTTAAAATCTCATTTGCATATTTAGATTGATTTATAAAAATGCCTCCTGGACTTTGTGAAATTTGTAATCCCAAGAAAAATGACATTTGTCCCATCATTGACATTTGAAATTTGGAACCCATTTCATTTGAAAAACGATCACATTCATTGGGGTCAGTCGAGGCAAAGATAATATCATCAACATAAATTTGAACGTGAATTAAGTGTTTGCCTAACTTTCTGGTGAACAATGTCGGATCAAATGCTCCCTTGCTGAATCCAGTAGATAGAAGAAACTTTGATAGCGTATCATACCATGCTCTAGGGGCTTGCTTCAAATCGTAAAGGGCCTTTTTCAAGCGATAGACATGAGTAGGATGCTCTGGATTCACAAAACCCTCTGGCTGACGTAAACCACCTCTTTCAAATCACCATTAAGAAAGGCGGTTTTCACATCCATCTGATATACAACCATGTTTTTACTAGCCGCATTAGCCAAGAAGATTCTGGTAGCTTCGATACGAACAATAGGAGCAAAAGATTCCTCAAAGTCAATACCTTCTTCTTGACGATATCCTTTAGCCACTAACCTAGCCTTATTTTTCAACACATCACCATGCTCATCAAGCTTCACTTTGAAGATACACTTTAGAGCAATGATCATAGCACAGTCTGGAGCAGGTACTAATTCCCATACATCTAATCGATCAAACTTATGAATTTCTTCTTGCATGGCATTGAACCAGCTGTCTTCATTCATAGCAGTTTTAACGTCTTTAGGTTCGATCTTAGAGAGTACGGAGTTGAAGAAGCACCATAAGGCATCAGTAGCAAGTTGTTTACGAGTGGATACTGGACGAGAAGGGTTTCCAATGATGTTTTCCAATGGGTGATCATGTGTCCATTTTCTAAGGTGTTCATGTGGTTGTTGTTGTGGAACTGAAGTAGCAGAATCGATGTCTCCTGATGAAGATGGTTCAGATGATGATTCAGGAGCAAATATATTTTCAAAAGGAGCATCTTCGGGAGTAGCAAAGGAATTAACTTCATCTTGTGAATCAGAAGCAATTACATAATGTATATTCGGTGATTGAAGGTTTGTTGATGAGACAGATTGATCAGCAGCAGGCGCTTCCTGACTTAATGACATAGAAACTGAAGGATAGACTTCATTGACAGGGATAGAAGCAGCCTCTGATGATGGGATTGACAGATCATTAGCATTTGGCTCATAATGTTCATCAAACATTGGATCAAACAATTTTTTCACATCATCTTCAGATGGAGGTACATATGGAGTTGCTTGAGAGGAGTTTGGTACAAGGGATGAACCAACGGGACTATTTTGAAGTGCGGGTCCAGAACTGGATTGTCCAGGAGCCATTTGACCGGTCAGCTCATCGAACGTAACGTGAATTGTTTCCATGATATTTCGGGTTCTCTTGTTGTAGATTCGGCAACCCTTCTTGTTTGGTGCATAACCAACAAAAACTCCAATATCTGCCTTTGCTCTTAATTTACCAAAGTCTTGACTGTCATTCGTTGGATAGCACAAAGCACCAAACACACGAAGGTAGGAGAGATCAGGTTTTCGTTTATGAACAAGTTCATATGGAGTTTTTCCATGAGAGGTATGAATAAGGGAACGATTTTGGGTGTAGCAAGCAGTGGCAATGGCTTCAGCCCATAGAAACATTGAAACCTTCGAATAAATTAGCATTGTTCTTGCGGCTTCCACAAGAGTTCTATTTCGTCTTTCAACTACACCGTTCTGTTGAGGAGTTCGTGGAACACTTCTTTGATGACTGATTCCAAAACTTTCATAAAACTGAATTAAGTCTTTGTTAACAAACTCTGTGCCATTGTCAGTTCGAATAATTCTGACTGTATTGTTGAGTCGAACCTGAAGCTGTTTGATTAGTTTGATGATGACATCTGGAGTTTCATCCTTTGTCCTAAAAAACTTTACCCAAGTAAATCGAGAGTAGTCATCAACAACTAATAGAATGTACTTCTTCCCATTTATTGTTTGCACTCTCATTGGTCTGCACATATCCATATGAAGGGTATGAAGAACTTCCATTACTGAGTTTGTGGGTTTTGGTTTGTGGGCATATTTCGTGCTTTTACCCAATTGGCAAGCTGAACAAAGATGATCTTTTCATATTTCAATCTAGGTAAGCCTCGACAAGATCCTTTTGGAAAGGTTATTAATGGTGCCGAAGTTCAAATGATTGAGACGACGATGCCATAACCATGACTTTGTTTCTGAAGCCTTTGACAGGCGATTGGAGAAGACTTCATCATGTCTTCGATAGAGATGGTGTATAGGTTAGAACCACGAGTACCTCTTAATAATTCCACACCATCAAGTTCTCTAACGAAACAAGTATGTTTTCTAAAGGCCACTTCTAGATCGGAATCACATAATTGACCAACAGAGAACAAATTATGACCAAGACCTTCCACATAATATACCCGGAGATTACACTTTTGCCAACTACATAATCACCATAACCCATAATTGCTCCAAAATGGTCGTTCCCGAATCTAACAGTCCCGATGAATTTACTCACAAAGTTCATGAGTCGCGACCGGTCTCCAGTCATATGCTTGGAATAGCCTGAGTCCATGTACCACAGAACGATTTGAACGATCTGCAGTTGAACACAGACAAGAATGGATAACTGGATAATTGGGATCCCCATGCAAGAATGGGTTCCATTTGGTTAGTAACAGTGTTTGGAACACCCACATCAGAAATAGAAGCAATGGAATCATCAGAAATAGATGCAGTGCTAGTATCCGTATTTGACTTATTCGAAGTATGTTCACTTCTTAAGGGAACAGTTCTACCAGTAGGCATCCATTTTCTAGTGGGCATTGTCTTAGCAGATTGAGGGCAGAATTGATTGAACTTATTGCCAAAAGGTATCCATTGATAACCTATCTTACTAAATGTTCTTCCTGTGGGTTTCCACTGTTTTCTAACTTTCTTTAGCTTTTGCCTTTTAGCCTTCTTAGCTTGATTTTTAACAATTACAGTTTTAACTGGGCATTTGACAGCATTAGACAAATCATTCATACCACATTTAAGATTAGTAACAGAAACCACGCAATCATCATTACATGTTTTGCCAAAAGTAGTAGAATTCGCATTAATTACAGTACGCTTATAGCTAATACTAGAATCAACACGATTCGTTTTATTCAACTTAAACATAGTGTTCCTAGGGTGATCTTCTACTCTCTTCCAATGCACATTCTTAGCTTGCGAGGTCCTATCATTCCTTGTATTGCCTTGAGACTTTGACCTGCTCGCTTTAATGTCACTGTGTAACATATTGGATTTCACAAATACACTAAACCATAATTATATGAGGCGTACAATGTGTTTAGAGAGAGAAAGTTCTAGAGAGAGGAATGGAAGAGAGTTGGGAACTTTAGTGAGAGAAAGAAAAATATTATTATGAGCTCCAACTCTCTACCTTGGGAGGTAGAGAGTATTTATAGTCATTACATAAAATTCCACCTGACGGGCTGTGGATCAGGCATACAGTGGGTAAAGACCCGTCCGTCCTACACAGTGTTACTAAACTAAATACAACTTAACATCAAATAACTACGACCACGAGCTTTCTAATGATTACATATACTTGAGATGACCGACACTTTAACTACTGGATTTTCCAAATCCTAACAATCTCCCCCTAAGGGAGGTCACCTCAAACACACATTGAAATTACATAGAATACAAACAGATATTACTTTGAGATAGTTCTTGAATTCTTGTTCATTTTCTTTGTTCTAAAGCTCGTAGTTTTTGATTCTTCATTTTTGCATGTTTGGATAATCTGAGTGGAGGTCTTTAACTGATCCACGTGATAATGAGTTTTGAGCCAACTTTGAGATCATCAGCCACATTAATCTCTGACTCATCCATTGTAGTGTTGGTATTATGTGATGTTGTGACATTTGGACCGACATGCTCACATTCTGGATCATGATATATTCTTATCAGAGTAGCGGAAGCTTTCGTTGATTCATGATATTGGCAGCAGCTTAGCAGAAGCATGGAGTGAAAATATCAGAGTCATTGATGCACTAATCATGATTTCTTTAGATATGAATGTGTTGTTTGAGCATGTGGCTATGGATTGACCGCTCCATTCTGATCAGCTGCAAACGTCGGGGTGTACCTGCATAAGACAGTTAGCAATAAAGCATACGAAAGTGTCTTTGATCACTTTCATTGAATTGAGGTACACGGCCCACAGTTCCCCGTTGATCAGTACAAGTACCGCCTGTGATCGGTATAATTCAAGAATTTCCTTGAGGGGTTTCGCAGTTGCTCTAGTCGTTCTCAAACCGAACGTCTCAAAGAAGACAACACGGTGAGTGAACCAAATGAGATTCATTGATTGATGAAAAGAGATTTGAAAAACAATCGTGTATTGCTCAATAGAAATTGTTTTGCAATACAACGAAGATTTTAATGAAAATCAATTATCAATCATAAACACCTTTTATTTTGAGAAATAAGTACACAGTCGATGTGCTAAGGAAAAAAGTTTTTAAGCACAACAACGGTTTTTAAAGGTATCCGTCAATCCATAACCGAACGGATTGATTCAGAAGATTGAATCGCTCCATTGTTTCTGTTCAGTTGTCACATGGTTGATCTATTGGATAGATCTCACATGCCACCTACCAGGAGCTTGTTTGATGTTGGCTCTAGAAGGCTTTCCATCTTCATTGTGAATATGTTTGCATATCACTTTCGGATGTTCTAAAATACCACAAGGATAATGCGTAGGACTCATAAGATATAATCTCTCTTTCCACATTGTGAAACAGAGAGTCTTCATTGAAAGTGTCCTAATGAGATTTATTGATGATCTCGTGGCTCTAGACTCAATTGTGCACATTTGGTTCCTATCTTGGAGACTAGGGAGAGGGTCTCCTTCTTCAATATCAACAATCTCTAAGAGAAAGTCGATAGATTATGTCGGTTCCCGTGAGAATGAAACAAGTCCTTTTAAGAGGAACTTGAGTGGTTTAGGAAGTTGAAGTGCAAGGTCACCGGGTCCATGACGTCTTGTCTTCAATACCGATGTTACCTTGGTAACCACCAGTAGTATATGAATTGAACCGGTTTCTGCCCTAAGGTTGAATAAATGGAGGGCTATTTCTTTTCACCCTTTTCACATTCAATTCTTTTTCATTCTTCAACCCCTTGATTACTTACCGAGACTTCATAACTAGAACCTTGTTGGGTTTATTCGAGTACTAGCTCAGTCTCAGTCCGCACTCTTCCCATATCTCAATTTTCTCCTTTTTTCATCATACCTAAGGACTTCTACACTAACTAGTGGATTGTCACTGGGTAGATCCCTCCGGTTCTGGCGGATCATGGGAACTCAACCTAACCTTATCATCCTTATATCACCATGCATAAAGTAGAGTTGGTCGGTCTTTTGGTATTGTTCTTTCGCCTTGAAACCAATTGAAAACCATTTGAAAATCAATCAAGATACTTGTGATATAGAATCAAAGAATTTTGTATCTTAATTGTTTTGATATTTTAGAAATGCTCCCCCTCAACATATGCATAAAATTCAGAATTTGTTTAGCACATGGAGGCAAAAGATCTTTGAAATCGTTAGATTAAGAATGAAAGGTCCAATCTTTTGATTAACATTTTCTAAAATGATCATCATCACTTCCCAATCAATTTGAGTAGATAAAAAATTTTGAGGAAGGATGAGGTTTTCAATTTTTTTTTTTTTTTTTTTTTTTGCTCCCCCTTAATATGTGCCTCGAAGTTTGAAAGAGTTTTGCACATATTAGAGGGAACATGCACTTAGAGACAATTCAATCACGTTTCAATAATTTGAGGTTTAAAGTAGATGCTCCCCCTCAACATGTGCATGGAAAATTTGAAATCGTTTGTCACATGCGGGGAGGAAAACATGCTAAACACTTATGAAACCATTTATCGAATTATCAGTTTAAATCCAATTTAAATCACAAATTCTCCCCGATCACAATTATCAAATCATTTGAGATTTGTGATCTCTGTAGATTTAAATTGATTTTGAAAGCTTTTAAGGAGAATTTTAACTTGATTATGAAAAGCGTTTTAACCTGATAAGGATTGGATTTTTAGACTTTAAACTCCATTGATTAAACATGCATGATTATCTTTTGAAAACATAATAATAACCAAGGTCTGGAACCAATTGTGTAACATATTGTAAAACATTTAGAGTAGACCTTACTCATTTAAGTGCTAATTGTTTGAAAAGAACACTTTTTTGATTTAATTGAAAATCATTCTCCCCCTCAATCAATGACAAAAGTTGTTGATTGATGGATTGAGATTTTGACACTTGATAAGTTCTTTTGATTTTCAAAAATAGAGTCAGAAGTGTTTTCAAAACAATTGAGTTTTCATAAGATTGCAAATATTTTTCTGAGGAATCATTTAGAAGGAAAAATATTTGAAATTAAACATTTGTCTTGTTAATGACAAACATTTATTTTTAGAATCAGAGCATTAGGTTTGAAACATGAGATAAAGCATGGCTCGTTCTTTCAATAGCTGGTTCTTGCACAAATGACAATAAACCATTGTTTTACTTTTCCCAATTTTTTTTAAAACATTGAACAACATCTAAAGTCCCGTGTCATTCTTTGAATGACAACACAAAGACCGTAGATATATATCGAATCAAGAAAGATATGACAAAAAGATTTTTTTTTTGAGATTTTGAAAGTTTTATATTTTTCTATTTGGATTTTGTTGGTTTTATAATTTTGTATTTTGCTTTTTGAATAAATATATACAAAAGATAGATGAAGAAAGACCTTTACTCCTCGTCTTCCTCACGAAGGCGTTTGAGTGTTTACGGTTGAAGGCTTTTTAAGCCAAGTCGAGGAAGAATAAACTCAAACGCTTCTAGGAAGAGCTTTGGTGAAGATGTCCGCATGGCGGTATTCGACTTCTCACAAAATAGAGTTCACACGTTTTCCACTTGTTCCCCTGATGAAATGATGTCGAATGTCGATGTGCTTTGCTCTTGAGTGTTGAACGTTGTTGCATGAGAGAGCAATAGAACTTTTATTATCACGATAGAGGATTTTGTTGAATTCAAAGCCATAGTCAGATAATGGGATCTCATCCATAGGATTTGAGCACAACAAGATGACATGGCTATGTATTCACCTCTGTAGAGGAAATAGAAGTACTCATTTGCTTCTTTAAAGACCAAGTCACAAGCTTATCACCCAAAAACTGAGCACCTCGGACGCATTTACTTTCATCGTGTATCTTGACATCTGCATGATCGCAAAGATCTGCATAGGTACGTTAGTGACATACCGAGTCCTTCGGTACCAAAGTCCCATATTGATGGTTCCTTGGAGATACCGAAAGACCCGTTTAACCGCTTCAAGGTGCTTTTTAGTAGGCTTAGCCTGATTTCTAGCACACATGCACCTGCGAACAAGATATGCGGTCTGCTAGCCGTGAGGTACATCAGGATCCAATCATACTACGATATTTCGTTTGATCTACCATGATCCTTGAGTGGTCCTCATCCAGTTTAGTACGCTCAATCATGGGAGTGTCAACAGGTCACTAGAATCAAATCCAAATTTCTTTAAAATCTCATTTGCATATTTAGATTGATTTATAAAAATGCCTCCGGGACTTTGTGAAATTTGTAATCCCAAGAAAAATGACATTTGTCCCATCATTGACATTTGAAATTTGGAACCCATTTCATTTGAAAAGCGATCACATTCATTGGGGTCAATCGAGGCAAAGATAATATCATCAACATAAATTTGAACATGAATTAAATGTTTGCACGACTTTCGGTGAACAATGTCGGATCAACCGCTCCTTGCTGAATCCGGTAGATAGAAGAAACTTTGATAGCGTATCATACCATGCCCTTGGAGCTTACTTTAAACCGTAAAGGCCTTCTTCAGCGATAGACAGCGAGTAGGATGCTCACGGATTCACAAAGCCTTCAGGTTGGTGCGCGTATATCGACTTCTTTAAGATCTCCATTAAGAAACGTCGTCCTTACATCCATTTGATAGACTACCATGTTCTTACTTGCAGCATTAGCCAAGAAGATTACTGCCGATCAGCAACGCAGGAGCAAATGATTCTTCAAAGTCAATACCTTCCTCTTGACGGTATCCTTTTGCAACCAATCGAGCCTTGTTCTTTAAGACATCACCATGCTCATCAAGTTTCACTTTGAAGATCCATTTTAAAGCAATGATCATAGCAATCACGGGCGGTACTAATTCCCATACATCAAGTCGATCAAACTCATGAATTTCTTCTTGCATGGCATTGAACCAGTAGTCTTCATTCATGGCGGTTTTAATGTCTTTTGGTTCGACCTTAGAGAGTACTGAGTTGAAGAAGCACCATAAGGCATCTGTTGCAAGTTGTTTCGTGTGGATACTGGACGAGAGGGATTTCCAATGATGTTGTCTAATGGGTGATCATGAGTCCATTTTCTAAGGTGTTCATGTGGTTGTTGTTATGGAACTGAAGTAGCGAGTCGATGTCTCGATGAAGATGGTTCGATGATGATTCAGGAGCAAATATGTTTTCAAATGGAGCATCTTCGGGGTAGCAAAGGGATTAACTTCATCATTGATGCGAACAATTCCATGATGTACATTGATGATTGATGATTTGTTGATGAGGCGAGTGATCGGCGGCAGGTGCGCTTCTTGACTTAATGATATTGAGGCTGAAGGGTTGACTTCATTCCGCAGGGGATAGGGCAGCCTCGTTGATGGATTTGACATTTCATCAGCATTTGGTTCATAGTGTTCATCAAACATTGGATCAAACAATTTCTTTAAATCATCTTTAGTTGAAGGTACATATGGAGTTCTTTGGAGAGAATTTGGTACAAGGGATGAACCAATGGGACTACGTTTTGAGAGCGGGTCTAGAACTGGATTGTCCAGGGAGCCATTTGACGGTCACTCATCGAGCGTAACGTGAATTGTTTCCATGATATTTCGGTTCTCTTGTTGTAGATTCGGTAACCCTTCTTGTTTGGTGCATAACCAACAAAAACTCCAATATCTGCCTTTGCTCTTAATTTACCTAAGTCTTGACCATCATTAGTTGGATAGCACAAAGCACCAAACAACGAAAGGTAGGAGAGATCGAGGGTTTTGTTTATGAACAAGTTCATATGGAGTTTTTCCATGAGAGGTGTGAATAAGGGATCGATTTTGGGTGTAGCAAGGTGGCAATGGCTTGACCCATAGAAACATTGGAACCTTTGAATAAATTAGCATTGTTCTTGCGGCTTCCACAAGAGTTCGATTTCGTCTTTCAACTACACCTTCTGTTGAGGAGTTCGTGGAACACTTCTTTGATGGCTGATTCCAACACTTTCATAAAACGAATTAAGTCTTTGTTAACAAACTCTGTGCCATTGTCTGTTCGAACAATTCCCTTTGTATTGTTGAGTCGAACACCGAAGCTTTGATTAGTTTGATGATGACATATGGAGTTTCATCCTTTGTCCTCAAAAACTTTACCCAAGTAAATCGAGAGTAGTCATCAACAACTACTAGAATGTATTTCTTCCCATTAATCGTTTGCACTCTCATTGGTCCACATAGATCCATATGAAGGGTATGAAGAACTTCCATTATTGAGTTTGTGGGTTTTGGTTTGTGGGCATATTTCGTGCTTTTACCCAATTGGCAAGTTGAACAAAGATGATCTTTTTCATATCTTAATCTGGGTAAGCCTCGACAAGATCCTTCTGGAAAGGTTATTAATGGTGCCGAAGTTCAAGTGATTGAGACGACGATGCCATAACCATGACTTTGTTTTAGAAGCCTTTGACAACAAGCAGATTGGAGAAGACTTCATCATGTCTTCGATAGAGATGGTGTATAGGTTAGAACCACGAGTACCTCTTAATAATTCCACACCATCAAGTTCTCTAACAAGCAAGTATGTTTTCTAAAGGCCACCTCTAGATCGGAATCAGAATTGACCAGCGAGAGAACATTATGACCAAGACCTTCCACATAATATACCATGGAGATTACACTTTTGCCAACTACATAATCACCATAACCCATAATTGCTCCAAAATGATCATTCCGAATCTACTTGATTCCGATGAATTTACTCACGAAGTTCATGAGCGTCAGCGACGGTCTCGGTCATATGCTTGGAGCGGCGAGTCCGTACTTAACGATTTGACGATCTGCGAGTTGAACAGACAAGAATGGATAACTGGATAATTGGGATCCCCATGCAAGAATGGTTTCCACTTGGTTAGCTTGATGATTGAACACCCACATCGGAGATTGAAGCAATGGAATCATTAGAAATAGATGCGGTGATCTGGGTATGCGTATTTGACCTATTCAAAGTATGTTCACTTTTGGGAAAGGAATAGTTCTACCGGTAGGCATCCATTTTCTAGTGGGCATTGCGGATTTAGAAAAGGTATCCATTGATAACCTATCTTTCTAAATGTTCTTCCTGTGGGTTTCCCTTTGTTTTCTAACTTTCTTTCGTTTTTGCCTTCTAGCCTTCTTTGCATGATTTTTAGCATTAACAATTTTAGCGGGCATTTGACAGCATTAGACAAAACATTCACACCACATTCATGATTAGCAGAAATTCAAGCGAGACATCATTACATGGTTTTTGAAAGTATCGAATTTGAATTAATTACGATGACGCTTATAGCTAATACTAGAATCAACACGATTCATTTTATTCAACTCAAACTTAAAGTTCCTAGGTTGGTCTTCTACTCTCTTGCAATGCACATTCTTAGCTTGCAAGGTCCTATCATTCCTTGTATTGTCTTGAGACTTTGACCGCTTCGCTTTAATGTCACGATTACTCTGTAGAGGCAATGGGAACATTAGTTGGTTTTCTACTTTTGCATTTTGTTTAGATGTGCAAGGATGTGAACTATTTGAAGGAGTTCACTTTCTAACACTAGAGTCTTGGGATCTGAACTACTTGAAGGCATACTAGACTTCACATTCATAACATTGGGCATTGAATGAGTTGTATATTTGGCACTAGGCATAGAACAAGGTATCAAGGGATTGACTTGCTCACCTAAGGTTTTAGGGCATATTGTAATTAAGCATTCTAGAATTTCTTGAGATCGTTTGGCATATAAGCATGCATGGCCAATTGCATTATCAAGTGGTTTCTCTAACTTATCCTCTTCTACAATCTCACGGAGACATTCTAGACTATCCTTAAGGTATGAGAAATATGTTTGAACCAAGTTTGTTATTCCTAAGATGAGGAGGAACATATTTCATAGACAAAGCATATTTATTACAAACATGCACCTTTGAAGCACCATTCTCCCCATTGGTCATTGGCATTTTCCCTATTACCCGACTCTTTAGATTCTCAATTTCCTTTTGTAGAGAGTTATTTTTTTATTTTTTTGTCACGAGTGACTTTATTGAATCAAATAACTCATTGAAATGACGTTTAACCTTTTCATTTTCTTCTAGAAACTCTCATTTTCCTTTTGTAAAGCATTAACCAAGTTTTGAAGATGAAAAGTTTGAGAATTCCGAGAATCTAAAGGAGGAGGCATTTGGGAGCCAATCACATTGTTCTTTTCACCCTTTAATTATTTGGGCTTTCAACTTTCCGATCGTGTTACAATGAGCTCGAATCTGTTCATCACGTTTGCTAATTTCAAAACTGCATCAAATTCAGGAACATCCCAGGATGTCTTGATATTTGAGGTTTTAACATTTTCTTTGAGATGTTGATATTTTAATTGTAAATCAAAATGTTCAACTTCTAGTTTAGAAAGATGCTTTACCAAATTATCGTGATCATCCTGATCAATTTTCTCATTAGTTTGAATTAATCTTTTCAAGCTCAATGACACGATCATGGGAGACTTTTGAGCAAAGATAATTCATGAAATTGAGAAGCATTAATGGAACAATTAAGTAGCGATGTAAAACACATCTTGAGCAATACATTCAAAAATAAAAAGTCTCATTCAATGTATGCAAGTTCTTCCTCTCAATCTCATTATATTTTAATGCTCGCTCATAGTCACTAACCTCAACTATCATTGCATCAAATTCCTTTTCCAATTCTTTAATATCTAAAGTCATCCCTTTTTAAGACTCTCAAATTGATCTTTTAGTTGTTTAAAGGCATGACCTGGATTAAATAACATTCTTTAGTTTGCTCAAAACCCCTTTCCCTTCAGATTTATCGATTGGGTGTGATCCTTTTCTTATACGTTTTCTCAAAATCAACAAATAATTGAAAGATAACATATTGACTGATTAAGGTCTTGCTTTTAGTGGCAATAGTTCTAGGAACTAAATGCATTGGTGTATTTGGAGGATACACAGTTGTTGAAGGCATTTTCCTAAGAGGAGGGTTTGTTTACAACAAGATTCTCACGCTTTTTGCTTTTCTATATCTTTCTTCAAAAAATGCATTCGGTGTTAATTGAGTTTGAGGCTTAAACATGTTAAGGGAGATCCAATTTTCCTTTGTGTAATCATGATGTTTGATGGTTATTTTCTTCTTTACATATAGGGATCATTCTGAGTTTTATATTCATTTTCTCCCTAGTGACATCATCTGATTTCTTATCTTCCTCAGTGCACTCAGCGCTCTAGGTTCTGTCTAGGCTTAAGGATTCATTACCATCATAAATTACTTTATGAGCGTTCTAGCATTTTTAATGACCTGGATTTGGTTCCTCAACAAGGGAGTACTATGCTTATCACTTCAAAACTCGTGCTTAGTGATCAAGTGAGCACTGAATGTTATTCCTTATGTACAACTTATTTTCAAGCTTGTTTTTCAAAGTTTTTAGATTGGAAAAATCATTCAAAAGTTTTGATTCCTTAGCATTGAATTCTTGCTTAAGCATTTTAACATTTTCTTGAAGTTCTTGTTTTGCTTAGCAGTTTTAGAAAGCTTTTCTTGTAAGGAGTTTAACTCTTGTTTTAAGACTTCTTCTTTAAAATTACTTTTTAATAATTGCGCATTTGGTCATCCATTTCCCGCTCACGGGTGGTTAATTCAAACTTGCTCGTTGTTCATAAATAGCAACTCGCTCTTTATAGGCATTGAGTTTAGAGATAATGAAATCAGGGGCACATGCATTGTATTCATCAAAAGATAGTCATCATTGACGCAGAAGATGCATCACTTGGTACAACCTCACTTTCACTTTGTTTCACATATTGATCATATGGGACAACATTGATATTACCCATATCTTCAATAATTGACTCAATAGTTTCAGTTGATTGTACTTTGTCATGCATCTTTTGCACATCAGCATCATCGTATAGTTTAATACCGAAATGAGTTTGTTTTGGATGGACCAGCTTGTGGTGATGAAAGACTTTAGAGAGACCATTGGAGAAATGCTAGCCATGAAAATGGTTTTTTAGTGGGTTCATCATCAACGTCAGTGTGCATCACAATCAGCGACTTGAAAGGTATTCACGATGATTGACCTATTCCTGCCAGTGGGTTGTTCATACATATCGGCATCATATGTCTTAGCATTCCTTTCAGCAAGAAACAACAACTCCTCTTCATCCAAAGTTGCTCCATTATCCTAAGCTTGCACAAGCAGCATCTTGTCTCTGAAGTCTGCGGTGAGGGCGTTTTGGAGATGTGCGGTTCCTAGCAATGTGTCCTCACCACCAGTTGTAGCATTTGATTGGTTTTGCTTGTCCTTGATTTGGATTCCTTCCACTATTACGATTTGCTACATGACCTCCGCTACTCCATATTACCATACTTCTCAATATCCCTTGTTCATATATTCTACTTGCTGGTTGCCATAATTTTCCATCTCGACAGAGCATGATTGTGAAGATTGGATGCGGTTACGTCTCTGGTATTAGTGTGATGTTGGTTTGTGTGGTCACAAGGGTCAAGTTTTGTTTAACCATAAGGGCCAGTTGATTAATGAAGTGTCCTACGGCTGCATCAACATCAGCTTGTTTGAACCGTGGATCGGTAATGAGTTTCTGATTACCATTACCCATGGGTATAACTTGTGAGGCTTTGGTGGTAATCCCAACATTGGTGTAAAAGGCAATGGAATCATTTGATGAACTTGTTTCTCCTGGATTTGTTTTGAATTGTTCAAGAATCCTCTTTTCAAACATGACATAGAGTTGCTCATAGTTTGTATTCTTAAATCCTTTGGTTAGCTTCACAGAGGTGACAAACTTGTGCCATTCGGGATTCATGTTGTTCACAAACTTTAAGTTCAGCTGAATGTTTGGCATAGTCATTGATGTTCTCATGTCATTAACAGCTTGTAGAATCTCACGTAATATAGACACTCATCTGGTTTCATCTTGGAAGTGCTCAAATTCATCATAAGTTGTGATTCTCTTCTTCGCTGGTTAATTCGAACCGAGAAGAAGCATTTTGACATTATCCCACCTTGGCCTGGTGTTGTGATTGATAAGCTTGTAGATATCTTTTGGGAGACCTTGAAGTATGATGTTAGAAATACGATCGGCATATCGAATCTCTTTTTTCTCCTTATCATTGAGCTCATCATACATTTTTGGTGCAATGTCCATGTAGATCATAGTTCCATCTGCAGTTGTATCAATTAAGTCTCTTGTAGTCTCAACCTGATAAGGTCCTTCATCGATTGACTTGAGAATGTTGACTCCGTTTTATTTTCCCCGAACAATACAATTGGATTCGTTGAGCCCATGAGTCATGTCGGTTACGTCAAAGCATGGGTGGGCGAGTATCGATCCATTTGCTTGAACGTGTAGCTTCGAGGAAAGACAATAGTAGGAACGATGTTTGCCATGATTACAAATTCTACGGGATTTTACTATTCTTTGATTAAGCAGGAAATTGATTCTTTCACGGGTTTTTACTAAACCAAAAGAACAGCTTGTAAGAATGTACGTGAGAGAAGTACCAAGTCTAAAATAGACCATTGGCTAAACTACTTTCAGCCTTGGTATCAACTTAGCTAAACAACCAACTCGCTCAAAAGAATCGCTAAATAGGAATCAACACAAGCTAAATCGCTAACAAAATTAGTATCAGCTTCGCAACACAATCAACTCAAAGCAATGAAACAAGTGTAAGTAAATCCGGCTTCGCCCTTAAAAGTACCAACT
The DNA here is from genome assembly GCA_910596185.1 of Chrysanthemum makinoi. Lineage (NCBI taxonomy): Eukaryota > Viridiplantae > Streptophyta > Magnoliopsida > Asterales > Asteraceae > Chrysanthemum > Chrysanthemum makinoi. The sequence continues at coordinate 226,946,780 of OU343220.1, forward strand.
CGCAACACAAATCAACTCGCTTAATGAAACAGTGAGCTTTAATAATCCACAAGCCTTTATGCAAAATTAAGCGAACCGCATTTCAAAGCAACCACCAAGTCGTAAAGCAACTCCACCAAAATAGCCAAATAAAAGCATATAACAACTTCATCAGTAACCACGACAACTTCAAGCTCGAAGAAATGTATATCAGAGACTCAAGGCTCAAACAGTACAAAGTTCAAAAATAACACTTTATCATCAAAAACAACAAAACCAATGGAATTTTAAGCTTTCCAATTCAAAGCATAAACACATATGATGATCCTAAACACAAAAGTACAAGCAAAATTCTTAACACTAAAATTTGTCGAATGAATCAAAGCTCTTAAAACACTTAATAAGTAAAAACCTTTATGAAATCACCAAAAACAAAGAGCATGAAAGATGAGTGATCAAACCATGGCTCTTGATACCATTTATAACATATTGGATTTACAAAATACCTAAACCATGTCAATATAGGCATACAATGTGTTTTAGAGAAAAAGTTCTAGAGAGTAAAATGGTAAGGTTGGAACTTTGGTAGAAAGAAAATATTATTATGAGCTCCAACTCTCTACCTTGGGAGGTAGATAGTATTTATAGTCATTACCTAAAGCATTGCGAACGTGGATCAGGCATCTGATGGGTAAAGACCCGTCCGTCCTCCACGGTGTTACTAAACTAAATACTACTTAACATCAAATAACTATGACCACGAGCTTTCTAATGATTATATATACTTGAGGTGACCGACACTTTAACTACTGGATTTTCCAAATCCTAACACACTGATTACTCCTGTAGAGGGAATGGGAACATTAGTTGGTTTTGCTACTTTTTGCATTTCCTATTTAGATGTGTCGGGATGTGAAATATGTTGAAGGCGACTTGAAGTTCACTTTCTTAACACTAGAGGTCTTTGGGATCTGAACTACTTGAAGGCATACCAGGTTACATTCATAACATTGGGCATTGAATGAGTTGCATACTTGGCACTAGGCATAGAGCAAGGTATCAAGGGATTGACTTGCTCTTCCCTAAGGTTTTAGGGCATATTGTAATTAAGCATTCTAGAAGTTCTTGAGATCGTTTGGCATATAATCATGCATGGCCAATTGCATTATCATGTGGTTTCTCTAACTTATCCTCTTAAACAATCTCAAACTATTCTAGAAATGTCGCTTAAGATATGAAATATGTTTGAATAACAAGTTTGTTATTCCTAAGATGAGGAGGAACATATTCCAGACAAAGCATATTTATAACAGACAAGCACCTTTGAAGCACCATTCTCCCCATTGGTCATTGGCATTTTCCCTTTTACCTGACTCTTTAGATTCTCAATTTCCTTTTTACTATGAAGTTATTTTTCATTATTTTTGTTCACAGTGACTTTTATTGACTCAAATAACTCATTGAAATAGCGTTTAACCTTTTTTTCATTTTCTTAGAAAACTCTCATTTTCCCTTTGTAAAGCATTAACCAAGTTTTGAAGATGAAAATTTTGAGAATTCCGAGAATCTAAAGGAGAAGGCATTTGGGAGCTAGTCGCATGATCTTCCCTTTTAATTGAGAAATTTGGGCTTTCAACTTTTATTGTTCTGATGAGCTCAATCTGCATTCTCCCGGGTGCTAATTTCAAAGCTGTATCAAAGTCAGGGAACATCCAAGGATGTCTTGATATTTGAGAGTTTTAACATTCTTTCGGATGTTGATATTTTTAATTGCAAAAGCAAGATGCTTTCAACTTCAATTTAGAAAAGCATTTTACTGGTTATCATGATCATCTGTTCAACTTTATCATGCAGTTTAGAGTTAGTTTTTTCAAGCTCAATGACCGATCATAGGAAAATTTGAACAACAAATAATTCATGAAGGGAGAAGCATTAATAGAACAATTTGTATACAGTCTTAAAACACATCTTGGGCAATACATTGAAATAAGATTCTCATTCAAGGTATACAAGTTCTTCCTCTGATTTCATTATATTTTAATTACGGCTCATAGTCACTAACCTCAACAATCATTGCATCAAATTCCTTTTCCATTTCTTTAATATCTGTATTAATCCCCTTCTTGAGACTCTCCAGGTGATCTTTTAGTTGTTTAAAAGGCATGACCTCGGTTAAATAGCATTCCTTAGTTTGCTCAAAACCCACTTTCACTTTTCAGGTTATACCAGATTAGGTGTGATCCTTTTCTTAAAAGTTTTTCTCAAAGTCAAAGAAATAATTGAAATATAACATATTGGTGATTAAGGTCTTGCTTTTTAGTGGCAATAGTTCTAGGAACTAAATGCATTGGTGTATTTGGAGGATACACGGTTCTTGAAGGCATTTTCTCTAAGGGAGGGGTTGTTACAACAAAATTATCTACTTTTGCTTATCTAAATCCTTTTTTCATAACACTTGTTGGTGTTAACAACGTTTTGAGGCTTAAACTTGTTCAAAGGAGATTTAATTTTCCTTTTGTGAATCATGGGGTTTTGATCGTTATGTTATTCTTTTTACATTGGGGATCATCTAGCTTCTATTCATTCTCCTAGATGCATCATCAATGTTCTATCTTCTCAGTGCCTCAACGCCTAGGTTTTGTCTAGGTTTAGAATCTCATTACTTGATCATAGATTACATTATGGGCATCTCTGGCCTTTTAACAACTTAGGATTAGGTTCCTGCAAAGGGGAATGCTATGCTTATAAAGCTTAAGACTCATGCTTAGTGACCAATTGAAGATCTAATGGTGTTCCTTATGCATAACCTTTTATTTTCAAGCTTGTTTTCAAAGTTTTAGATTGGAAAAATAAGTCAAAAGTTTTGATTTCTTAGCATTGAATTCTTGCTTAAGCATTTTCTCATTTTCTTGAAGTTCTTGTTTTTGTTTAGCGGTTTTGAAAGCTTTTTCTTGTAAGAGGTTTAACTCTTGTTTTAATACTTCTTCTCTAAATTACTTTTCTAATAATTTAATACATTTGGTGCGTCCATTTTAGCGTTCGCGATTTGGTTGACTCAAATTTATGCGTTGTTCATAAATAGAAGCTGGATTTATTTATAGGCATTGATTTAGGATATGCTGAGAATCATTAGGGGCACATCAAGATTGTATTCATCAAAAACATAGTCATGTTATTTGCCGGATGATGCATTGCTTGGTACTTACACTTTCACTTTGCTGCTTCACATATTAGTCATAGGGACAATGATACTTATTATCCACACTCATCAATATCGATTCATATGTCTCGAAGATTGTACTTCATTATGCATCTTTTCGCTCATGAACATTATCATATAGTTTTTAATACATGCAGAGATAGTTTGTCTTTGGATGGACAAGCTTGTTGTGGTGGAGATCTTTTCTTGGAGAAACCACTTAGGTGAAATGCTAGCCATGAGATTGTATGCAGGCTATTGGTTCATCATCGAAATCGAGTCGAAAATGCATCAGCACGGTCGGCCTACTTGAAAGGCATTTGATAATTGTGACCTATTTCCTGGATTGGTTTGCTCATCCACATCTACATCATATGTCTTGGCATTTCCTTCAGCAAAGAAACAATAACTCTTCTTCATCAAATTTTAACATTATCACAGTCTTGCGCGGCAACATCTTATCCACGAGGTACTCTTTGGCGTTTTGCGTTTATGCGGTTCTAGCAATATGTCCTCACCACCTGATTTGTAGCATTTGATTGGCTTTGCTTATCCTTGATTTCCAATCTTTCAGGTCTGATTTCCCATATCCTCTACCAGCTCCACCTCTTTGTTGCGTGCCTTTCTTGAATTTCGGGGCGCACCACTAGCCTTCCATATCGTGATGGCGGTGTGTGGATTGGATCTGTATGAGAGGTTATTTGTTGGTGTGTAAGGCTAGAAGAGTTCATGTTTGACTAATCATGAGAGCGAGTTGATTAATGAAGTTTTACTTGTACATTAGCATCATTTGTTTTGAACATTGGATGGGGAATAGAGTTTATGATTACCATTACCATGGGTATGGCGAGAAGCTTTGGTGGTAATTCCACATTGTGCTAAGAAGTTGAATCATTTGTGAAGAAGCAAGCTCTCACGGTTGGTTTAGGCCCGATCAAGAATCCTTTTCAAACATAGCCTTTCTGGTCAAGAAAGGAATGCATAAGTTGCTCCGTTTTGGCTAACAATCCTTTGTTAGCCTTTGAAGGTAGAAAAACTTGTGCCATTCAAGATTCCTTGTACA
>OU343220.1:226951120-227032117 GCA_910596185.1 Chrysanthemum makinoi
CAACTTATTTTCAAGCTTGTTTTTCAAAGTTTTTAGATTGGAAAAATCAATCAAAAGTTTTGATTTCTTAGCATTGAATTCTTGCTTAAGCATTTTCTCATTTTCTTGAAGTTCTTGTTTTTGTTTAGCAGTTTTAGAAAGCTTTTCTTGTAAGGAGTTTAACTCTTGTTTTAATACTTCTTCTCTAAAATTACTTTTTCTAATAATTGTACGCATTTGGTCGTCCATTTCCTGCTCACGGGTGGTCAACTCAAATTTAGCACGTTGTTCATAAATAGAAACTCGTTCTTTATAGGCATTAAGTTCAGATATAACAGAATCATTAGGGGCACATGCAGTGTATTCATCAAAAACATAGTCATCATTGACTGCGGATGATGCATTACTTGGTACACCCTTACTTTCACTTTGCTTCACATATTGATCATATGGGACAATATTGCTATTATCCACATCATCAATATCTGATTCATATGTCTCAAGAGATTGTACTTCATTATGCATCTTTCGCTCATGAACATTATCATATAGTTTTAATACATCTGAAATGATTTTGTCTTTGGATGGACAAGCTTGTTGTGGTGGAGAGATCTTTGGAGAAACCATAGGTGAGATGCTAGCCATGAAGATTGTCTGGCAAGAGGTTCATCATCGAAATCGAGTCAAATGCATCACGGCTACTTGAAAGGCATTTTGATAATTGTGACCTATTTCCTGAATTGGTTGCTCATCCACATCTACATCATATGTCTCTGGCATTCCCGCCAGCAAGAAACAATAACTCTTCTTCATCCAAAGCTGCTCCATTATCCTGATCTTGCACAAGCAACATCTTATCCCTGAAGTACTCTGCATTCGGTTTGCGATGGCGCGCGCAGTTCCTAGCAATATGTCCCTCACCACCACAGTTGTAGCATTTGATTGGCTTTGCTTATCCTTGATTTCCAATCCTTTCCCGATTCTGATTTCCCACATATCCTCTACCAACTCCACCTCTTCCTTGTTCGTATGCGCTTTCTTGAACTGGCTGCACCATAGCCTTCCCATTCCTGACGTGGCTTGATTGTGTATTGATGCTGTTTCTGAGGTTGTTGTTGGTGTGTGGGAGAGAGTTCATGTTTTGACTAATCATGAGAGCCATTTGATTAATGAAGTTTCCCACGGCGCATTAGCATCGCTTGTTTGAACATTGGATCGGGAATGAGTTTATGATTACCATTACCTATGGGTATAACTTGAGAAGCTTTGGTGGTAATTCCCACATTTGTGTAGAAAGCAGTTGAATCATTTGACGAGCTTGCTTCTCCCCTGGTTGGTTTTGAACTGATCAAGAATCCTTTTTCAAACATAGCATGCTCTCATTCGAAGAAGGAATGCATAGAGTTTCTCATAGTTTGTATTCTTCAATCCTTTTGTTAGCTTCACGAGGTGAAAACTTGTGCCATTCAAGATTCATGTTGTTCACAAATTTTGAGTTCAAATTTAATGTTTGGCATGGTAATTTTGATGTTCTCATGTCATTCACAAGTTTATGAATCTCACGAGGACTCATAGACACTCTCATCTGGTTTCATCTTGAAGTGTTCAAATTCATCATATAGTTGTGATTCTCTGTCTTCTATAGTCAATTCAGCACTCGAGTAAGCATCTTGACATTATCCCACACCGCCTTGGCTTCTGTTGTGATTTATAAGCTTTTGTAGATATTTTGGGAAGACCTTGAAGTATAATGTTAGAAGCCCTGATATCAAAAGACGAAATCTTTTCCTCCTTCTCATTGAGCTCATCATACGTCTTAGGTCTGTCTATTCCATAGATCATTGTTCCATCTGCAGCTGTATCAATTAAGTCTCTAGTAGTCTCAATCTGATAAGGTCCTTCATCAATGGATTTGAGAATGTTGACCCCATATTCCTTTCCAAGACAGCATTAATCGATTCGTTGAGCCCAAGAGAGTCGTAGCCGGCTCACAAGCATGGAGATCGAGTATTCGAACACTGCTTGAACATCCTCAGCATCGTGGAGATGATGTAGGTACGTTGGTAGACATGTTAACAAATTACATGGGATTTTAAAATCTATGATTAAACCGGAATAGATTCTTTAGATTTACCTGAATCAAGAGAAAACCGTATTACAAACAATAATTCAACCAAGTCGCTAAGAAACCTTGAGCCAAGTCGCTAAGCACCAAGTTTCTAAGTATTATGAAATCAAGTCGCTATAATGTCAAGTCGCTAAGACACCAAGTTACACCGAATTTTGACAAGCAAGTCGCTAAGCACCAAGTCGCTAAGTAGTCAAGTCGCTAAATAGCAACTCGCTAATCTCCAAGTCGCTAACACCAAGTCGCTAAGAAACTTAAGTACAAGTTGCTAACAAAATTGAAAGCAAGTCGCTACCTTCACCAAGTCGCTACCCGTAGTGGAGAATCCACTAAGTGTACTGTTTTGTCGGCTTGTCTCAAAGAAGTCGCTAGGACTAACTCGCCACCACAACACTACAACTCGCTACCTTTCTACTGAAGCAAGTCGCTAAGTTGAAATTCACCCCAGAGCTAAGTCGCTACCAAGAAAAACTTCAAAAACACACTTTTCAATCCAAAACAAGCTCAACCACATTGATTCAAGCTTACCAAATCAAAACCCAAGCACATACAATGATCCTAAACACAAAGTACACCCAAAATTCAAACTTTAACACTAGAAATGAACCAAATGATGCAAAAACCACTACACTTTTCAAACTAAAAAACCATCTAAAAACCACTAGAAATCCCAGGATATGTAAGAGATGATCTAACCATGGCTCTTGATACCATTTGTAACATATTGGATTTCACATACACATCAAATCACTAAATAAAGTAGGCGTATAAGATGAGTTTTAGAGAGAGAAAGTTAGAGGTTTGGGAACTTTAGTGAGAGAAAGAAAAATCTTATTATGAGCTCCAACTCTCTCTACCTTGGGAGGTAGAGAGTATTTATAGTCTTACAATAAAACGCCACCTGATGGGTCGTGGATCAGGCATACAGTGTGTAAAGACCCGTCCATCCTCCACGGTGTTACTTAACTAAATACTACTTAACATAAAATAACTATGACTACGAGCTTTCTAACGATTACATATACTTGAGGTGACCGACACTTTAATACCTGGATTTACTAAATCCTAACAAAACTTCTAATAGGTTGATACACATCATTTATACCCATTAAGAACTGCCTAATTTTGATCAACTGAGTATATTTAACACTAGCAGTTTTAGCATCACAAGTACAAGCAGGTCTACCCTCACAGGTGCAGGCAGACAATAAGGTCAGAATATCAAACTCTCTCCACAAAGAACTCAATTTATGATAATATCTAGAACAGACAAGTCACCTTGTTTTAAACCATTAATTTTGTGCATCAGATACAAAATTACAGACCCATACATCTTATCATAAGTTTCTTTTAATTCATTGCATAATACAAAAGCAATTTCAGAATAAACTTGACCAATATACAGATCGTATGATAAAGATCCGAAAATCTAACCAAGAACAATGACATTACATCTTTTCCATTGCTGGGACAAAGCAAGACTGGTTTCAGGTTTAACACATGTTCCATCTATAAAACCTATTTTATTTTTCCCTTTTAAAGAAATAGTCATAGCAGTAGCCCATATTTTATATTTCTGGGACCTAGTTAATTTGAAGTTAACAATAGACTGACTAGAATTATCATTAGCAGGAAGAAACAAAGGATTACTAGCAACCAAATAATTAATAAGCACATAATTAGAACCACCACCACTAGAAGTACAACCAACCATGATAAACGAAAAAAGAACACACAGAAAAACAACAAATGCCCTTTACACCTTCAAACACAATTAACTAAACACCAAAAACTTCTCAAGACTGCACAAAACCTAACTTCCAGCAATCAAGACCAAAACAAAGACAATAGAGACAAAAAATAAAGCACACACAACCAATACTAACAAACACCAATTCGAGTGAATTAGGAGTTGGCAGAGCATGATTCCTTGCCACTCTATGGTGGTAGGTCAAGTATAGCCAACCCGTTTGTACCCACCGAAATAAAACGTTGTTAATATTGAGGGAAGAAAATACAGCTTAAAGTGTTTTAGAGAAGTAACAAAGAAATAACAGACCATAACTTCCTTGATTCACTTAGTCAAGGGAAATTGTGACTAAAGAAGGTCCCAAATAACTTAAATAACAAGCAATAGCAACCCCCCCCCCCCCCCAATAAAAAAAATGGTTTCAAGCCAAAACCCTAAATTTGTAGATCTTAGCAATTAACCCTTCAAGAACCCGATTCAACCAACAATCAGTAAGATCCAACACTAGGAACCACAAAAAAACCACCAGAACACAAAATCCCCAAAAATCAAGAAACCCTAATTTTCACCAGATAATCAAGAACCAACAATCAAGACGATCATTCCTTTGATACCATGTAAAACTTATCAGAATCAACCACAAAACAACAGTGTTTGCACTCAGCCAACCACCCACGTACTTCTTTTATTACTTTTAAAGTGCTACACTACATACAAAGAAAAACAATCGTCCCCAAACGGATGCGATCGAGAGAAATACAAGATCACATTTATAATCGCATCACTACAAACACTAAAACTGATATACCATACTATTAGAACAAATCAAGATGATCTATAGTAACAAAAACAGGTTTAAGATGAAAGAGAGAGAGAGAGAGAGAGAGAGAGAGAGAGAGAGAGAGAGAGAGAGAGAGAGAGAGAGAGAGAGAGAGAGAGAGAGAGAGTATGTGTTTTGAGAGAGGATTTCAAAGACTGCAAAATAACCGAATAACAAACCTTAGAGCTGGGAAGAAATTATATACATGAGTCTTTCACTTCAGACCTTCAAGATATGAAAACCTGTTAAACAGAAAAAGACTAACCAGACTATTAGAAAGCATGACAAGGTTAGTCCCTGCACTATTAACAAGCCATAAGAATGAAATGTATAACATATTTTCAAAAAATATGTAGCAGACATGTATCTAAACTAGTTAGTTACACCTGAAAGTTATAGCTTTTACAGTTAGTGACATTTTTTTTCGTTTCCCATTTATCATATATTATAATCTAAATAGTCCACTACATACCTTTGGAGAGATTTTGATTCACATATTAGGGTTTGTTTGGTTTCTAGATGTGTTAAAAATTAGGTTGTGGATTTAGATTTAGAATTTGAATTAGGATTTGATGTAAAGGAGAGAAAATAATTTTATGTTTTAGATGTTAAAAATAAAATAGTTTTATATGTTGATGTAAAAGTCAAAAATGAAATAAACAATTTATATGATGAAGATACGAGAGATATAGAGAGAAGCAAGAGATGTGGCCTACACATTTATCTCAAACCCACCCAAAGGCATCTAACATAGTGACTTTTACAAACCATATACTTTTTTATCAGAAGCACCCTAAAGCTAAAGTAAAATAAGATACCAAACAATTGTTTACTATCTTGTCAAATGGAAACCCAACCCAAAGTAGTTTAACGAACATGCCCTTAATAATCTATTTTTAAGTTGTGGTTTTAGAGAGAAAAGGAAGGGTAGTGGAAGAAACTATAAGTCACTCGTGTTCTCAAGATTTTTACTATAAAAAAAGGGAGGGAAGTCAAGTAAAAGTAGGGGGAATCTCAAATGTTTTGGATCAATTTCTTCCTCTTAAAATGGGCTACAAGTGAAATAAATCCATGTGTATTGTAATTACTATATGACCCTTATTTAAAATGACTTTTTCAAGTGAAATAAAGTGCATAATGGTAAAGCTGTAACTTTTGACTTTTTTGAAACATAAACAATCACATACCTCCTTTCACTATATTTCATTTAAAAACACATAAAATAATACAACTTTTCTTACTTTACTAACCTTTCTCGCTTTCAACTTGATTTCATTTGCATTTCCTTCATACAAAAAGTAAAAAATGGAGTGTTAGATTTTTGTTAATTTTTGTTTATGAAATATTACAATCTACGTTATATGTAAAATGATAAATTACTTATTACCATAGTAATCAACGAGGCGAAGGTAAAACCTACAAAACTGAGACGTTAAAACAACTAAATCACATGTCTACGCTACAAAAAAAACTGTAAAATAGAAACCAATATGTCTTTTTTAATATGACTAATTGCACAAAAATGTATCTTATGTGTCACTTTTTATGGTTCTTTGTAGCCAATTATTTTTTTCTTGATCTATGTAGCATAATTTTGAATTCTGGGTTTTTGCATATCAAGGTAACCTATAAACCGGCTATTGTCTATGTGGCACCAGTTTTTAGCATTTCCAAACATACCTAATTCACTTTTATCTTATTCCAATTATAACTCTTATGCTAAAAAGAATCCTTCTTCTACAAAACCCCTTTAGTATATTTTATTTTTCCTTGAAGATATCTTATTCAACTAAAAAGGGTCTCATGGCCAACATAAACTTTTGAAATCGTTTGCTCATTTTTCATTCCTTCTATTTTCCTAAACATAAATTCAAGAGTTGGTGATTTACCTTCTTGTTGCGAAAATGCAAGTCACAATTTCTTCACGTGATTACCACTCCTTCCCGCTCATAAATCGCACCTACCCAACCACAACCCATTCTTTCTTGTCTAACCAAAGGATTATGTAACAAATGATTGTCAGTCTTATTTTTTAGGTAGCCAAACCCCTAACTGTTTCTCCTAAAATCAAATCCTACAATTGATGATAAACATTATTTTATAACAACTTCAATAATTGGTGGAATCAACAATGAACCCTAACTTAAAAAGATTCGCTTCTCATAAAACAAACCGAATATCTTTTACAACAAATACTCCCTTCGTCCGATATTTATAGTTCAATTTCCTTTTTGGGTTTTCTCAAATTAATTCTGCACTTCCAAAAATAGATAAATAATATAGATCAATGTTTTCTATATTAACCTCACTTGAAGTTATTATTTCAAACTTTAAAAAAGTTAAGAGTAAAACTGTCTTTTGTGCGAAAAGCAAGAAAGAGAAAGATGAAATGATGATCTTTTCTAAAAATGTGTATTTTTTGTTTGTGGACAATTATTTTGAGACATAAAGAGTAATAACATTGTATCATTTATTCTAGAAAGTCACTTAAAGGGGGAAAGCATAAACATCCAAATTGTATGCTATAATAATACGAGTTAACAATTTTGTAAGACAAACCTAGTCACCCACATGGATCGTATTCACAATCTTCATATACAGTTTAGAATTTTGGAGATGAATAAAGAAAGACTGAAATTAAGGTTAATTGTGTGTTTTTATTTACAGAAAATGAAAGAAGCTAAACTTGATTGAAAAGAAAAAGAAATACAAAGGTAATTTAAAAAGAAAGAGGGTGTTTGGGAATTTGTTTTAGAATGGGGATATCGAATAAAAAGATGACATGAAAGCATAGATGAATTTTGTATAAAATAAATAATATAAAATTAAAAATAATCATATGCTACTTGTAAAGAAGGTCACATGCTACACATAATTAGCGAAATCAAAACTTTTAGTGATTTAATAAAAAATAATAATTGGCTATACCAAACTATAAAATGTGACAGGTAAGATATATTTTCGTGTAGTAAGCAATTTTTTATATATCACATGTAATTTAGGGGTTGTATTTTATTTTTATAACTAACGTGCAGTCACGTGTGGTTTAAGGTAAGAGGAGAGACCATTTACATAACAAAAGTTATCATGTATACTAACGGATCAATACTAGCCAATCATCTTTTATATTAAATAGCAAACGCACCTTCATCCCATTTAAAAAAAAAATAATAGCTCTTAACCGTTAATCGTTAAGATAGAAAAATATATACCATCGCGACGAGCATTTAATTATCTTTCAAAAAACAGACTCATTGATATACTTTCGTCAAAAATTTTTGGTCACCTTTTTCACGTTTATTTTTTATTTTTTTGTGTGTTGAAACTTGCATGAGAAATCACTCGCGATTCAACACTAATTTGTATATTCAAATATTTAAACATGTAGTAAAGTAAACATAATTTTTTTTTTTACAAAATACTAAAGTTTTACCATTTTTTTTAAACCTAGATGTTCATAATTTTCCAACCCAATAAAACATTATATTTGGACATGTAGATTAGTACTGTTAATTCGTCTTAATTCGTCAAAATTAGATAAAACATACAAAATCACATGTGAGTTTTTACCACTCATGATCTCAATCACATGTGATTCTTACCACATGTGATTTTTTTCGCATATGATTATAAACGAACTGATACAATCAATAATTTAAATACACTGGTTGGAAAATCATGAATGTGTGTTTTTCATTGCAAAAACATGAAAAGTTTTGATTTATACACAAATACTTATGCCACTTCTTGTATAGCTATTTAGTATTCGAACCTTCATATTAGTATTAAATCACATGTGATATATCATACAAATTCAGTACTGAAAAAAAAATATTAAAAACGAAATAAAGGAAAAAATCGTCGGAAGTATATGGAAGTGCCCGTACTAAAAGAGAGTAAAATGCTGATAGCGACGATACGGTTCACAAAATATTTAAATTATAAAAAAAACAAGTGTAATTGCAATTTTTAGTTAAAATATTAATTAGTTTCTCTTAGTTTTTTCAATAAAAAAATAGTGATCAGATTTGTCTTGTTATGAAAAAGAATTTTATATGTAAATGATAAATCACGAGTTAATTATTAGGCGAATTCACGTTATTTAATTGGGTTATATCAAATAAACTCACCCTAAATTAGTGTCCAATACTTTAGAAGCCCACAATATATTGTTTTTACATTCAACATACTAATTTAAACTAAATCTAACCATTCACTGAACTAACTTGATAATCCACTAACTTAGATTCAGCAAATTCAGCTATTTTATTTAAAAACTACACACGCGTACACACAAAAATTTAGTGGGGAGGAGCGTGGAAGATACCCCCGAACAGGGTCCAAACTACTGGTGGAGAGGTTGGCCGGGGTGGCGTTCCTGTCAAGGGTCGGCTAAGATGGCCATCCCCGCAACCAATTTCCGGCATATACCGTTTGCTCTGACTAGGTTTGGTTATTTGTCTTTGCTAATAGTAAAATCAATTAAATAATCATTGAATGATGTTTGAGTCCTTGACTAAATTAAATACATGACTACTTTTTTTTTCTTTTTTTTTTCCTTTTTATTTATTTATTTATTTTTTTAAATGAATAGATGACTATTTCTTAGAATCTTAGTGACGCGTAAAATTTATTACTATATTAAAATTTGTTTGACCGTTTCAAAAAAAATGTTCACTACAATAATTAGGAGTACGGGCGAGGAGACTTTTGGAAGGGAAGCCCGTATCTCCGTCGAAAGTTACTAAATGACAAAAAACCATGATGAGCTGGCACACAAACTCACTGACTGATTAGTGAATTTTGAACTCACACCTTTGGCGGGGGGAAGTGATTTGTACACTCACACAATTGATTGATACACTCAAATTATAAGTGTGTTGACATTTATACCCTCATATTATTTTTATATGTTTTCACCCTGTAAGGGTATAAATGTCCAAACACTCATAATTTGAGTGTATTAATCAAATATGAGAGTGTACAAATCAATTCCCTTTGACGGGGACATCTCCCCGCTGAAAATAGATTTGATATTTGGCAACATTTGACCAAAGTTTTAACTATTAATTGTTTCAAGTTTTTTTGTCTCGCCACTACGTTTAGAGGGGACATGTCCTCACCAAAAGGTTAGTGTTGTGTATCTAACCTTTTGGCGGGGACTTGTCCCCGCTAAAAGTGTTATCTAGTTTTTCCTCCTTGCAAATACTTTATCTCGCCAAAATTTTCTGTTAATGAAAGCAACTTTTGGCGTGGACATGTCCCCGCCAAAAGTGTTGGTGCCAATTTATCCCACCAAGTTGCAACTTTATCCCGCCAAATGTTTACCTATATATAACCTAACCGATCATCCTCAATTCGGAAAAACACCAATAACCCAATCGTTAATTCCCATATTACACACATAACAATGGCTGGTTACACGCCGGAAGAGGAGTGGTCAAAGGTTTTATCGAACCTACCACTCTTTGATGAAGTCCTTAATACATATGGTGATGAAATTATTGGAATGTGGTTCTTATAAGAACATTAGCCCATGGGTAATAGATGTCATTCTGAAATGGTTGAGGAAAAAGCCATACTACAGGCAGATGTTGGCCGAAGCTGATAGTCAAAGAATGGAGGCAAAAGTCGATGAACAGGGAATGAACATAACAAATTTTGAAGCTTTGTTTGAACATTTCATCAAGCAAAAGAATGCAAGTGAGGAAAAAGTTGGTGCAGGTTCTAGCAAAGTAGGAAGTAGCAGCAAAAAAAATGAATTGGCGATGTTCATTATGGTCTATGTCGCTGTTTCGTTTGCTTGTCAAGTTCTTTTGTTTGAGTTGTTTCGTTTGCTTATCGAGTTATTTCGTTTGCTTGTCTAGTAGTTTCGTTTAAGTCTGTATGAAACGTATGTGGTTGAGAACTCTTGCGTGTTTTGAACAAAATGTTTGCCTTCGTGTTTGTTAATTGAGATATTGTTCCTTCAGTTCCAGTCTTTATGCATATGTAATTTAGTGTTGGAAAATTGCATTTTGAAACACCTTATTGTTTAAAGGGGTGTTTGGATATGGGTTTAACAAGCATATGATTAATGTCAAATACCAAGTGTAAAATACATACGAATTAAATTACAAAGCGGATTACATTACAAATCGAAATACATTACAAGCAGATGATTGAGTCTATTTAAAGGGGTGGTGTTTGGATATGTAAAATGCATACGAATTACATTACAAATCGATAAACATTCAAACATTAAAGCGTACAAATTACGTCGTTACAAGTTAATCGATAAAAGTTTAGAAATTAATTAAAGCATACGAAATTACATTACATGTTGATAAAATTTTAAACATTAAAGCATACGAATTAATCCAAACTAAGATTGTCCACGTCATTATAAAGGTCATGAAATAGGGCAGCTGAATCAACCGCGTGCTTGTTGGGATGCATATACACTTCTAGCATTTTCTCGAGTACCTTTATCTTGTGAATTAATTTGATGCAGTTTGAGCACTCTGCATTTCAGGACTCGATGTTGAAGGTCCTGCATAGTATTGATAGCGGAGTTCGGGGTCGAAAGACTTCCTTTTCTACGAGCAAGCTTTACAATCCTCTAGGCAGTGTACCTAATCGTTGCAATGTAGTATGGGTAAGCTCAGGGGGTTGATCGTTCTCTAGGGGAATAGAGATGTTAGGAAGAGATGTATAACGAGAAGGTAAGGTTGAGGGAGATTCTTTTTAGTCTTTTATGTTTTTTTTATAAATTAAGGTAACTATCTCGGGGTATAGGAGTGGGGGGGGGGTACGTCTACCAATTCTAACTACTACTTTAATTAAACTAATAACTTATTAAACTAATGAAAAGTAAAGGATAGGCTATGTATTGTAAAGTGTTCTCGTATGATGATTAAAAGTGTGTTTACTTAGATGTTCTTACTCCCTAGTTATCTCTTATTGGTCGGTTGAATTGTTACATCCTCATCTTAATTGGTGCGTTGTATTCCGTGTGGTAATAGGGGGTGCCTAATTCCCTAGTTCTATGAATTGTAACTCTCCTCTATACTACCCGGGATCGCCAAGTACCGTAGTATCTCCCTCGAATACTCTAGTATTCTAAAGCTACAACTCAGGCAATAAACACAACGATGGCTCAAGTGCACTCTCAAGCTTTTTGCTATTTAGGATGTTCAAGCTCGCAACAATTAAAGAAGAAGCCAGTCTAAGATCTAAGCAATCAAGACAAGAGACAACCTAACAATAATTAAACTAGGTTTCATAAATCTAAGCAAACACAATAGTAATTTAGCTACTCATGATAAATAAGCAAGCATACACACAAATAATTAAACATAGGGTAGACATAATGATATGATGGATTAACAAACTTATCTTATAATGTAAAGAAGGGTTTGGAACCCTAAAATACTGTCCAAGTCGGACTACACACGAGTTAGATTTTGCTCTCCAAAATTCTACCTCTCTAAATGCAGAAAAATCAAATTCTATATATAGATTTACAAGTGCAACGGCGTCGCCTTTTGGTGGTGACGCCATCAGGTCGCTGTCATTAGGGTTTCGTTTGGGCCAAGTTATCGTTGGGACGACGTCATTTGATGAGTGTGACACCGTCTCTCTTCATGAAAGACGTCGTCTTGAGATGGTTCTTGGGCGTCTAATGTAGAAAATAAGGGAGAAGCCTTTCAGATTTTAAGCGTGACGCCGTCATGCTTTAGAACTTCTTTTTCACCTAAGCATCGCTTGCATTCTTATTAGATTTTATCCTTAGGGACGGTGTCACCCTTTGGTTGGGACGCCTCCAGGCTTGAAAAACTGCCTTGGATCTTGACTCTGCCTTTTTCTTCATGTTTTCGCTCCTTTTCGTCCAAATATGCTTCATTCCAGCATTTTGCTTTCAAAAGACCTAAAATGTGAAAAGGAACGATTTTAAGTAGTAGAGGATATAAAATGTGTCGATTTAGGGCTTAAATGACCCCCTAAAACGTATGTTTTAAATCCTTATCAAGTATGTTGGAGTTCGTGCGGAATGAGTTGGAGGCATTGAAGGAGCAGGAGAACGGGTCCTTAAAAGGAGTCGTTTTTCCTTCCAAAAAAAAACACATCCAAAATCCTTTTTCCCATGCTGTTAAATGGTAAAAAATATATATATATATTTTTAACAACTAACCAAATTATTTATATATTACACAAAAAAATATGTAATTGTTCACCTTTGATCAGGGACATGCATAGTATAGATTATCAAAGGTTTCACCTTTATGCGATTTTCGCAGAACTACATCTCCATGTCCACAACGACAAGCAAAAGCTTCAAATTACGCCATCCTAGGCATGATAACCTTGTGTACATTTGTGGTTGTGATAAACATATTGAGTAATGTGTTTGTGGTTGTGAGAATAAGATATTAATGAGTTTGTGTAGATAAGAGCAAATTTGTTGTCATATATGTGGTAAAAAATAGAGCTTTTGGTGGGAAGTGTTGGCGCCAAAATTTTGGCAGGAAATAGATATCATCTCGACTTATTCGTTTAACATCTCATGTATAACCATATCATCTCGAATCATTCTTTTAACATCCCATGTATAATCATATCATCTCAATTCATTCGTTTAACATCTCATGTATAACCATATCATCTCGAACCATTTGTTTAACATCTCATGTATAACCATATCATCTCGACTCATTCGTTTAACATCTCATGTATAACCATATCATCTCGACTCATTTGGTTAACATCTCATCTATAACAATATCATCTTGATTCATTCGTTTAACATCTCATGTATAACCATATCATCTCGACTCATTCATTTAACATCTCATGTATAACCATATCATCTTGACTCATTCGTTTAACATCTCATGTATAACCATATCATCTCGACTCATTCGTTTAACATCTCATGTATAACCATATCATCTCGACTCATTTGTTAAACATCTCATGCATAATCATATCATCTCGACTCATTCGTTTAAAATCTCATGTATAACCATATCATCTCGACTCATTCGTTTAACATCTCAGGTATAACCATATAATCTCGACTCATTCGTTTAACATCTCATTTATAACTATATCATCTCGATTCATTCGTTTAACATCTCATGTACAATCATATCATCTCGATTCATTCATTCGTTTAACATCTCATGTATAATCATAACATCTCATCATTCGTTTAACATCTCATGTATAACTTAATTAAAATAATTTAAAAATAATTTTGAATTATTTAAATTAAGTATAAATGATTTAACTTAGTTAAAAATGATGTAAATAATTTTAAAAAGTTTTAAATTAATTAAATATGATTTAGAAATTATTTAAATTAAAATTAAATTATTTAATAGTGATCTAACTTAATTAAAATGATTTAAAGATAATTTTATATGATTTAAATTAAGTATAAATGATTTAACTTAGTTAAAAATGATGTAAATAATTTTAAAAAGTTTTAAATTATATAAGGATGATTTTGAAAATGTTGGAATCACTCCTAACTTGTATTTCAAGTGTTAGTAATTAACATGTAATAGGTTGCTTAAACTAGGCTTTTATGTTTGTATTAATTGCAAGGCTTATGTAGAAAGTCCTGAGCCTTGGCCCTAGGGCTGAGCATCAAAGGTCCAAAACCGAACCGGACCGACAAAACCGACCGAACCGACAAAAACCGAGCCAACCCGACGGCCCGTCGGTTCAATTTCGGTTTCATGTTTTGCATGTTTTGAGTTTCGGGTCGGTTCGACCCAAAACCAACAAAAACATACTTAAATACACCTAAAACGAACCGTACCGACGGCCCGACACAAAACCGAACCGACCCGACGGCCCGTCGGTTAGGTTTCGGTTTAGGCTTTTTACGAATTTCGGTTTTCGGTTTTGTCGGTTCGGGTCGGTTCGGTTCGGTTTTGGACCGACGCTCAGCCCTACTTGGCCCAATACCAATAATGAAGGAAGAGACTAGACATGTTGCCCTAGCTCCCTTCCCCTATAAATACTAATGTAAACCTTCTCATGAAGGTTGGTTGTTCATTTCACATATATCCTTCGCCTAAACTTCTAGTATTCATACGTGTATATTGTGTGTATGTTCAACCAATCTCTCTTTCATCTTATTTCTTACATATTAATTCTTGTGTTAACTTATGGTGACCTAACAGTGGTATCAATCGCCATCTAGTTGGGTGAAACACTTTTGATTTTGAAGTTTGGTTTCTATACGCGTGGGTTTTAGCGACATAAACTTTTATACGCTTAAAGCTTTAGTTTTTACACTTGTAAACTCAAGATTTTTGTGGTTTAAAGGTTTATTTAGTGTTAAAGTTTAAGTTTTTTGCATCAAGTTTCAAACTTTACGTGTGTAGATTAGTTTTAAACTTGGTTTTGAATCGTGTGTACTTTTATACGCGTAAGCATAACCATAGTTTTTGATCATCAAGTTTTAAACTTTCTTGTTATTTTGGTGATTTTGAAGCTAGTTCATCATTAAAATCATGTTACAAAACACTTTTGAGCATAAAAATCAGTTTTGGTGAAATTTGGTACTTTCTACGCCTAGTAAAACCCTAGTTTTACGCGTAAGGTTAAATCCTAAGTCTGTCTACGCCTAGCAGTGTTCTACGCATAAGCTTTTCTGCCTTTGATCTTCGAATCTGTTGGTTTACTCAGTGTTTTCTTGCTTGAATAAGCCTGAAAACACTTCGACTTTGGATATCTTTTACACTTGGATAAGTGTAAAGGATTTTTTGGGTAAAACCCTAGTTTTACGCCTAAGCATAAAAGCTTACGAGTAAACACTTTCTGCCTAAGTATTTCCTACGCATAAGCTCATCTTACGCATAAGGTTCTTACTATTAAGCCTTTGGTTTATGCTTAAACCTAAGTTTTATCTAAAGTTTACACATAAGCAGTACTTACGCGTAAGCTTGTGTCTATGTGTAAAAGGGATTTACGCGTAAGGATCATTGTCTACGCCTAAGCTGTTTTTATTCGCTTAAGAGTACTTCATCAACAAACTAAAGTTTCCTTCGACTACAAAGATCCATCATCAACACAAGTTTCAAGATGTCTCAACCACCATACTCTAGCTACTTTCCTCATGAGTATCCTCAACAACAACAACTACTACAACAACAACAACAACAACAACAACAACAACAACAATACTATCAACAATTTCATCAACATCAATTTCAACAACCATCTCAATTGTACTTTCCTCAAGGAGCATAACCTCTTCCACCACGGAATCCTCAACCAAACCCTCGTCAACAAGTTCAACATTGTAACTACTTCCAATATCAGTTTCCCGCTAAGTATGCTATGAATGTCACAACGCAAAAGGAACCTTCTTGGTTTGCAAAGATGTGTAAAGCTTTAAGTAGCCAATAATCCATTCATGAAGCTGGATCCCTTGATAGACCTCCAATGCCTACTCCCGGAAACTACGATCAATGGGTGATAAGGTTTTTTAGGTTTTGTGTTCTCAAGAAACCACAAGGTAAGTTTTTGAAGAAGGTCATACTTGAAGGTCCTTTTTAGATGCCTACTATCACTATACCCGGAGATCCGAATACTAATCCACCAAGAGATGATGTTACCAACGTTGTCGGCCTTGATCAACTTACTACTGATCAACTTCTTCACTTAGAAGCTGATGAACTTGCAATGCAATATATCCTTTTGGGTTTACCCAATCCGATACTTCGTAGTGTACGTTGATGCTCAGAAGACTGCTAAAGTAATGTGGGAACACATTCATCTTGTAATGGAAGGCACTGAACTCAATCAAGAAGACATGAAATCCAAAATCTACTTAGCATATGAAAACTTCATGATGGAACTAGGGGAATCATTAGAGTCATACTATCATCGTTTTTCAGACATCATCAATGACTTGGACAAACATAATATCATTATGCCAAGGATCGCAATCAACACAAAGTTTCTGAGCTGTCTTGGTCCTGATTGGGAGAAGTACGTTACATTCATCCGTCAAGCAAAGAATCTTCATTAAGCCACTTACGGATTGTTGTATGACTATTTGAAGCACCATCAAAAGGAAGTAGACAAAGACAGAATCATCCGTGGAGTCCCTGCTTCTCCATCACTCCCGGATAATCAAACTCTTGCTTTGTACACTCAAGCATGTTATCCTCAATTTCCGAACTTGCCAACTGTCTTCACAAATCCTCCACAACCAACTGCTCAGATAACACCATATGATCCATCACAGCAACAATCACAAGAAACTCAATTGGTTCCATACAACAACAACAATGATCAAGCACTTTACAGTGAATCAAATGAGGATGCGGAAGCCTTCGATGCATTGAATCAAGGATTTGTCATGATTGCAAGAGCCTTCGGTCGATTTGCTAACAAATCCAACAATCGCATTCGTACCTCATCAAACACAAGAAATCACGTTGTTGTTAACAATGGAAGAGTTGAGGTTCAGAATCGTGGAAATGGTCGTCCGATGGGTTGTGGTAAAGGGTTTAATTTTAATGGAAGGAATAACATGGGTGCTCCACAACAAAGGGTTCAAGTGGTTGATCAGGGAAATGTTCAGACTGGGGTTAATGGTCTCCGATGCTACAACTGCAATGAGAAGGGTCATCTGGCTAATTCATGCCCTAAGCCGAGAACAAGAGGCAGCGCTTCTCACAAAGAGGCTTTACTCTTGGCTCTTAAGGATGAAGCTGGTGGAACACTTACCAGAACAAAGCTTCATGGCTGATGCAGATTCTGATGATGACATGGAGGACTTGCAAGCTAATGCAGCTGTGATGTTAATGGCAAACATGCAAGAGCTCCACATGAGTGACACATGCCCAGTGTATGACACTGATGGCTTGTCTCAGGTACCAGATCCAAATATACTCATTAATGATTTGATATATCCGTCAACATCTGCATCCGACGAGGCACATAGTGTTCAACATGACCCTTCTACATCTCATTCTGACAATAATCAAATGGATCCCCGTAGTTATATTTGACGATCAAGATGACCTCATGGTTAATATTGATAATCAAGTTGACTAAGTGGTCATATTTGGGGATCTAAATAATGATTATGTTGAGACTCAAGATGAACAAGGTGAACCTTTGTCTAATCCAGATCTTGAGCTCATGACCAACTTATTTTAGACCACCCAATCTCAACTTGAAAAGTGCAATGACATCAATAAGAAACTGCAAGATAAAATTGTACTGTTGACTAAGGATAATGAATGCTATAAGTTCCAACTCAATATATTTGAAACCAAAGAAAAACGTGAACAAAGTTTTGAAGTCGCTTTTTCAAAATCATACCAAAATGAATTTTTTTTGGAAAAACAGATATGTGATCTAGTTGCACCCAAGAATGCATTGCTTTCTCAAATAGAACAACTAAAATTTGATCATAAACAACAACTTAACGCTCTCACTTCAGAAACTCAAAAAGCCAAGTCTGAGTTGTTAACTTGTCAAAAACAGTTTTCTGAGTACAAAAAGCATTCGAGGAGACAAATAGATGAGTATCTTGATGAAATTGTCGATTTACAAAACAAAATCAAAGAGTTTCAAAATGTTGTTTACAAACATGGTGAGTCAATCACAACAATTCAAAAGTTTACTTTTAAACCAAATCCAAATGGATATGGACCAATTCTTGCTGATTACAAACCACGTTTTTCACATATAGCATTCAAACCAAATCCTCAAGTCTACAGTGCAGAACATAGAATTGATGATTCAATTATGAGTGTTGTTGAATATAATCGTGATGAGGAAACATATGCTGATGCTGAGAGTTGATTAAAAATGGAAAATGTTGAATATAACAAACCATATAATTACTCAAAAGTCGCTCCTTTTGTTAAACAACAGGATAATACTAACACACCTTGGGTTATCACACAACTTCCTACATCTAACGAGGGTCCCCGACACGATGTTGCATAAATAAATGGACCTTTACCTTCCATCAGTGAAGTAAAATTATTACCCGATCGATGTCAAATTCTTAAATATTTTGATACATTCATGTATGACATCAAACTTTTGGAACATGAAATTGAAGTTAATTCTGAAATAAAAGTTGAACATTTTCAATCACCACATGCGCGAAATCAAAGAGATATTTTTCAGAAAAAGCTCTTACCCCATGTCCGAAATTTGAAAATGTGTGCAATATATTGGGAACGGGATCTTCAGAAGGAGATTGGACTTATGAAAACAGTTTTCGAGAAAACAGAAACATCGATTTCAAATACTAAACGTAAAAAGATAATGTTAATAAATCATGTTGATCGACTCTTGGAAGATGTTACCTGTGCTGATACCATAAATGTTGTGTTATTACACACTGTTGCATATGCATTTGATTATATTGCTGTTGATTCTGTTGATTCCGTTGTTAATGTTGAGAATATCGATAATGTGCTGCAAATCGAATCTTTAAAAATTGAAAATGAGCGTTTGATAAATGAACTTTCGAATTCAAAATGTCATGTTCAATGGTGTCAAAAAGATTGTCAAAATCGAGAACTTGCTTTACAAAACAAAATCAACCAGTTGCGTGCAAAATCTTTTGATCCAAAAATTGAACAACTGGATGATGAAAACGTGTCTCTAAAATGTCAAGTTTCAACATATGAACAAGAAATTGCCAAAGTCAAAACTTAATATGGTGTCATATTTGATTTGCTCAAAAAGACTCGTGCTAAAGCATCACAAGAACTTGATAATCATCTTGCATACACTAAATGTTAGGTCACAAGGTTTACCACACAAGCTTATAAGAAAGATAGAGAGGCGATTGAACAAGATCTAACACACACACACACGATATTAAAGACGGTTAGGCGTAGGTATGTGAAAGAGAGAATAACTTGAACAACCAACCTTCAAATGAAGGTTTACATAAGGTATTTATAGGCAAGGAGCTAGGGCAACACTCCTACTCCTTCCCTTTCACCTATGGGCTTGGGCCTAAGCTCATGGGCCTTCTACATAAGCTTAAGGCTAATAACAAACATAAAGGCCATAATAAGCTAACTATTACATATGAGTAACTAACACTTGAATAAGGTTTAGGAGTGATTCCAACAATCTCCCCCTCAAGTGTTATTACATATGAGTAACAAACACTCAAGTGTTGGTGATGAAAAATGGTGAAGGCGTTGATGTAATAGTAGCTTTGACGCCTTCGACATTCTTCTTTCTTGTGAGAAGAATTGCCTTGATTTGAACAATCTCCCCCGTGTAGAGAGATAGTTTACTTTGAACGGTTATGCTTTGACGTCATCTTTAACTTTGTTCTTTGATCATTGTTCTTTGTGATGAAAGTATAGTATGTTGTTGTTCTGCATCAATGTTCTGCCTCAAGTCTGCTTCACTGCTCCAGTGTCTCCACGTCATTCTTCAACATGCCCACACGCTCTTTGACGCGTTGGAATTCAGATCGATGGAGTTCTTTAAGTCTTTAACTTTGTAGATTCTTTGATTTGATGAAGAATCATTCGACTGTTGTGTTGCTTTTGGATAGAACTTCCATTAGTGATGATGTTGGCGTGAGCATGAGAAGAATCTGCACGATCATTCCGCTCCAGAGCTTCCATAAGAAGAAAACATAAAACGGTTAGTAATAAGCGGATTCCGGCTTACAAGTTTGAACTTCGAGAGTGTTAACAGCATAGTGTGAAAACACAACTCTATTTCTTACAAAGGCCGCTCTAAATCGGAGTCCCACAAGTGAGATAACACGATGTACCGAAGTACACCTACGATTCGGATGAGTCGAGGTACACCAAGCATCACCTCACGATCGTAGACCGTTTGAGACCACTAAGCGCAATCCACGGAGTTGCCAAGCGACCGCCGTGTCAGGGCTTTGATGTTGACCCGGCAGAGTTTCCATTCAATCACCGAGGATCACAAATGTGAACCTCTCATAAATGTTCTCGACAGATTGCTAAGATCTGTGAAGGACTCGATAATGTACCACTGAAATTCTTATTGTTGAATATCAAGTGATGAAATGTCAAGTGTACCTAAGAGATCTTTTGATGAATCTCGTGGCTCTAGACTCAATAGTGCGTTTTGGTTTTCCTGAGCGGAGACTAGGGAGAGGGTCTCCTTCTTCAATACCCGCGATCTCTAAGAGAAAGCCAATAGTTTACGTAGGGTTCCCTGTGAGAATGAAACAAGCTTCTGTTAAGAGAAACTTGAGTGGATAAGAAGGTTTAGTGCATGCGCCACTGGGTCCATGACGACTTTTAATCTTCAATACCGGCGTCACTAAGTGACAACCAGTAGCATATGAATTGAACCCGGTGTCCGCCCTAAGTTGAATAATCTGGAGGGCTATTTCTTTTCACCCTTTTCTTTGCGTTTCTTTTTAATTCTTCAACTCCTTCTTTCTCCGATTCTCATTTTCTCCTTTTTACAATCATACCTAAGGACTTCTAAATACTAACTATTTGTGGTGTCCTCGGGTAGATCCATCCGGCTCTGGCGGATCATAGGACGGTTATTCCTAACCTTAGTCACCTTATAACTCCATGACTAACCTATGTTGCCATAAAACCACTGATGTGAAAAATCTCTCACAGTGTTTATGAATGAAAACATTTTAGTACCACTGAGAGATAAGATTTTGCATAAATACTCCTCCTCCACATGTGCTTAAGAGTTTTAACGGTTAAAATGCACAGTGAGGAAAGAGCGCGCACTTTTGAATTGATTAACTCAAGATAGACATTCCCCCGCGAGACACGGTTACGTGGCATAGTTAAAGAGTTGCATTGTCCGCTTTTAGGTGACAACTGGCTCTAGTAACTACCTTGAAGGTGTAGACAATCCTCGAAAGGTTGTCAAACCCGTCCGAGTTCATGTCTACCAAGAGTTTCTCGAATGGTACATTCTACTCGGACAAGTCCTTTGCGAGACACGCTTACATCACTAGCGAACTAGCTTGAAATTATTACCCGTCCCGGACAAGTCTTTTCAAGTTACTAACAGTTAAGATCTCGTCAATTCATGGGTTAAGTCTTATAGCACAAAGATTCATTTGCATTGACACAACATATTTCTTATCACGTATTTTCTCCCCCTTAAAAATGGCATATGTGATGTTATTTTTGAAAAGTTGAGAATAAATATGACCATTTCGAGTGTTGCGGGAAGAATGACCACTGTGAACAATTTTTGAACAAAGTTTTAATTCAAGTACTCCCCCTTAACGAGTGATATAAACGGTTGAGGTTTTGAAAATCATAAGAGAAAGTACTTGTTCTTTTGAGCAAAACCTTGAAAAGTGAAAGGTTTGATAGGTTTTACTCAAAAGTAAGAAGCTTTCGCTCCTTTTATAAGGATTGTGGCACTGACGCGTACCACAGGGTCCTTTATTTACAAGTACGGGTTGTACACGTAATGTGTGCACAAGCCATATACATAATCAATCAAACATCCAAAATTATATGAAGGAAGCAATTCAAGGGGTACCAGGAAGTGCAGTGATGTTCCCAGGAGTGTGCACAGGGCGTTGAAAGCCGGTTATGTTAATCCCGGGTCGACCACCGACATAACTCTCCAATCGTCTCGAATCGATCCCTTCAAACAACCGTTCATCAATCATTGTGATGATCCGTCTCACATCCCTCCTTTCCCGAGAATTCCAGCGCTTAGGAGACCCAATTTTTTGGCGTATATCCTTCAACCTGTATGCCAATCCATCCCTAACCAGCTTCAAAGTATGATCCCCGAACTTGTGGAGTTCGCTACACGCCATTAAGCAGTTTCTTTGAAGTTTACTACGGTAAACAACGAAAGGTTTGTCGATGAGTGTATATTGAGATAGCTGGTTGATATCGGAAAGATCAAGCTTTGGAGGAGTGAAGTTGACACGCCTCGATAAGATTCAACAGCCACCGGAGATCTTCTACACGTTCCTTGATGACAATGCGCCTTATGAAGATGAGAAGTGACTTGATAAATTCGCGTTGTCGCAGCTTGAGAATTGTCTCATGCACCTATACTTTGGCAAGGTACATGTCTTCGATGTCATTGAGAGACAAATTCTCAAAGTCAGCTTCAGAGAAAGCATAGTCCCGTTCATCTTGTCGCTTGACTACGATCTTCTTTAGGAATGTGTAGTCCCACTTAGACGAAAGGTCAACGTGTATGATGGCAACGATATCTTTAGAACTATGTACGGCATGTTGAGACTTCGAACCCGACAGCCTTCGTAGTAGATTCGCCGGCGCTCGCTGATGAATCCCATACAATGCATCTCGGTCGTATGCTTCCACCGTGTTGGAGAACAAGTGATTGGCACGTTCCTCAATGGCTATGCAGTTTGAGTAGACAACGCTGGGAATGGAAGTGTCAACGATGTAGCGTATTTTCTTGAATCATCGCCACCATGGAGAAGAAATTCCAGGTCTCTGTTGAAGAAATATCGGAAGGGAATCCTTGGTTCATTTGGTTGGCCAATTGTTGGTAGAGGTTTGGTCCAATCGGTGTAGTATGGAGGGTTGTCCCTTTGTGTGAAGTCAATGTTTGCTTCCGGGTTGAGCCAATCCATGTTGTTAGACATAGCTCGAGCAATGTTTTCAAGGTGATATTCGACCTCGAGGGCACTTTCAGAGCCGTCTTTTAGAAGTTGAAACGCTTCATTCTTGATTCGCTTCAACTCAGATTTCGTCATTTTCTTCACATGGAACTTTTCTTGCAGAATTTTAGCATGCTCCAATGTAGAACCGTCTACCACGTTCTGACCTTCTTCAGGTAGGAGTGTTGTTAACAAGAGTAGCAAACCATTCAAATTCCATTGTTTTATCGTCATCTAGCCATGATACGACGCCACCAAGCGTCTTCTTCTTCTTCTTTTTCCAAGGCCTAGATGATGATTCTGGTTTCTGAACTTGTTTGGGAGAGGTGGGTTGTTTTAGGGGCTCAAGGACCTCTTCATCGTCACCACCCGTATACTCAAAGTGATCATCGGTTTTCTGAGTCAGGGTTGGTAACTCGGAATCGCCCCGAGGTTTTTCAAGAGAAGAACGAGGAGGAGATTTTTGTTGAACATGAGGCCGTTGTGGAGGAGGTTGCATCATAGAAGATTCACCGCGCTTCGACGCTTAGGTGCGAGTCTTTATCCTTATCCTTGTCTTCATCGCCTCTAGGACGTTTAGACTTTTCACTTCAATCTACAAGCTTCTTGAAGTTGGTAGTCCAAAGAATGCTTGAAACAGCTTTCCTTCATCGAAGTAAATGTCCCTGCATCGCGCGACATTTGTGTAACAAGCTTGGCCACCAATTCATTATCCGAGAAAACTACCGGATCGGTTGGATTGATTGTGACGGTTAAGGGCGTTGATCGAATAGTTTGCTTGGCGATCTGCATAAGATTTGGATAAAGTTGTTTGGTGAACAACTCCTTTATGACTTTAGGAACGTTCCGAAGGTACTTTTCGTGTAGCCTTCGATCATTTCGTTCAGTTCCTCTTGACGGTGATTTTTCATGAATTTCTGAACAAACTTCCTTTCTCCTTTCATCTTTTCATGCTCGTCATACAGATGTCGTATGTGATCAAGAAAGAAATTCAAAGCTTTTGTTGAGCACGCTTTTTCTTCTCGACTTGTTTGACAGCTTTGGTAATCCGTTCATGAGCTTGAGAAATCCAAGATTTAGATGGTTTCTTCACGGATTTGGATGATGATTTGGTTGACTTCTTTGATGGTGGTGGTGAAGAGTGAGAAGACGAATCTGATGATGAAGAGATATGAGGAGACTCTCGATCCTTCGGAGGTTCAGAGGTTTCTTCCTTTGATCGTGCAGGACTATCTAGAAGAAACGTATCATAATCAACATCTTTATCTTTTTCGGACTTCTCGGTTTCCGGTTCCTCAAACTCATATTCGATAGTATCCTCCACAAGCTTTTGTTGTTGCTTAAGAGTGGTGGCACCACTCCTTATCGGGTTGATTAACCGCATCGAGATGGTTCAGAGTGGGCAAGACCACTTGATCCTCCGGGACCACCCATTTAGTCTTTAGCAAATTCTTCAGCTTTGTGTTGGTGTCTAAGGAATTTGATCGTCTTCTTGTAAACATTTTCCGGTGGCTCTTTATCACTCTCCGAGCTTTCATCATAAGGTACAAGTACATGAGTCTTCCCTTTTCTTTGTCACCGAGGACTTGGAGGTTTTACCGAAGGATTGTCATCCTTGCGTTTCAGAGTAGGTAATCTCTTCATCTATGTCAGCATTCTTTCGAGCTTTCGCCCACAAGCTTTCTTTGCGGTTCAGGAGTGGGAATAGGTTCAGCTTCCTTTACGGGAACAATCCTTTTACGAGGAGGATTCCTTTTGGGAAACTTCCTATAAATATCAGACTTGTGACACTTCAAAGATCGCCTTCTTCGGTCCTCCGAGTAGGTGTACCGTAAGATTTTTCATCAAGATGACCAACTTTGCCTTCTTTACGCTAACCGATACCTTTTATATGTTTCAAGCTTTTTGATTTCTGTTGTTAGAAGGTGATCAGTAATACCGCACCTGTTTCTTTGTTGATGATTCTTTGATTCTGACAGATAATATGGGTTCAGTCAATATGTCGTGATTATCCGGGTCATTGAGCCTCATGGGGATATCAGGATGAAGTCCAAGTGCTCTCTGGATCAACAGTTTGGTGTATCCGACATAGGGAATCTTGGAGCCAAGCTTCTTGTGAAATAGCATCATGTCCTCCCATATCGGTGCTTCGATTTCAATGTCCTTCTTGTTGATCAATGACCGTAAATTTGCAGTTCCATGAGCTTGGGATGCTCATAGCCACCGCCACGCACGTGAGACCGATTTGGTGATGATCATGTAGAGTGTTCTCCATGGTTGAGGAATATACTTCAGCTCCACGTGAGAGTGCTTAGTAATAATTCTTGAAGCTTCATCATAACCAATATCTATCAAGAATTTCGAACTGCCTCTTCAGTAGGGGTAGCAAAGAAGTCGGTTGGAGCGATGTCGGAATGATGAGACAGCCCGTAAGTCAGCAGGAGTGATAGTGACTTGTTTGTGATTAAGTGTCACATTCATCGCACTTTGACCGTGATCCTCTGCATAGAATCCCGTAATTGTTGAATGTAGACCTTTGGAACTGTGGCGAGTGTGAGAGCATGTTCCGGTAGGGATGATTCCTGAGAATATCCACTGCAATGAGACAAGAAGATTCCGAGCATGTGAGGGTGTCAAAGTCAACCCTAAGGTTGTTCTTTCCAATCTTTCTCGGATAGCCATTTGGGAAGATATCAGCAATTGTAAGAACCTCAGGTGCATCCACATTCATTTGTTCACCATGTCGGATCTGAAATAACATTAGCCAAAAGAACCAACATATCGAAAGACATAATGTTAGTCAATAGAAGGTCTTATTGTCTAGTTATTGAATGTACAGTGTCAATGATTGTTACGAGTCCTAAGTCACTTGTTTGTCCAATAGTCCAATGATGTCGTGAAATGTTACGTGAGTTAGTTAACTTTAAGTTTTAAAGTTTATGTTATCACTTATTTTTCACAACATATCAAACGTTTAAGTTTATTAGTGACATTATTGGATTCGTGACGTTATGATTAGTTTATTAACAAGTTTGTACACGTAACAATTCATAATGAAGGTCAATCAAGGCATAGGCGTAGAATTGGCAAAGTTTAAGCGTAAACAGTGAGTTGCATACGTAGAGGCGAAAGCTTGCGCGTAGGATCCTAACTTACGCGTAAGAAATGTTACGCGTAGGAAAAAGGGGACCTTATGCGTAGAGCTTACGCGTAGGCTTATTTATACCTTACGCGTAAGGCTTACTCGTAAGAGTAGACCTTATGCGTAGAGGTCATCAAGCACGCATATCCTTCACAGGATACGCGTAGTCCCATTGTAGAACCTTACGCGTAATAGTTATGCGTGGAATTATTCTTACGCATAACTTGACTACGCGTATGGTAATCCTTATGCGTAGAGTTTCAAATGACCTTGATTCTGAAGAATAAGTTCATCAAATCTTTAATATTAACACAAAACTTCATTTTATCAACAAAACATGGCATGAATCATTCGTTAATAGTTACGCGTAGAAAGTCATATGCGTAGGTCAAAACCCTAAGGGTTAAGAATTACGCGTATGATTTTTAACCATAGGATATGCACCATATAAATTCTGGTAGGTCTAGAGTGTTGTTAGAGTCTTTAGCCCAAGTATTAACATCTAATTCGTTGAGAATCAAAATTACCCAAAGTTATGAACATTAAACCCTAATTCCAAATTGTTAAACAATTAGTGTTTCTGGGTGGTTAATAACCATGAAAATCATCAATTCAACAACATATGACCATAACCCAACAATCTTTTAGACCAAAACACTTCACATTCGAAAATACCCAATTTGACTCAAGAACCCTAATTTTCAAAAATCATTAATACGTGTTTCTGGGTGGGTTTTGATGGTTAAAATGATATCCTTGATGTATTAGAAGCGTTTAGACACAATCCATTTAACCAAAAACACACACAATGATTGTGTGTTCATACGCTTATGCGTAGAACACATAATCACGCGTAACACAATTTTTAGCCGTAGGATTTGCATGAAATTAAAAACCTTAGCTTAAAACATGTTAAGATCGTTAAACCACTTACAAAATGATGATCAAAGTAACGGATTTCTTGAATGAATCTTAGGCGTAGATGTTAAAAGTTGAAAGTAATAAATGTGAAGTGAATGAGTAGGTGGGAGGTGTTTTATTAAATTTAACTTTAACATTTTGACAGTTTTGCTCCCCCACCTTTTCCTTTTTCAAACAAAGCCATTTAACTTCCATTTTGGTTACCAAACAAAGATTTTAAGAAAGAAACTTGACGACACTCCCCTCGACTTAAGAAATAATGAAAGGTTATAAATTTAGTCCGAGGAGTGTCATTTAACCATAAAAGTTTACCACCATTGATAAAAGAAACAACCGGATATATAACATGCAAGTACACAGATGTTTTGAAGCAGTTAAGTGATATTTTTCTCCCCTCAACACTTGATCGAAAAAATACTGAATTTTGAAAGATTATAGTGTTGACGGAAGAAACGTACTTGCCATGTTGAAAGAAAATTAGATTAGAAGAATATTTTTGTTGTTTTATCCGGTTTTATATTTTTGTATTTTGTTTTTGAAAATAATATTTACAAAAGAGTTTTTGGTGTTTGACAGTGTTTTAAGACTGCTTTTAGGAGGTCATCCAATTCCTCTTGAGTCAAACACCTCATACCAATCCGGTGGACCAACTCATTAAACCTAGTGGTAGGCAAGGCTTTGGTGAGAAGATCTGCCAATTGGTATTCGTCGACTCCACAAAATATAATTCAACAGCACTGCTCCACGTGGTCCTTGATGAAATGATATCGAAGATCGATGTGCTTTGATTTCGAAAGTGCTGAATCGAAGTTGCACGAGATTGCAATGGCACTCCGATTGTCGCAGACATCGATTCTGTCAAATACGTAACCATAGTCTTTGAGTTGTGTTCTCATCCAGATGACTTGAGCACAACACGCCGACATGGCTACATATTCTGCTGCGGTTGAGGACAACGATGTACAATCCTCGCTTCTTCGATTGCCATGACACCAGTTTATCACCAAGAAATTGTAAAGCTCCTTAAGTACTTTTCCGTGAGTCTAAGCATCCTGCGTGGTCGCATCGAAAAAGCGATTAGTTCAAAACCATAATCCTTCGGATACCAGATCCCCAAGTTAATGGTTCCCTTGATGTATCGGAGGATTCTTTTAGGCTCAGAGAGGTGGGTTTCAGCTTGGTCGCGACCGATAACGGAGCATAGATAAACGGCAAAGACAATATCAGGTCCGCTAGCTGTTAGATACATGAGAGACCCAATAATACTACGGTATTTTGTAGGGTCCACCAATTTCCCATGTAAATCAGCTTCTAGCTTCTTGGTATGAGCCATTGGTGTGGCATAGGTGTCACATGTTTTCATTCCAAATTTGTTTAACAATTCAAGGGCATATTTGGACTGACTCAAGAAAATACCACCGGGTGATTGATGAACTTGTAGTCCTAGAAAGAACGTGAGTTCACCCATCATGGACATTTCAAAATTTTTCTTCATTAGTTTTGCAAAAGCGATTGAAAACTTTTTATGTGTAGACCCAAAATGATGTCATCCACGTAAATTTGAACAATTAAGATATGTGGCCCGTTATATTGTATAAAAAGAGTTGGGTCAACCGAACCTTTGGTGAAATTATTAGCAATGAGGAAGGATGATAGCTTATCGCACCATGCCCGAGGAGCTTGTTTGAGACCATACGAGCTTTGTTCGTTTGTAGACGTGATTCGAAACTCGTGATCAACGAATCCATCCGGTTGGTCGACATAAACCGTTTCTTTAAGTTGTCCATTGAGAAACGCAGTTTTGACATCCATCCGATAGACCGTCATATTCATATGAGCCGCGAACGCTAGAAATATCCGAACAACCTCAAGACGAGCAACCGGAGCAAAAGATTCTTCAAAGTCAATACCCTCTTCCTGACGATAACCCTTAGCCACCGTGACGTGACTTATTTCGATAACATTTCCTTCAAAGATCCAATTTGTTTTTCCAAATCCATTTGAGACCAATGACGACCCTGGTCTTTCAACCAGCCCCATACTTCAAGACGTTTGAATTGGTTGAGTTCTTCTTGCATGGATTCAATCCACTTGTCTTTTGTCATTGCGTCTTTGATGTTTTTAGGTTCAGATTGGCAGACGGTGAGTGCATAAATGCAATGTTCACCGTCTGTGTGAAGACGTTGTCTCGTAACGACCGGTTGATTCGGGTTGCCAATAATGTTTTCCAGAGGATGGTCTTTCGTCCATCTATGTGTGGAGGGTTGATGTTGGTATACATTGTGCGATTCTGAGGATTCAAATGGTTTGTTGAAGATTCCGACATCCGGTGCGCAGCCTCATTAGCAAACGGGTTGAAGAACGATTTGGATCAAAATCTGCAGTGGGGGTACTTCATTCGTAACATCATCACCAGCTTCATCATTGTTGGAAGCGTTTGTTCAACTGTTGTGGTGGAGTCAATGGTGTAGGTGCATCCGCAAAGAGTTGTTGTAGCGGTGTATCGTATAAGAGTATTATCGTTGAGCAATGAAACAAATGGATACACCGAGCACGCTCATCAATATCGCCACCAACAAATGGAGCAAATAACCTTTCCATTTGTTGACGAGTAAGTCGGGGCTTTGTTCAAATGATGATGGGGTTTGGGGAAGTTTAAGCGGTTGTGTCCGGTTCCAAGTCGTTATACTCGTAAGCCATTTCCGTAAGTTCATCAAAATGAGCATGAATCGTTTCCATCACCTGCTTTGTACGACGATTCCAGATTCGGAAACCTTTTGAATTATCACAGTATCCGATAAAGACTCCAATGTCCGCTTTGGCTTTGAGCTTTCCAAAGTCATCACGATCATTATTCGGATAGCAAAGAGATCCAAATACATGAAAGTGTTTTAGATTCGGTTTTCTGATATGGACGAGCTCGAAAGGTGTTTTGTTGTATGCTTTGTAATCATAGAACGGTTTTGAGTATAGCATGCAATAGATACAGCTTCTGCCCACAAGTAATCTGAAGTTTAGCATTGATTAACATTGTTCTTGCAGCTTCCACTAACGTTCGGTTTCGTCTTTCGACAACTCCGCTTTGTTCTGGTGTACGTGCAATAGATGTCCGATGTCGAATTCCCACTTTCTCATAGAATTCACGAAGAGTTTGATTAACAAATTCTGCCTCTATCTGTCTCTCGATTAGTCGAACGGTGTTTCGTAGGTGAACTTGTATTTTCGTGAGAAAGGTGATGATCATCTGTGGAGCTTGATCTTTGCTTACAAGAAAGTAGACCCAAGTCCAGCGTGAATAGTCATCAACAATTACTAAGATGTAGCGTTTGCCATTGATCGCTTGCACGCCGATCGGGCCACACAAATCCATGTGAAGAAGATGAAGCACATGCCGAGAGCTGTGTTCCACCTTTGAAGGAAAATGAGCACGAGTGCTTTTGCCTTGTTCACAAGCCGAGCAAAGGTGATCTTTAGAATACCCAAACCGTGGGAGTCCTTCAACTAGTTTGTGTCGAGCAAGGTTGGTGATGGTTTGAAAGTTTAGATGTGAGAGACGACGGTGCCATAGCCCGGATTTTGTTGATGTTGCCTTTGAAAGTAAACAAATGGGAGATGAAGCAACCATGTCTTTCATAGAGATAGTGTAGAGATTAGAATTACGCGATCCGCATATAAGGTCATTTCCTTGTAGATCACTTAATGAAACAAGTTTTCTCCCTGAAAGCAACCTCCAAATCTCCATCACAAAACCGACCTACTGAAAACAGATTATGACCGAGGCCTTCCACATAGTAAACCCCGCTAATTTCGATGTTCCCATTGACATAGTCTCCGAGCCCATGATAGCGCGAAGTGATCATTCCCGAACCCGACAAAGTGCCAATGAACTTTGCAATAAAGTTTGATAACACTTTAAGATTGCCTGTCATGTGTCGGGAACATCCGCTATCAACAATCCAGAGAATGATCTCAGATCACCGCATTACACAATAATGCATCTAATAACGGATGGAATAGAAGTAGATGTGGAACCCGAAATGTTAGAGGGTTCCGTAGCAAGTATAGTAGATATACACACATCAATAGCTTTAGGTATCCACTTAAATCCTAGTGTGTTATATATCCATTTCTGCCATCTATAACTAGTCTTTGCTTTAGTCTTAGTGAATGCACTAGGTGGTACTACATTCCTAGGAGGTGAAACTGAGCTACAGTGGACAGAATGCGCTTCTTAGAATCTAAAGAGGGCGGTCTACCAAGCACAGACTTAGAAAGATTAGTGGGCCTAGAGGTATTCCCGTTCTTAGGATTCCTTAAACGAGAGATGATAGCTTTAGCAACACATTTATCATGACAATAATTCATACTTTTACGACAAATAACACAAGGTGCATCGATCAATATCAAAAGTACTTAACGGTTTAGCATTCGTTACATCACTATTTCTATTACATTTGTCCGACGCAATATCTATAGTGGAGGCAACGTGAGTCTTATTCATAGTCCTAGGGTGTTCTTCTACTTTAGCATTTCTGATTGATCTTTTCTTAGGTCGCAACTTCCTATTCTTCGATTGAGTGCTCCTAGGCCGTGAAGTGCGGACGTTTGGAAAAGGCTCAACTATTCCTGCTTTCAGAGAAGGAAGCACGTTAGCTACTTGTGATTTGGCAGTAGGGATTCTATGTGCATGAGTACTAAGTGTTACTCGGGCTAATCTCTTAATGATGGTTGGCGGAAGTTGTTCATACTTTCCTAACATTTCTCTTAACTTGAGGATAGTGTGAATCGATCTTGATTTTCGACCTAACATTTCCAAAGAAAATGCATAACTTCTTTAGTGTGTGCAAGATAATGATCAAGTTCATTTGATGCTTCATCACGAGTCTTTTGAGTAAATCAAATATGACACCATATTCCTTTTAACTTTTACAAGTTCTTGTTCATATTTTGAGATTTGACACTTAAAAGACACGCTTTGATCATCCAGTTGCTCAATTTTAGGATCAGAAGATTTTGCACGCAATCGGGCGATTTTGTGTTGAAAAGCAATTTGTTGATCGTGAATATCTTTTTGACACCAATTAAGACGACGTATTGCATTTGAAAGTTCGCTTGACAATCGTTTGTTTTCAACTTTTAAGGACTCGACCAAGCACATTATAGTGTTCTCAACATTTATCACGTAATCAACAAAGATCGCAGAGGTATGATCAAATGCATATGACAAAGAATTCAATAACACAACATTATGGACATCAGCACAGATGACATCTTCCAAGAGTCGATCAACATCTTTTCTCAACATTTTCTTTTTACGCTTAGTGTTTAGAAATAGATGTTTCTCTTTTCTCGAAAACGACCTTCATCACTCCAAGTTCCTTATGAAAATCCTTTTCCCAGGCTAATGCACAATTTTTCAAATTTTTAACATTAGGTAAAAGATTTTTCTCAAAAATGTCTCTTTGTTCTCGCGCCAGAGGCGATTGAAAATGATCAATTTTGATTTCAGAATGATATTCTATCTCATGTTGTAAAATTTTGAGGTCATCCATGAAAATGTCAAAATATCGAAGAATTTTTCGATTTTCGTGTTTTGAGTTTACTTCACCGATGGAAGGTAAAGGACCATAAATTTGTGCATAATCTGGTTGGGGATTAACATTAGAAGACTCAGTTGTTTTGATGATAACCCTTGGTGTGTTAGAAGAATCTGCTGGTGTGACGAAAGTGACCGCTTTTGAATAGTTAAAAGGTTTGTTGTAAACAACTTTTTCTAATTTTGATCGACTCTCGCCTTCTGCATCTAATTCCTCTTGACGATGATATTCAACAACACTCATAAATGTAATTATCAACTTTATATTCTCGTGACCGAAACTTCAGGATTTGGTTTGAATGCTTTTGTTGAAAGCTTAGGTTTGTAATCCGCAAGATTCGGTCCATATCCATTTGGATTGGGTTTTAAAGTAAACTTTTCAATGGTTGTGACCGACTCGCCATGTTTGTAAACAACAGCTTTAAACTCTTTAAGTTTGTTTTGCAAGCCGATGATTTCTTCAAGATGATCATCTATTCGCTTCGTTGAATGCTTTTTGTATGCAGAGAACTGCTTTTGACAAGTTAACAACTCAGTCTTAGCTTTTTGATTTTCCAAGGTGAGAGCGTTAATTTGCTTTTTATGTTCATGTTTCGCTTGTTCTATTTCGCATAACAAAGCATTCTTCGGCTGCTAGATCACGATCCGTCGCTTCTAAATATTTTTCATTTTGATAAGATTTGGCAAAGGTCGCTTCAAAACCGCTTTTTCACGTTTTTCTTGAGTTTTGAAAAAGTTGAGTTGCTTTTGTAAACATTCAAAATCCTTTGTTAACAGTGCATTTTTGCTTTTCAAGTCCTGATTAATGGCATGACATTCTTCCACTATGGTTTGTTGGTCTTGTATTAAACGAGCAAAATCTTGATGAGGCAAAAGTTCGGCGTGTTCAACGTGAGTCACAACATGATCATTATAGAGATCCTCAAGTATAACCACGGAGTCAATTTGATTATCAAGGGAAACCGCTTGGTCATCTTGATCGTCAAATATAACTACGGGTCTAGTTGAAAATCGCCAGAATGAGATGTGGATGACTCATTTTGAACATTCTGAGCCTTGCCGGATTCAGATGTTGGCGGAGATAGTAGATCAGAGATGCATATGGTTTGTTCGGTACCGAGACAAGCCATCAGTGTCATACATCGGGCCTGTGTCACTCATGTGTAACTCATGCATATTAGCCATCAACATAACAACTGCATTGGCCTGCAAGTCCTCCATATCATCATCCGAGTCAAGCATTTGCCATAAAACTCGTTCTTTGTCGTGAGATCCACCAGCCTTCATCCTTAAGAGCCAAAAGAAGAGCCTCTTTGAAATAAGCACTGCCTCTAGTCCTTGGCTTTGGGCATGCATTAGCCAGTGTCCCTTCTCATTGCAGTTGTAGCATCGAAGACCATTCAACCCATTTGAGCATTTCCCTGTTCCACCAATTGAGCTCGATTGTTATTCCTACCCACAACATTAAACCCTTGACCACCGCCCATTTGACGACCATAACCACGATCTCAACTTCAACTCGCCCATTGTTCACAAATGCTTGATTCCTTGTATTAGATGAGGAACGAATACGGTTGTTGGATTTGTTGGTATAACGGCTAAAGGCATTAGCAATCATAGCAAATCCTTGTTGCAATTCGAACGGATCGGATTCCTCATTAGCTTCAGCTTGAGCATTGTTGTTGTTGTATGGAACCAATTGAGTTTGTTGAGATGGAGGTTGTGAAGGATCATATAGTGTGATTGTAGCAGCTTGGTTGAGTTGTGGTTGAGGAGAATAACTGCTTTGAGCATATAAGGCAAGTTGTTGATTTTCCGGATGTGTCGGTGGAGCAATTTGAGCACGGAGAATCCTTTCCCTATCAACTTCCTTTTCATGAGGTTTCAAGTAATCGTACAACAATCCGTAGGTAGACTGATGCATGTTTTTCGCTTGACGGAGAAAAATGACATACTTCTCCCATTCAGGACCAAGACTACTTAGGAACTTAGTATTCACCGCAATTTTGGCATGTTGATGTTGTGTTTATCCAAATCATTGATGATGTCTGAAAATCGGTGATGATAAGACTCTAGTGTCTCTCCGTGTTCAATCATGAAGTGTTCATACGCCAAGTAAATTTTGGATTCCAAATCTTCCGATTGAGTACGATCCTTCCATAAGAAGACTAATATGATCCCACATTTTCTTTGCAGTCTTTTGAGCATCAACACTACGAAGAATTAGGTTTGGTAATCCTAGGAGGATATATTCCATTGCAAGCTCATCTGCTTCATAGTGTAGAAGTTCTTGAGGATTCAAGTCTGCAAAAGTAGCAATGTTCGTTTGTTCATCTCTTGGTGGAATGGCATTTGGATCTCCCGGTACAATGACAGTAGGCATCTCAAATGGACCTTCCAAGATAACCTTCTTTAAGAACTTTCCATGTGGCTTCTTTAGATCACAAAACCTAAAGAACCTTATCACCCATTGATCGTAGTTTCCTGGAGTGAGCATTGGAGGTCTATCAAGTGATCCGACCTCATGAATTGATTGTTGGTTGCTTAAAGTTTCAAACATCTTTGCAAACCAAGTGGGTTCCTTCATAGTGATCCTTGATGGATGTTGATTAAAGTCATTTGTGTACGGTTGAGCTTGAAGACTTGGTGGTGGTTGAACCATTTGAGGTTGTGGATTTGCAGAAGTTGTGGAGTATGTTGTTGGTTAAATTGTTGTTGATAAATTGCTTGTTGTTGATTCCATTGTTGATGTTGTGGACTTAGTTGTTGTTGTCGCTGAGGATAAGTGTAAGGGAAATAGTTAGAGTATGGTGGTTGTGACATGTTGAAAACTTGTGTTGGTAAAATGGATCTTTGTAGTCGAATGAAACTTTGTTGATGAAGTGTCCTTAAGCGTAGAACAGACAAGAACCAAGTAGCACTTATGCGTAAAAACACCAAAGTTACGCGTAACAATAAGGAGTTACGCGTAGGATTTAGCTTACGCGTAAGTAGGAAAAAAAACTAAAGTTAGGCGTAGACAAAAGTTAGGCGGAGAAAGTTAGGCGTAGGATTTTCTTATGCGTAAGACTAGGCTTAGGCGTAGGAAAAATCTTAGGCGTAGGATTTCTACGCGTAAGCTTATGCTTATGCGTAATTTTAGGTTTTTTGCCCAAGTGATCTTTTACACTATCACAAAGGCAAAAGATATCCAAAGTCGACGTATTTTCAGACTTATCCAAGTAAGAAAACACGGAATAAACCACAAAAATGAAGATCAAACCAAGGAAGCACTTACGCGTAGTTTTAGGGTTTTACTACGCGTAGAAATGCTCGAAATTTTGATTTTGTCCAAAAGTGTTTCTAAACCAGTTTTTGTGTGATAAAATAGCTTCAATAACACCAAAATACACAAAAGTGTGAAACTTGATAAACTAAAGCCTCTAAAACAGCTTTCAGTAGGATAGAACCTCGCTCAAAAACTCGATCAAAAACAACTATCCACGATAAAGTTTGAAACTTTTGCCAAAAACAAGTATTTTAACACCTTAAAACATTGAAAGTACAAGAATCTTGGATTAAATAGTGTAAAAACAAGTTTTTAAGCGAACCAAAGTATCAAATGTGCGTTTTAGGCGTAGGACCGAAACCCACTTCAAAAACAAACACGATTCACCCAACTAGTAGGCGATTGATACCACTGTTAGGTCACAAGGTT
Organism: Chrysanthemum makinoi; assembly: GCA_910596185.1. NCBI lineage: Eukaryota > Viridiplantae > Streptophyta > Magnoliopsida > Asterales > Asteraceae > Chrysanthemum > Chrysanthemum makinoi. Next base: position 226,987,773 of record OU343220.1, read on the forward strand.
TACCACACAAGCTTATAAGAAAGATAGAGAGGCGATTGAACAAGATCTAACACACACACACATGATATTAAAGACGGTTAGGCGTAGGTATGTGAAAGAGAGAATAACTTGAACAACCAACCTTCAAATGAAGGTTTACATAAGGTATTTATAGGCAAGGAGCTAGGGCAACACTCCTACTCCTTCCCTTTCACCTATGGGCTTGGGCCTAAGCTCATGGGCCTTCTACATAAGCTTAAGGCTAATAACAAACATAAAGGCCATAATAAGCTAACTATTACATATGAGTAACTAACACTTGAATAAGGTTTAGGAGTGATTCCAACACTAAAGATGTCTTAAACGTTAGTGGAAACATTCGCTCTGAAAATCAAGAATTGTTGCACACTATCGTTGAGTTAAAAGCTAAATTAAGAAAGTATGAACAAGATAAGATTAGTAACATAAATGTCCTTGCACCTGGAATGCTTAAAATTGACACTAGAACGCCTAATGACAAACCACAAGATAATAATTTGCTTCCTTCCACTGATACAGGAATAGTTGCCTCTTTTCCCAACGTTTGCACTTCACAGCTTAAGAGCAAAACCAGGAAGAATAGGAAGTTGCCACGTAAGAGAAGAACAATAAAGACCTCTGAAGTAGAAGAACACCTTAGGACCTTGAATAACACTCAAGTTGCATCTACTTTAGACATTGCGTTAGACAAATGTAATAGAAAAAGTGATGTAATGAATGCTGAATCTTTAAGTACTTTGAATGTTATGTTTGAAGCATCTTGTGTTGGTTGTCGTAAAAGCATGTTTTCTGGTTTTCATGATAAATGTGTTGCTAAATCTATCTTATCTCGAAAGCGGAATAATAGAAAACGGATTACCTCTAGGCCCACTAATGCTTCTAAGTGCTACTGGGTAAACCGCCCTCTAGTATTTCACATTTCACGATCATTGATGTACCCATAGAACCGACTTCACCTCCTAGGAAGAAAGTATCACCTAGTGCATTCACTAAGACCAAAGCAAAAACTAGTTGGACTTGGCAGAAATGGTTACAACATACACCCGAATTTAAATGGATTCCTAAAATCATTAACATGTGTGTTTCAACTATGCAGAACGGAACCCTTTAACTCTTCGGGTTCCACCTCTACTTCTATTCCACCTATGTCATCTCTGTGTAATGCAGGTGATACAGATCATCCTCTGGATTGTTGATAGCGGATGTTCCTGGCACATGACAGGCAATCTCAAACTGTTATCAAACTTTGTTTCAAAGTTCATCGATCGTCAGGTTCGGGAATGATCACTTCGCAGCTATCATGGGCTATGGAGATTACATCAATGGGAACATCGAAATTAGCACGGTTTATTATGTGGAAGGTCTCGGTCACAATCTCTTTTCTGTCGGTCAATTTTGTAATGGAGATTTGGAAGTTGCTTTTAGGGATAAAACTTGTTTCATTCGTGATATACAAGGAAACGATCTTATGTCTGGAAACCGCACATCCAGTCTTTACACAATCTCCATGAAAGACATGATTGCTTCATCTCCCATCTGTCTACTTTCTAAGGCAACATCTACAAAATCTTGGCTGTGGGATCGTCGTCTTTCACACTTGAACTTTCAAACCATAACCAATCTTGCACGATACAAACTAGTTGAAGGTCTTCCAAGGTTTTGGTATTCTAAAGATCATCTATGCTCAACTTGTGAACAAGGGAAAAGCACTCGTGCTCACTTTCCTTCAAAGGTGGAACACAGCTCTAAGCATGTGCTTCATCTTCTTCACATGGATTTGTGTGGCCCGATGCATGTGCAGACGATTAATGGCAAACGCTACATTCTTGTAATTGTTGATGACTACTCAAGATGGACTTGGGTTTATTTTCTTTGAAGTAAAGATCAAGTTCCACATATGATCATCACCTTTCTCACGAAAATTCAAGTTCAAATTCGAACACGTCAGACCAGTCGAACGGACAAAGGAACCTGAATTTGTGAATCAAACTCTTCGTGAATACTATGAGTAAGTGGGAATTGAGCATCAAACATCAATTGTACGTACACCAGAACAAAACGGAGTTGTTGAAAGACAAAACCGTACGTTAGTTGAAGCTGCAAGAACGATGTTAATTAATGCAAAACTTCCAGATTACTTATGGGCAGAAGCCTTGTCAACTGCATGCTACACTCAGAACCGTTCTATGATAACCAAACACCACAATAAAACACCTTGTGAGCTTATCCATAACCGCAAACCAAATCTCAAACACTTTCATGTATTTGGTGGTCTCTGTTACCCGAATAATGATCGTGATGAATTTGGAAATCTCAAGGCTAAAGCTGACATTGGAGTCTTCGTTGGATACTGTGAAAACTCAAAGGGATACCAAATCTGGAATCGTCGTACAAGGGAGATTTTGGAAACAATTCATGCTAATTTTGATGAGCTTACAGAAATGGCTTACGAGCAAAAGCGACTTGAAACCCGGACATATAACCGCCTTAACTTCCCCAAACCCCATCATCACCGAACCAAGCTTACAAACTTACTCGTCGTCAAATGGAGCGACTCTTTGCTCCTCTATTTAGTGATGATATTGATCAAGCGTGCTTCATATGTATCAAATGTTTCATGCTCAACCCGATAATAATCTAATCACGATACACTGAAACAACAACAAGCATTCTTTGATGCACTTCCAATTGATTCTACAATAACAGCCGAACAAACCGCATATAATGACGCTGAACCAGCTGATGATATTTTGAATCATGATGTACCTACACCCGCAGATTATGATCCAAATGCGTTCTTTAACCCTTTCGCTAATGAAACTGCAACTTCAGATGTTGCGGAATCATCTACAAGCCATTTGAATCCACCAAATTTGCATAATGTATATCAACATCAACCCTCCACACATCGTTGGACTAAATACCATCCTCTTGTGAACATTATTTGAAACCCGAATCAACCAGTCGTAACTAGACAACGCCTTCAGACTGACGTTGAACATTGCATTTATGCACTTACCGTTTGTCAATCAAACCCAAAACATTAAAGAAGCAATGACTTATGACAACTGGATTGAATCCATGCAAGAAGAACTAAATCAGTTTAAATGTCTTGAAGTATGGGAATTGGTTGAAAAACCAACAGGGGTCTATGTTGTCGGTCTGAAATGGATTTGGAAAAACAAGTTAGATGCTGAAGGTACGGTTATCGAAATAAGTCATCGGACTGGTGGCTAAGGGTTATAGACAAGAAGAAGGGATTGACTTCGAGGAATCATTTTCACCGGTTGCTAGACTTGAGGTCATGCAGATTTTTACATTCGCATGCTCACATGAACATCACGGTCTATCAGATGGATGTCAAAACCGCTTTTCTGAATGGTAAACTGAAGGAAACGGTATATGTTGGTCAACCAGAAGGATTTGTTGATCCATAATTCCCCAATCACGTCTACAAACTGAACAAGGCTATCTACGGTCTCAAACAAGCCCCTCGGGCGTGGTATGATGAGTTATCATCCTTTCTCCTATCACATAATTTTGTCAAAGGATCGGTCGACCCAATACTGTTTATACAATATCACGGGGCACACATTTTAATCGTTCAAATTTATGTGGAAGACATCATTTTTGTGTCAACCCATAAAAGTACTCAAACGCTTTTTCAAAACTAATGAAAACACATTTTGAAATGTCAATGATGGGTGAACTTACGTTCTTCTTAGGACTACAAGTTCATCAATCACCCCGTGGTATTTTATTAAGTCAGTCCAAATATGCTCTTGAAATTTTAAACAAACATGGAATGCAAAGCTGTGATACCTATGCTACATCAATGGCACATATAAACAAACTGGATGCTGATTTGCATGGGAAATTGGTTGACCCTACCAAATACCGAAGTATTATTGGGTCTCTCATGTATCTAACGACCTAGACCGACATTGTATTTTCTGTATATATTTGCTCCTGTTATCAGTCAAGACCAACTGAACGTCACCTCACTGAGGCTAAAAGAATCCTACGATACGTCAAGGGAACCATTAATTTGGGGATCTAGTATCTGAAGGATTCTGGTTTTGAAGTAATAGCTTTTTCAAACGCTGATCATGCAAGATGCTTAGATTCTCGGAAAAGTACTTCAGGTGGTTTGCAATTCCTTGGTGATAAATTAGTGTCACGGCAATCGAAAAAGCAAGATTGTACATCGTTGTCCTCAACAGAAGCAGAATATGTAGCCATGTCGGTGTGTTGTGCTCAAGTCATTTGGATGAGAACACAACTCAAAGGTTATGGTTACGTATTTGGACAGTAATCCCGTGTACTGTGACAATCGAAGTGCTATTGCGATCTCATGCAACACCGTTCAACATTCGAAGTCCAAGCACATCGATCTTCGATGTCATTTCATCAAAGAGCATGTGGAAAAGGGTACCGTTGAATTATATTTTGTAGGTACTGAACACCAACTGGCGGATCTTCTGACCAAAGCCTTGGCTCCTGCTAGGTTTTCTTGACTTGATCCACCGGATTGGCATGAGGTGTTTGACTCCAGAGGAACTGGACGAACTTTTAAAACAATCTTGAAACCAGTCAAACACCAAAACCTCTTTTGTAAATAAACTTTTCCAAAACAAAAATAGAAAAATATAAAATGTGATAAAATACAAAAATATTCTTCTATCTAAATTCTTTCACACATTGCAAGTACAAATCTTCCGTCAACACTTTGTTCTATCAAAACTTTCATTATTTTTCCCGAACAAGTGTTGAGGGGGAGAATGTAAATATTTTTCAGTCTCATAAAACCTTGTACTTGCATCTTACCTAAAGATGTTGTTTCTTTGAAAATGGTGGATTCGTTTCTTGTTTAATACTCTCCTCGGACTAAAATTTGTAAAATTTCATCATTTCTAAAGTCGAGGGGGAGTGTCGTCAAGTTTTTTTCAAACAATGTTACTTTGCTAAACCAAATTGGAAGTTATGGGTCTTGGTTGAAAATAGTTGAAGTGGAAGGGCCATTCTTGTCAAATTTGAAAACAATTTCAAACAAAACATCCACCTAACTATTCTTACACATTTACTACACTCATTTAATATTTTCAACTACTATATCCACACCTAACATTCAAAATGAAAATCCGTGCTACAAAACTTGAATTTGTAAGTTGTTATAGCTTTGTTTTGTGATTTCAAACAATGGTTTTAAACATCTTACAAAACCAACGGTTAGATTTTGAGTTATAATTGATTTGGTGTTCTACGCATACGCGTATGAACAAGAAATCAATATTGTGTGTATATGATGAAATGAATAGTGCCTAAGTGTTCACAATCAAGTATTATTTACATTTTCATCAAAAAATTTCAACCCAGAAACTCATTTTAAACATTTTTCAAAATTTCAACCTAGACACTCATTTTAAACGTTTTTCAAAAATTAGGGTTTATGCGTGGATTTGGGTGTTTTCATTTGAGAGTATTTTAGGTGAATTGGATGCTTAGGATATGTTTTATACATGTTTAATTGATGGAATTCACCATGGTATCATGCCCAGAAACAACCAAACTTGAGAATCAAGGTTTAGGGTTTAAGTATGCGTAAAAATTTGGTACTTTTGATTCTGAGTGAGCTTAATGTTAAAACTTGTTGAAATGATCTCCTATTGCATCTAAGACAACTCTGAAATAGTTTGGATTGATGGTTGAATCACTTACTCATAGAATTTGTTCGTAGGGTTTAAGCTTACGCCTAAACTGACTTACGCGTAACTGGATTGAACATAATATGCCATGTGATTTTGAATAGGGTTGGAATACATGTTAAAATTATTGTTATGTTTAACTATTTCAGGCTTCTACGCGTACCAGTTTCAGAATCAAGGTTACTTGGACATTACGCATATGGAACACCTTATGTGTAGATGTTACGCATAAGAGAAATCTTACGCGTAACTTTTACGCATAAGGGTCTACAATGGACTACGCGTATCCTGTGAAGGATATGCGTAAACTTGGACTTCTACGCCTAAGGGATACTCTTACGAGTAAACCTTACACGTAATTCCTTAACCTAAGCCTACGCGTAAGCCTTATGCTAAGAGTTCACTTCTACACGTAAGCCCTTCTTACGCCTAAGGGTGTCTCCTACGCATAAGCTTAAGTCTACGCTTAAGGTTACCATGTTTACGCATAAGCTTACACCTTACGCCTAAGCCATATTGTAACTTAATTTTTGAAATGTTATGCGTACAAACTTGTAATAAGTTACTCATAACGTCACAAAACCAAAATGTCACTAATAAGCCACAAAAAGTTAAAACGTTGTGTGAATAAGTGAAATTTGGACCTTAAAATCCAAAATTAACATACTCAAGTAACTTATCACGTCAACAGTGGACTATTGGACTATATGTGACTTTGGACTTGTAACATTCATTAACATAACAACTTCAATAATTGGACAATAAAATCAACTTTTGACTAACATAATGTCTTTCGATATGTTGGTTCTTTTGTCTCAATATCTTTTAGATCACGAAATGGACGTCATCATGGAAAATGTCAACGCACCAAACGAACTCACAATGGAAGATATCTTCCCAACTGGTTTCAGCAAATCAATTGGAAAGAACAATCTCAGGGTCGATTTTGAGAACTTCACCAGCTCAGAATCATCATGCAGAGTTTCTGTGGATATCCTTAAAGTTCATCCCTACAGTAACATGCTTACCAACTTAGCAACTGTTCCTAAAATCTACATCCATCAATTCTGGGAAACAATGGAAAAGGTTGATGGACAAGATGTTGTTAAAGTGACTCTCAACGACAAGGAAGTCACTGTCACGGTAGCAAATCTTCATATGATTCTTCTTCTGCCTGCTATTCAGCCTGCTGACTATGTACCTACTCTGAATGAAGAGGAATTAATGCAATTCAAAGTCGACATTGGCTACGATGAAGCTGCTGGAGTCATCACCAAGCACTCCACTGTCGATCTGAAGAACATTCCTCAACCTTCGAGAACATTGTACATCATGATCGCTAAGTCTCAGATTCGAAGAGAGCATGTCATGAGCATCCTAAACTCATGCACCTCGCAAAATTTATGGGAATGGTCAACAAACAAAGACACATAGACTATGCAAGCCCGATATGGGAAGATATGATGTCGCATCTCAAGAAGCTGGGTCAAAGATTCCCTTTATCGATAAACGAAGTTGTTGATTCGAGAATATTCTCGCGAGAATCGGGACATCCCCATGAGAATAAACGACCCTATGAATCATTTCATGTTGTATGATCCTACATTAAACGTTGTCAGATTTAAGGACTCATCAACAAAGAAGCAAGGTGCAGTGTTACTGGACTGTCATCTCACTGACACTATCAAGAGTCTCCCGTCGTATCTACGATATCAAGAAACAGTGAGTGCAGGTAAAGTCGGTTTTATGGATGAGAAGACTTCAGCTGTTCCTGCCAAGAAGACTAGAAGGCCAGGCAGCACTAGGAGCGCCCTAAAGTATCCAAAGAGGCATCCAAGCTTCAAGAAAAAGGTCCCATCTCAGATCACTTGTCCAAATGTCAAAACGAAACCTATTCCAGAAGACGACGATTCTGAAGCAAATGTGTGCGAAGAGGTGGTTTACTACTCTGAAACAGCTACAGATGAAACAACCTCACCGAGGACAGAAGACAAACCACCAAGTCCCCAATCAGAAAAAGGGAAGACACCAGTGGCTGAAGAAGAAGAAGAAAAAGAAAGTTTTGATACCCAAATGATGAACAACAATACCACAAAACTCTTAAGCAGTTGAGGATAAAACATGCTACTAAGGAATTTAACCTTCAGCAAACCAGAGGCCCTGGAGGTTCCAGTGGTGGAGCTCTAATCACACCAGTTCTTGATGCGGTTAATTAACCCGATAAGGGAACTGGTGCCACCACTAAGGAATCTACAGAGCAGCAGCAACAAGAGTATGAAGTTCTATTCGACTTTGAGGAAGAAGAACTAGAAAAGACTGAGAAGATCAAAGATGAAGATGTGGAGAAATCAGCTAAGGAAAAGGCGGAGGAAGAGGCACGAGCTCAAGAGGAAGCTGATAACTATCTTCAAGATAACCCGAAACATAATCCGGAACAATCTTCAGAGCCACCTCAAGACCCATCCATAATTGAATCATCATCGCACTCCTCACCACCACCATCTAAAGAAATAACCACCAGATCATCATCCAGGTCGATCAAGAAACCCAATGATACATGGGCATCTCGTGCCAAGACCAAGATCATAAAGGCCATTACGCAAGCAAGAAGACGAAATGTGGTAAACAAAAAGTTGAATCAGCTTGCTGACAAGGTCAACTTACTTGGTAATGAGATGAACAATTTCATGGAGGAAAGAAATCAGATCAAGCAATTCCTCAACAGAGACATAAAAGGAGAAATGGACAAGCAAATTATTGACTACACTTATCACTTCCTTCTCCAAACTGTCCCTGGTGTTACTAAAGAAATGTTTGCAAAACAACTTTACCCATATCTGAAGTCAATGGTCAGGCAAAAAATTACAACAACACCGGTGGTTATGCAAACCCGACCAGTTCAGCCTCCTAATGTCACTGAACCTGACTTGATTTCACAACTACTAATACAGATGTCTCCTCGATCTCCAACTTTCACATCTGATGAATCAAAACTCTTTGAGGCATTGCTTGCATATCAACTCAAGACAACTTGCAAGGAAACAGCTGGTCAGGAAAAGCGACCAAGAGACGATGATGATGCAGACATGGATCCAAAGGCTAAACGTCCAAAGAAAATAGGCGAGTCCTCATCTATGCCTCCACCACCACCACCAAAGACCACCACCACTACTAGATCAACTCAACAACCTATTGCTACTGATAAACCTTAGGACTCTGAGTCTCCATCACCATCGGAGAAAACTGGTGATCATTTCCAATACACCGGTGGTGACGATGAAGAAATTCCTGAGCCCCAACAAATTACCCCCTCATCTCCAACATCAACTAAGAAATAACCAGGACCATCATCCAAAACCAAAGAAGAAGAGATCCAGCTCTGTCGTCTCCTGTTTAGATGAAGATGAAACAGAAGAATATGAATGGTTCAGCAAGCTATTTGATGCTACACCTCGATTACCGGAAGGCCAAGAACCGGTAGCTGGTCGTACAATGGAGCATGTTAAGATTATCCAGGATAAGTTCAAGGTTAAGAAGAAGACGAAAGGGGAGCTACGCCGGATCAAGAATGATGCATTTCAACCGCTAAAAGACAAACTGACAGTGCCATTGAAGTCGAATACCATCTCGACAACATCACACGAGCTATGTCTAACAACATTTATTGGCTCAACCCTGAATCGAACATTGACTTTACAAGACAGGATAAGACTCCATATTACACGGACTAGACCAAACCACTACCAACCATTGGTCGACCAGCACAACCCAATATTCCCTACCAATACTTCTTCAACAATGACCTAGAATTTGCGCAACACGGCAATGACATCAACAAAAAGTACGCTACATCACTCACCTTCAACATCCCAGCAGCAGTCTTCTCCAACAATGTTGCCATCGAAGAAGAAGCCGCCAGAATGTTCGTTGACAACATGGTGGATTATGATCTTGATGCTCAGTATGGCATTCCCCATTGGCCAGAAAGGAGAAGACTATACTACAGAAGCTGCCAAGTTCAAAAGTCAAACAAAGAAGTGTTTAGTGATCAAAGGATCATTGCTATAATGAATGTCTCTCTGGCTACAAAGTGGGATTACTTATTCCTGAAAGAGATCAAAGTCAAACACCAGGACGAGCAAGAATATGACATTACTGAAGCTGATTTTCTGAGGTTGTCACTCAATGACATCAGAGACATGTACCTTGCTAAGGTACAAGGTCGGATGAGAAAATTCTCCACCAACGTTCAGCTCTAGTACATCACATCATTATTAATATTCATTCGAAGCATAGTGATCCAGGAACGTGTTAAAGATCTTCAACTTGCTATGGAATCTTACCAGAAACAAGTCAACCTCACGAAACCGTTGCTACACTTTCCCGACATCAACCAACTATCTCAGTACACCATTTTGAAGAAACCGAAGTTTGGAGTTGTTTACCGTAGTGAACTTCACGACAACTGCTTCATGGCGTACAACGAGGTTCACAAATTTTGCGATCACACGTTGAAGTTGGTTCGTGATGGGCTAGTGTATCGGTTGAAGGACATACAGCAAGGAATTGGGTTAAAGAAGCGGTGGAATTCTAAGGAAAGGAGGGATGCTAGGAAGATAATCACGAGGATAGATGAAAGATTGTTTCATCGTGATCAGATGCGGAGGCTAGAGAGCTTTGTGAGTGGAAGAGAGAGTTTCCCTCTTACTGGTTATCAACGTCAAGAGAGAACTCCTTGTCTTAATGAAGGATTGACTGGTACTCTTTAAACTATTTCATTGATTGACAATTGGATTATATGATTTGTATACTGATAATGGCTTGTGCACACATAACAGTGTACAACTCGTACTAGTAATGAAAGGACCCTGTGGTACACATCAGTGCCACAATCCTATAAAAGGAGCGAAAGCTTCTTACTTTTGAGTAAAACTTATCAAAACTTTCATTTTTTAAAGTTTTGCTCAAAAGAACAAGTACTTCCCCTTATGTTTTCAAAACCTCAGAAGTTAATATTACTTGTTAAGGGGGAGTATTTGCTAAAAATCTTTGTTCAAAAACCGTTCTTCGTGGAAATCTTCCCACAAAACTCGAAATGGTCATATTCGATATCAAAATTTCATAAAAAATAACACATATATGCCATTTTTGAGGGGGAGAAAAATTGTGTGTGTTAGGAATTAGAAATTCCATAGTGAAGAGTCGGTCACCCCAAATATTATCTAGCATAAGTTAGCTCGTAGACATATCGTTAGTTACGTTATTTATCAGTTTATTAGTTAGTTATTAGTTTAGTTTAGCGTAGTGTATCACCGTGGAGGAAGGACGGGTCTTTACCCACTGTATACCTGATCCACAGGCCATCAGGAGGTCGTTTACTTTGTAACTATAAATACCCCTTTCATCCTTGGAAGGGGTGGTGCTTCTCATAATCTAACCTTCCATATTTTGTGAACCAAGTCTCTACCAAGAACACCCATCTCTTTACTTTATCTCTCTAAATGGCTAACATGTATTTCCATCATCCAAGACCACCCGAATCATCAAACACAATAATATTTGGATCCTAACAATTGATACCAGAGCCATGGTTGTTGTGTTTTGATGATTTTTCTTGTGGTTTTGATACGTGGTTGAAACTATTTTATGTATTTGTGTGGTAGGAATATTCTTTTGGTAAAACTGTTTTTATACAAGTATACTGTATTCTCCATTTGGTCAATAATTCATGTGGTTTATTCATCTGTGGTTACCAATTCGGTTTTGGTCAAAGCTATTTTATTCAGTTTTGGTCCAAGCCTGATAAAATATTTGGATTTCACATATTTTGGATTTCACACTGAATAAAATATCCTAGTTGATATGGTTTGATATCCAGTTTTGGCAAAAAGTTAAGTTTTTTTATATCCGTGTTATGTATGGTGGTCAAACTGTGGTCAAAACTGGTCAATATGAATATTCATATGCTTTTTCTGGGTAAATATGAAGTTGGTCGGAATACTTGCCGAAAAAAGTAAAATGGTCAAATATTCTTGTTGGCGAGTTGGTCTAATCTGCTAGCGACTTGTCATTAACCTGTGTAGCGAGTTGGGTCAATCTACCTAGCGACTTGTATTTACTTGTCGTAGCAACTTGTTGGCTATTTAGCGACTTGTATGGTTTTAAGGCTTAGCGAGTTGTTTACAGAAAGTGGTAGCAACTTGACAAAAGATAAAATATTGGCGACTTGTTATAGAAAATGACTTAGCGACTTGTTAGTCACTTTTGGTAGAGACTTGTTATTTAACAAGTCGTAGCGTGTTGTTAAAAGTCAAATAGGTAGCGACTTGCTAATGACTTTTGCTAGCAACTTACAACAGAAAGGATGAAGTAGAGTTTGACCGTGACCAGGAATCAACCACAATATAACCAAAATACAAAACACCATTCATTGACCTCAGGCTTTTAAACCTTCCTCAGTCCATGTCAAACCGACACAAAAACATTATGTAAAAGAAATGAAAACCAACATATCCAAAACTATCCTATTCCCTTCATCAACTCCATCTCAAATGCAAGACTCAAAAGGAATTTACAAATGATCTCAGTCTAAGAACAACTCTTTGAATCTGTTAAAGATTGTATAATTGAACCATTAAACATCATAGATCAATGACTTGTGATTCTATTCGAATTCAAAGTGAGAAATATGACAAGAGTGTCACTTTCTATCTTTCTTTCATGACCACAATCAAAACATATAAACATAAACGATAAGTAATACCTACCCGAGACCATTCTTTGATCTTGAAGCCGTGTCCTACACCTCAAAACCATCCCTGTGGCTAAGTCTAATCGTGCCTCGAGCCAACCCTGTGGCGAGGATATCCGTATCTAGGATAGTTGTGATCAACATTAAATGATATTCAACTGATGGGGGCGGATCATTTTGATTAGAGTTTGTAAGATTGAGTTGAGTATTGACTGCGTTGAGTTTAAAGAAATGGGAGAAGAGAGGCTTATGTATTTTAAGGTGAAATACTAGGGTTTGGTAACTTTGATTGGGGGCGTACAGAAGTGAGAAAAAGGGATTAGGTTTATTAGGGTTATGTGAAGTTGTGTTATCGTGTGGTTTATAACTGATATTTTGAGTTGTGATTATCATGGGCCGGATCAGAAGGTTGTTTGTTTTCGTGGGTTGTGATGTGGACTAGGGCCATGTATACACTCTAATGTCATTATGATGGGCCTTGTGGTATTGAATTTTATCACATTGGATTTTACAAATTGAATGAGTAACTTACTTTTAAGTCACATGTATACATAACTCATTCAAACCATCATTCCGTATTGGTATGATTTGGACTTATGAATTATGATATCAATCAAGCGTGAGATGAAGTCACACTTAAAAAGTTATTTGTGATTTGAGTTTGTGAATTTTGAACACGTGATTTCCGGTTAATCATATTTTCTTCTTGGCCGTATTTGAGTTGAGTGATTAAATGTTGAATATGTAATTTCTTGGTATTGTATCACTCTTTGATGGACCGGATTTGAATATGCGTTGGATTGGACTGAGCTTTTTGATCGGGTCTCATGGGCTTAAATGAATGAAACGGGCTTAAGTTAATTGCAAGTTAGATGTTGGGCCTAATATTATTATTATGGACCGGGTCATTTCGTGCAAATTGAATTGGGTCGCTTGTGATTTGAAAATGAGATTTGTCGGGGTATAAGATTTGATCATGAGGTATGATGATGAGAGTTGTTATGTTATGAGGTTTGATACTTTGGTGAATACATTTTCACGGAGAATATTGTGTCACGGCTTTAATTATTATTGGAACTAGGTTGACTACGGGGTTGTTTGTACAATATCTCTTATTTGGTTTTGAAGTGAAGTTTTCCGGGCACGTTTACTTATTTCGTCTTCTTTCTTTCTACCCTTCTGCGAAGATTACTTGTTTGGGCATTTATAGAGGATGATAAAGACTTGACTATTTAGTTACGTTGATTCTTTCTCGCTTAACCCACAACGTAGCTATCACTTCGGTGTCTCACGCAATTGAGAATATGTCAAGAGGTTTTGTACATTGGGTACACCGTTTCTTTTTCACGAGGATTAGTACAAGCTTAAGTAACAAATCTGGGGAATTCTACTTCATGTTCAAGTTTGGTATATCGGGTTTACTTCTTCAAGTGGTCACTACAATTGCCGACAAAATACGTGAATGATGTGTTTACCAATGTGTTGTTTGGATGGTTGATGTTATTGTTAATGTCGGATAATGAACCTATGATGAACCGCTGCATATTCCCCTAAAACAGATATTCGCCGAAACCAAAGTTGTCTGAACACATTCAAGCTAACATTGTTTACGGTTTTGTCTTGATTTTGTAAAATCCCGCGAAAGAATTTACTTCTCGGTTTAATTCATAGACTTGTAAAATCCCGTGACAATGGAAACATCCTGGTAATTGTAAAGTGCATTTCCGGATCTATCTTACGGTTTATTCTTGGTTTTGTAAAATCCCGCGAAAGAAACTATTTCTCTGTTTAAACTATAGAATTGTAAAATCCCGTAATGTTGGAACCATCTTGGAGAAAGGAAAGTGTATTTCGGGATCTTATTTGATGCTAGTGCTACGGTTTCTGTTTCAAAGAAGGGATAAAAGGGTGTACTTCATGAATTGGGTGTGTGTTTGGGTTGTCTTCATGGCAGTTTGGTTATTACATGGTTTTACGGGGTTATGTGCTTTTAACCATGGTCAGGATGAAACCATTATCATAGTTCACTTAAAACGTTAAAGGAGGCTAGATTTGTACTTTAACCAGAAGATGTGAAAACGGGGTTAATTCACTATTATTTATTTGAGGTTGAAGTGAAATATCACGGGCGAGTGTACTTAGTATCTGAAGGTATCGGGGATGGATGGATGATGATTCTTCAAGATCCTTGTTCAACCTTATTATCAAATACGAAGACTTGGAAATCTAGTTATTGGTGGGTGACTTTTACCTTTTCTTTTTACCACTTGGGGGAATTGGGCTCATACCACCACAAAATAACTATCACTTTAAGGAGTTACGTTGTAGTGCTCAGTATCACATTCAGTTGTGGATTTTCAAGAGGTGATGTACGTCTATTACTTGATGGTTGGTTAGATGAAAAGTATAGAGTACGTAGAGATTCAATGGAGGATGAAGTCTCGGCACCGCTCTTTGTTACATATGTGCAAGTATAAGTCACGAGTTTGGGTTAGTTTACTTCAGGGTCAAATTCATCATGTTGGGTTATCTCCATCAGCTGTCACTACAAAGAGCCTACAGAATGATTATGGGGTTGATTACGTGTTTTGCCAAGAGAGTTGAAAAGAGAGAGATTATGACGTCTGTTCACATCAGTTCAAGCCTCGTACTTCATCATTGTGACGTATGAATACAACAGTTCATGCCTCGTCCCTAAAGAAAAGAAAAGTGTACGTGTCAGTGCGCTTTATCTTCTGAAGAAGAAAAATCTTCTCACTAATGACCATTCTCATCAACATGCTTCATACTTTTTCCATGCGTTTCAATTATCAAGAGAACCGGGCTACAGTTGATTATTTTCTGATTCCACTGGCTCAACTATAATGACGATGGCGACATCATGTGCTAATTTTGTGGGGGAGAAGTGTGAATAGACTAAATTTGGATGATATTCACTTACTTAATCAAGAATGGCATCTGCGTATGCAATTCTTGAGGGGGAGAAGAAGTGTGAATTTTTTGCATGATTGATTGATATTTGAGAATATATGGTCAAACGGCTCCTAACTCATGTAAGAACCGAGACTCTTCTTATCGGATCATCTTCACATGTAGTTTCTCCTAAGAGCCGTTGGTTGACATCTTCACTCGGATTGATGAGTTTATCGACAAAGTGCTTCCGGTTAATGCTTCACGTATACATCAACATGATGATTCCGAACAATCTCTCTGTTCTTGTTTGATGTGATTGGTAGTTTGGTGTTACCATCTTGTGTGTTCATTGAGACCTGATTGCTGATTTCCTTGATGAACATCTTTCTGTTCTTGTTTGATTGGGAGGGATTTTAGTTAAGGGGATTTGCAAGATGTAATTCAATTGGGATGCTTTTTGGTGGGATGCTCTTTGGTGTGAGTTGAAGATGTTAACACTCTATTCCCCATTCGGACAATCTTGAAGAAGGTCGAGTCTACAGTCAGTTCTACATTCTCTGCTATATGTTAGAAGACTAAAGACGAGTTGCATTTAAAGATCTAAAGACTTCTTCTTATCTCGGGCTGTTATCAAACAGATTATCGGTTTAGGGGAGAGCACTAATTGGGGGAGAGTGAAATGTCGAATTTAATCCCCAATTAGACTTGCTCATATTCTTCAGCAAGTTGATTCTCACTAGAGTTCAAGTGTTCTTCTCATAAAGATTTCAAGTATTTGGGCTGATAAGATGTTGATTCTGAAGTGTCAAAACCGTGGGGAAAGAGACACACATCTAAACACAAAGCGAGTAAACTTGATGAACTTAATTCTTCTAAGTGATTGAAGATATCCCGGGAAGACAAATGTTATTATCGTAGAGAAACTCAAGGTTTTACTCATCAAGGCTTTTAGTGTTATTATTCCAACGACGTGGGGGAAGTGATGTAAGAGAAAGTTTCTGAAGATAAAAGAGGTACACAAGTATGGCATATTCAAGGGAGATAAATGTGTAACATGAGGGAGGTGTTATCAGTTATTCTCTCGTTGGGAATGTGTGAACTTCGGATTCTTGAGCTTCATACACGATCATCAGGGACGAAAGATGTAAACATTGGGGAGGTGTTTTTCATTACCCTCATGATGTGTTTTTGGGAGAGTTCTTGGGTATTGGTATACTTCGGGTTCTTGAGCTTCATACACGATCATCAGGGACGTAAGATGTGAACATTGGGGAGGTGTTCTTCATTACCCTCATGATGTGTATTCGGGAGAGTTCTTGAGCATTATACAAAGAGACTGACTGCATCAATTCAACTACTCGGGGGAAGTGGTATCTTGACACCTTTTGGAATAGATTGCTTCAGACGTCAGTAGAAAAGAAATTTGAGAAGATTAATTTATGTGTGGGATGATACGTTGCTGTATTTCTATTGTATGATATAACCTCGAACGGAGAATCTCGATTATCGGTCTTAAAAGGAGCAGCGGGATTTATGATAATGGTGTGCTTTTCTGTGCACCTGGCTAAGGCAAGCTTGAAATAGAGCTTCGAATATGCTCATCACAAGGATTTTCGGTTTGGGGAAGCGCCAAAGTCTCTTTTTCTCAAAGGCTCAATTTCTATCTTCTATTCGAGCCTCGAAGCTTTGGTGGTGGAAGTTTAAGAGATAACGAATTCTATCTTCTACGACGTGCTGCTCGATATCCTTATCTCGGTACTCGTATTATCATCTTCTTAAACTATATCGTCTATTCTATCTGTGTATATATTTATCAAAAAGCAAAATATAAAAATATAAAACCAGCTAAAAGAAAATAGAAAAATATAAAATCTACAAAAACCCATAAAAATCAGAAAACTTCAAAAATACAAAAAATATGTTTTCTAAAGACATGTCTTCTGGTATCGATAACATCTGCGGTCTTAGAAATGTCATTCAACAATGGCACGGGACCATAGATGAAGTTCGAGCAGAAGGTGTAAATATTTTTTTCAAAACATGTCACAAATCAAATGGCTTACAGTTATTTCAGACTGTAACCCGGGCTTAAACTATGGCTTGCTATTATTTCAGATAGCAACCCGCTCTTCTAGAAATGAAAGTGCTACACTAAATCAATTTTCAAATAGTTCGTGCACTTATCCTATAACTAATTGAGGAAAGTATGTCGAAGGACTGCTGTTCCTACACAAATGTTTTTCCGTCTAAAATTCTTCAGAAAAATATTTGTTGTTCAAAATGGTGGAAAATGAGTTGCTATTAAATCAATCAGTTTCAGAGTCTTCTCAAAAAATTGAAAACTCAATCAATGACTTCAGCGTTTTTAATCTTTTCAGAAAATGAGTTATTGATTGAGGTGGAGAATGTTTTCAAATCTATATCATCTAACCGGCTTTCTTAATTATCCTAATATGCTTAATTAAAAATGATGTTAACCTATGTTGAAGGACTAGGTGCATAGGAAAAGATTGTTAGGATTAGATGACTATAGTTTGATAAGCACATTATTCCCATGCCTTTTATGATCTGATTGATATGGTGTATTGACTTTTATTAGTCGATTGCTGTTTGGGTGATGTCGACCACCATATATCTGTATGTGTGTTCACTAACGTATGCAGGTATATTGGTATACAAGAATGTTCCCGATCCGGATCCCACAATTGAAGATGATTGGATGCCGAAAGGAAAGGGTAACTATATCTTGGGGTGACAAATGAAGAAACGGAGCTTATTTGGACTTCAATGGAGAGTTGGCAAAAATGCAATGTAAGAGGTCTCCTTGAGCATCGATGAGATGGTTTCTTCTAAGTGATTGAAGAAACGGAGCTTAATTTGACCTCATTTGGCATTAAAATGCAACGTAAGAAGTCTCACTGAATCTGCAGACGGTTTTTCATCCAAACCCTACAGCAACAACAGAAGCTTCTCAACCACCTAACGGATCTTTGTGCAGGATACCATTTTTAAACAATTTTGAAAACATTGTTTTGAAAATGGAAAAATATTGTTTTGAAAATAAATTGAACTAAATTTTGAAAATCACCGGACTTTATCTTATCAAAACCTAAGTCACTCAATCAACGACTACAGTCATCGATTGAGGGGGAGAGTGATTTAAAATTAAATATTTTCAAACGATATTTCATCAAAAAGTCCGTTTTGTACGATAAAAAGTGGTGATCTAAAGATTTAATGTTATGTCATGGTATGATTTTTCATTAAGAATCAAGATCTTTCAAAATGAAATTTTTTCTGTTCTTGTTTGATTGTGAAATTGTTTTATTTTACTTAAAGATCTCTTTAAAACAATCATACCTGACACTAACAATCTTTAATGTCTTAAATTGATTCTTATCAGTCGATTTCAAAAATTAAATCTTGCCACGTCTTTCCCCAAACTTTTCTAAATGATTTAAATCAGATGGGATCACAAATCTCAAATGATTTGATATTTTTGATCGGGGGAGAGATCGTGATTTAAATCTCAAATCTGTTTTAATGGAGTCGGTTTTAGTCCTTTATAGGCACTCCTGCCTCCATGTGCCAAAAGATTTCAAATACACAATGCACGTGTTGAGGAGGAGGATTTATCCAAAAACATGATGAGTATTAAAACCTGGCCACATATTCTCCAATGTTTTATAAACCTTATTAAAATCACTTGGGATCCAAAATCTCAAAGGGTTTGATATTTTTGATCGGGGAGAATTTGTGATTTAATAATGAAATTTGATAAATGATGATCGATTTGATTCAAATGTGCAGGTCGCTCTCTCCATATGTGCTAAGCAAACGCTTTCAATCTCGAGAAAAGCACATATTGAGGGGAGCAAATGGTTTCTTAATGGCTATGTGATCGTGGAAAGTACTTCAAAGAACTCTTGCCTCTATGTGATTAAATGATTTCAAATATCCTATGCACATATTGAGGGGGAGAATTTACCAAAGAAAATCAAATGGCTTTTTCTATGAAAATTGTGATCAAAGAAAATATTTCAAAGTCCTCTTGCCTCCATGTGCTAAACAATTTCTAAATCATATGCACATGTTGAGGGGGAGGTTTTCTAAATGATCAAAACTATTAAGGTACAAAATGCTTTGATCTTGTATCACAAGTACCTTGATTGTTTTCCAAATGATTTTTCAATTGGTTTCAAGACGGAATGAACTGTACCAAAAGACCGACCATTTTACTTTATGTATGGAGTTATAAGGATGGTGAGGTTAGGTATTCGTTCTCACGATCTGCCAGAACCGGAGGGATCTACCCAGGGACAATCCACTAGATAGTGTAGAGTCCTTAGGTATGATGAAAAAAAGGAGAAAAGTGAGATATGGGAAGAGTGCGGACTGAGATAGAGCTAGAACTGGAATTAACCCAACAAGGTTCTAGTTATGAAGTCTCGGTAAGCACTGAAGGGGTTGAAGAATGAAAAAGAAATGAATGTGAAAAGGGGTGAAAAGAAATAGCCCTCCAATAATTCAACCTTAGGGCAGTAACCAGGTTCAACACATATGTTACTGGTGTTTACTAAGGTAACACTGGTATTGAAGACAAGACGTCATGGACCCAGTGACGCACTGCACTAAACTTCCCAAGCTACTCAAGTTCCTCTTAAAAGGGCTTGTTTCATTCACACGGGGAACCGACATTATCTATCGACTTTCTCTTAGAGATTGTTGATATTGAAGAAGGAGACCCTCTCCCTAGTCTCCGGCATAGGAACCAAATGTGCACAATTGAGTCTAGAGCCAAGAGATCATCCACAATATCTCATTAGGACACAAAATTAATGAATACTTGCTGTTTCACACAATGTGGAAAGTAAGTATATATTTTAAGAGTCATACGCATTATCCTTGTGGTATTGCCAGAACATCTGAGTAATATGTAAAATATTCACAATGAAGATGGAAATCCTTCTAGAGCCAACATCAAACAAGCTCTTGGTGGGTGACATGTGAGATCTTTTCTAAAGATCAAACTTGTGACAACTGGATAGAAACGATGGGGCGATTCACTTGTGAATCAACCTTGGTCCAGGAAATGAATTGACGAATACTTTTGGAAATACCGTTCGATGTGCAAATCTTCCTTTCTCTAGCGCATCGAATGCGTATTCATATTTCAAATTCAAAAGGTATATCTGATTGAAAAAATACTTTTGGAAAAACCGTTCGATGTGCGAATCTCTTCTTTTCTCTAGCACGTCGAATGAGTACTCTTTTCAAATACAAAAGTATTTTGATTGAAAATTGATCTTTCTCATAAAACCTTCGTCGTATTGCAAAAATCTTTCTTCAAGCAATACGTGATTGTTTTCAAATCAATTTTTCATCAATCAGTGAATCTCAATTCGCTGGTTCACTCACTCCGTGTTGTCTTCTTTGAGACGTTCCGGATTGAGAACAGCTAGAAACAGTGCGCCCTGTCAAGGAGATTCTTAGGAATCCTACCGATCACAAGCGTACTTGTCTGATCAACGAGAACCGTGGGCGTGTACCTCAATTCAACGAAAGTGATCAAAGACACTTTGTGTTTATGTGCTGTTGTTTTGCAGTACATTTGGACGGTTGGTGATCGAATTGAGGAGTCATCCAAAGCGCATGCTCACAACATCCACACTTAATTGAAGAAATCTTGACTGGTGCATATCTACGAACTTGGCTCGATATTTTTATACTATGTTTCCGCTGCCACGGCTGCAAATATCATCACAGTAAAGCTTCGCTACTCGATGAAAAGATGTCATGATCCGAAAGTGTGAGCATGTCGGTCGAAGAAATCACAACTTCACATGATGGCAACACAACAAAGGGTGATCGAGAGATATCGTGGCGATGATCTCAAAGCTCAAAGATCATCAAAGATGTGGATCAGTTAAAGGCCTCCACTAAAAAAGTACTAAATAATCAGACTTTGAAGAATCGCTACTAATGCACAAGATTGCAGATTTGAAGAATTGAAGTCTACGAGCTCAAGAACAAAGTCAAGAATAGAATGCTAGGATTCGAAATGTAAAACATGGGGTGACCTCCCTTAGGGGGAGATTGTTAGGAATTAGAAATTCCATAGTGAAGAGTCGGTCACCCCAAATATTATCTAGCATAAGTTAGCTCGTAGACATATCGTTAGTTACGTTATTTATCAGTTTATTAGTTAGTTATTAGTTTAGTTTAGCGTGGTGTATCACCGTGGAGGAAGGATGGGTCTTTACCCACTGTATACCTGATCCACAGGCCGTCAGGAGGTCGTTTACTTTGTAACTATAAATACCCCTTCCATCCTTGGAAGGGGTGGTGCTTCTCATAATCTAACCTTCCATATTTTGTGAACCAAGTCTCTACCAAGAACACCCATCTCTTTACTTTCTCTCTCTAAATGGCTAACATGTATTTCCATCATCCAAGACCACCCGAATCATCAAACACAGTAATATTTGGATCCTAACAGTGTGATACAAATATGTTGTAAATATGATGGAATCTTCATGTGCTAAGACCTAACCCATGAATTGACGAGATCTGAACTGTCATACATCAAAAAGATTTGTCTTCCAAGACTTATCCGAGTAGATTGTACCTCTTCGAGAAACTCTTGATAGACATGAACTTTGACGGGTTTGAAAACCTTTTCAAGGTTTGTCCACACCTTCAAGGTAGTTATTAGAGCTAGTTGTCACCTAAAAGCTGAAAATACAACTCTTTAACTATACAACATAACCGTGTCTCGCGGGGAATTGTCTATCTTGAGTCGATCAATTCAAAAAGTGTGAGCTCTTCCCTCACCGTGCATATTTCTGTCAAAATACTTAAGCACGTGTGGAGGGGGAGTATTTCTTAAAATGCAAAACTCTCGAAGTGTTACAAACATGTTTTAATTCATAAACACTTTGAGAGATTTTCGAGAAAATGGTTTTATGGTAACATAGGATAGTCATGGAGTTATAAGGTGACTAAGTTTACGAATAAACGTCCTATGATCCGCCAGAGCCGGAGGAGATCTACCAAGGACACCACCAATAGTTAGTATTTAGAAGTCCTTAGGTATGATAATAAAAAGGAGAAAATGAGATTCGGAGAAAGAAGGAGTTGAAGAATTAAAAGGAAAAGTAAAGAAAAGGGTGAAAAGAAATAGCCCTCCAAATTATTCAACTTAGGACAGACACCGGGTTCAATACATATGCTACTGGTTGTCACTAGATGACACCGGTATTGAAGATTAAAGTCGTCATGGACCCAGTGACGCATTCACTAAACCTTCTTAGCCACTCAAGTTTCTCTCAACAGAAGGTTGTTTCATTCTCACAGTGAACCCTACGTAAACTATCGACTTTCTCATAGAGATTGTTGGTATTGAAGAAGGAGACCCTCTCCCTAGTCTCCGCTCAGGAAAACCAAAACGCACTATTGAGTCTAGAGCCATGAGATTCATCAAAAGATCTCTTAGGAACACTTGACATTTCATCAATTGTCGTTCAACATTAAGGACGCAAGTGATTCAATTCTAGAGTCCTACACAGATCTTAGCAATCTATCGAGATCATTTATGAGGGGTTCACAACTGTGATCCTCAGTGATTGAATGAACTCTGCCGAGGGTCAACATCAAACACCTTCCGTGGGGTCGACGGTAGGCCCTTGTGGGTTACGCTTAGTGTTGTCTCAAATGGTCTACATTCGTGAGGTGATGCTTTGGTGTACCTCAGCGACTCACCTGAACTGTAGGTGTACTTCGGTACATCGTGTTATCTTACTTGAGGGACTCCATTCAGGCAGCCTTTGCGAGAATTAGAGATGTGTTTTCACACATCATTAACTGCTCGAAGTTTAAACTTGTAAGTGCTGGAAATCCCGCTAAGGAGATTCCTTTCAAGAATCGAGAACTGAAGATGTGGGTCATTACTTGAACTCGTTCAAAGTAATGCCAACTGTTCCTTATGGGATTCGGACGGCTGATTCGCCCGACCAAGGTGAATGGAATCAAGACATTCATCAGAAGAACAATCGTAGTGGCCAATTCTCTAAGAAACAACCACAGTGATCGATTGGTGTTTTTCACTAACCAATTCTTATGTTTTCTTCTTATGGATGCTCCTGGGAGATGATCGTGCTGATTCTCCACATGCTCATACCAACAACAACACAAATTAAAGACTAAGAGAACTACATCTAAACTGAAATCTAACGTCAAAGAGCGTGTGAGCATGTTGGAGAAAAGGCGTGGGACGCCGAGCGTCGCAGAGCGATCAGGATAAAACATCATAACATCACCATTTCCACACCAGAACAAAGAACAAAGATAACGAAGACGTCAAAGCTGAAAACTTCAAAGAAACAAAATCTTCACACTGGGGAGATTGTTGGAATCAAGACACTTCTTCTCACAAGAAAGAAGAATGTCAGAAGACATCAAGGCAACTGCTATTACATCAACACTAACAACTTTTCCAAGATTGCTGGAGTCATCACTTAACTACTAACACTTAGGGAGAGATTGTTGGAATCACTCCTAACTTGTATTTCAAGTGTTAGTAATTAACATTTAATAGGTTGCTTAAACTAGGCTTTTATGTTTGTAGACATGTTGCCCTAGCTCCCTTCCCCTATAAATACTAATGTAAACCTTCTCATGAAGGTTGGTTGTTCATTTCACATATATCATACGCCTAAACTTCTAGTATTCATACGTGTATATTGTGTGTGTTCAACCAATCTCTCTTTCATCTTATTTCTTACATATTGATTCTTGTGTTAACTTATGGTGACCTAACAGAAAATATTTAAATTAAATTTAAATGATTTAATAGTGATTTAACTTAATTAAAATGATTTAAAAGAGTTTTATTATGTTTTTATTTTTTTCTATTTTTTTAATAAAATATCTTTTGGAGTGGACATGTCCTTGCTAAAAGATTTTACACAAATTTTTATAATTCCTTCCTCGCATTTACTTTATCCCGCCAAAGTTTTGGCTAAAAATAATAACTTTTAGCGGGGACATGTCCCCGCCAAAAGCTAAGCTAAATGACAAAACAACATTTAGCTGGGACATGTCCCCACCAAATGTAAACGCAAAAAAATACCTCAATTATTAATCTATCAGCTTTCTACACTTAGAAAAAAAAAGTGCCTTCCCCACAACGCAGCACCGCTACCACCACTACTACTTCACCACCACCACAACACCGCCACCACCACTACTACTTCACCAACACTACATCACCGTATCCATTACACCACCACACTCGCACCACTGTGCACGATGCATCTCTTTCTCCCGTCACATTGTTTGATTCTTTCTCTTCTCTTCTCCTTTCTTACTCTCGACAGTGGTACCAATAAAACCCAGGTTAATTTTTGTTAATTATTGTTAATTTATGTTAATTTTGTTAATTGTTAATTTTGCTATTAGTTTTGTGTTAATTGTTTTTAGTTTTTGATTTTTATTAATTTTTTTGATTTTTTTCCTTTCGAGACCACTTTACAGTCGAGACCATAGTTCAGCCGAAACCAATCGAGACCAAGCTGAGACCTGTCGTCGTCAGCCGAGACAAGTGCTAAGAGGTATTATTATTTATTTTTGTTTATTTCTTTAGCGAGGACATGTCCTCGTCAAAAGTTTTGAGTGACTAATTTGTTTTTATTTCTTTAGCCGAGACTAGCCGTGACCACAACCGAGTCCAATCGTGTACCACATCCATGACCACAGCCCCACAACCGCGACCACAACTAACCATAACCGCGACCACAACATGTTTTTTTATCCAGTTTGAACCTCGGTTGTGTATTAGTTTGATATTTGCATTTGATTAGTAATGTATTAGTTTTCTGAACTTGTGAAAACACATAAGTAGTTGAAAAATGGTATACAACTAATTGTGACAAATGGTATACACATAAGTAGTTAACAAATGGACATACCACAACATGCTTGCGTTTGTTTTTTGGTTAGAATGCGCTGTTGGAAAATTTAGTGCACTTGCGGGAATAGTTCACACCTTGTAATGGGTTAGGAGGTACAGAGCGTACACCCATAAGGTCCATGAACACCCTGACTCTTGTAGTGGTTTGTATTGGTATTGCTTGGTGAAAGTATTTGTGGTTGCCACTGATTATCAGTGTTTCCGAAAGCAGTACTTCCACGGATCGGTGTTTCCACGAAGTGGTGTTTCCACTGAAGTGGTGTTTCACTGAAGTGTTTACTGAAGCATGGTGTTTCCAGGCGGTGTAACCACTGATAGCACTATGAAAGTGATGAAAATCTGAAGCTTGTAACGGCTTTGACCTATTCAAGTGGCGGTTTCAACGCTTAATGACCACGTTTAATTGGTCATGTAACCACTAACGGCTATAATGGGGATAATTATGAGGCTATTAATGGGCGATTAATACTCATAATTCCATTGAATTATCCAAGAGGATTATCCTATAAATAGGATATCTGATTATGCATGAAGGACACACAGAAAACAAAACCACTTATAGCGAAAGGGTTATAGAATTGTGCCTAATTCTCTAACTGCATTTGGTCTTATCCCAAGTAGATATTCGTGATACCCGGGCATTAGGGTCGAATAGTTTACTTTGGAAAGTGATCACACGATTCCAAGTGATATCCGGTAACTACTTAGTGGTATTTGTTTTTTTGAATTGTTGCTTGTTTCTGCTGAATTGATTATCTAACCACTCTTGGGCTCATAATCGCCAACAATCAAAGTAAACTATTTGTGATAATCAATGGCTCTGCTTGCAATGAAACACATGGCTTCAAACTTTGCCAAGCTTGATAAGTTTGACGGGGTGGACTTTAGGAGGTGGCAGAAGAAGATGCACTTCTTCTTCATCAGCATGAGTGTGGTGTATGTGCTAACCACACCTATTCCTGATGATGGTGATGATGCTACTTTGGAGCAGATCAGGAGGAGGAGCAAATGGGAGAATGATGACTACATATGCAGAGGTCTTATTCTGAATGGTATGTCTGATTCTTTGTTTGATATTTATCAGAACTTTGAATCTTCCAAAGAACTGTGGGATTCCTTGGATGCCAAATATATGGGTGAGGATGCATCAAGTAAGAAGTTCCTTGTTAGTAATTTCACCAATTACAAAATGACTGATTCAAGACCAGTTATGGAACAATACAATGAACTTCTTGGAATACTTGGAAGGTTTACACAACACAATATGAACATGGATGAGGCAATTAAAGTCTCATGTGTCATTGACAAACTTCCTCCTTCTTGGAAAGATTTCAAGCATACCTTAAAACATAAGAAAGAGGAGTTAACTCTGGTTGAGTTGGGCAGTCATCTGCGCATTGAGGAATCTCTCAAGATGCAGGATAATGACAAGCCAAAGAGTAGCAATGCTTCTGGACCATCTGTTGTCAATATGGTGGAGCATAACAACTCCACCAGGTACAATGACAACAAAGGCAAACGCAAATATCATGACAACACAAAGGCAGATCCCAACAAGAAGGCAACACCTACTTGTTGGAAATGTGGCAAGACTGGTCACATTAAAAGGGATTACAAGGGTGTTAAAGTTGGTGGTAAAGCCAATGGATCAGGCACTAATGGTTCAGGTGGTGGATCACCAACTCACTGAAAGGTCCGAATATGTTTAATAAGTCTTTTCAGATTTATTATGTTACATATGTATCTGAATCTTTTATGTGCAGGATGATGATGTTGCGTGGTGGGTTGACTCTGGTGCAACAGTTCATGTGTGTAAAGATAGAAGCGGGTTCAAGACTTATGAGTCACTGAATGATGGTTCTATTCTTCACATGGGAAATGAGTCAACGACCTTGGTGCATGGTCGTGGTTGTGTAGATCTTTAGTTTAGTTCGGAAAGATTGTAACTTTGTTTAATGTTATTCATGTTCCTGATATAAGGAAGAACTTGGTTTCAAGTAGTTTTTGAATAATCATGGATATAAACAAGTTATTGAATCTGATAAATTTGTTCTTTCTAAGCATGGTGTTTTTATCGGTTTTGGTTATTTATGTAATCAAATGTTCAGCTGCTTAATATTACGGCGGTGTTATTTCAGCTTTTGTGACCACATATGACCAGACTGACTCTACCCTATGGCATGCTAGACTTGGTCATGTTCACTATAAAAGAATGCAAGATATGTCTAGGGATGGTTTAATCTCTGCTTTTGACATGGACACCGAAAAGTGTAAAACTTGCATGTTGACCAAGATAACCAAGAAACCCTTTCGGGGTGTTAGTCGTGAGACTAAGATCTTGGAGCTTATTCACAGTGACCTGTGTGATTTGCATGCCACTCCTTCTTTGGGGAATAAGAAGTACTTTGTGACATTTATTGATGATGATTCTAGGTTTTGTTGTGTTTTTGTTACATACAAAGGATGAAGCATTAGATAAATTCAAAGTGTTTAAAACTAAAGTTGAATTACAACTTGGGTCTTTGATCAAAAGATTAAGGAGTGATAGGGGAGGTGAGTACATGGATACTCTGTATTTTCAGTCTGTTGGAATAATCCATGAAACATCGCCCCTTATACTCCTCACAAAATGGTATTTCTGAAAGGAAAAACGGGTCTGAAGGAGATGGTTAATTCCATGTTGTCCTTTTCAGGACGAGTCAGGGTTCTGGGTGAAGTATGTTAACACTTGCTATTATTAAATAGGGTTCCCAACAAAAGGAACAAGGTTACCCCTTATGAACTCTGGACTAAAGGAAACCCAACCTGAACTATCTCGGTGCGGGGTTTAGGAATTTTGTAAGACTCCCGATCCAAAAGTGAAGAGTTGGCTGCAAAGTTTATGGCTTGTGGTAAAGCGGTGGAAAAACCATAATTGGTAATCAGATCACCAAAGATAATTCTGATAATTTATCTAAGAGTTGGCTAGTCCAGAGCAAACGGCTTCGGTAAAGACAAATCAAATCCGTTTATAGCTTATGATTTGCTCAAAATCATTTGGTTATCGTTGTACCAAGGTTCTTACTTGAATCGAAACAATTGGCTACTCCAGAAGTGATGGCTTTTGGTAAAGAGTTTTCAAAATCCATTAAAGATCTAAATCATTGCTAGGGACTAGTAATATCTTAGTGTGGGGATTGATGAGTGTCTAAATACTCATCATTTTTGTACAATCTAAACTGCAAAATCATCTGAAAACACTCAAAATGCATCAAAATGATGAAAATATCACAAATCAGTGTTTTATGTGTTTTAAATGCAAAAATATCAAAATCAGATGAAAAATGATTCAAGTTTGCAAAATTGGCAGTTTTAGTCCCCCAAGTTTTAAAAGTTGTCAAATCTAGTCCCTGGAATTCAAAAATGTGGAATTTTATCATTCAAGGTCCCTGAAATATTCTAAGTTGTTAAAATTGGTCCTTGAATGATTCTTTGGTCAAATGGCGGAAAAGGTCCTTAAACTTTGAAAAATTGCAAATATAGTCCTTGGATTTCTAAAATGGAATTTTATGCAAATATGGTCCTTGTACTATCAAAGTTTGTCAAGTTTGGTCCTTGTGATAAGTTTGGAAAAGTGTCATGTTCAGTCCCTCAAGTTTGGAGAATTTGCAAAACTAGTCCTTGTATACTATCAAACCAAACCGGACCCTTATCAATATCAAAGCCCAAATCCATATCACTTATCCAGCTGGCCCAAACCTTAAGCCCCAGTTCACAATACCTCTTAACCCCAGTCATACCCATTTTGGACCCCCCGTTAATAATATTAAACGGTCAAATTGGGTCAAACGCGCCAAAAAAACCAGACACTGTTCACTATCCTCTCCCATGCCTGATATCAAAAAAACCAGAGCTGGTTTTCCACTTTTTCAACATCCCTCACCTTACCTTGTCCCCCTCCACCTTCACTAACACCCAAACTCCATTTATTGATTCAAACCAACCCATTAATATCAAAAACCTGCTAGAGACTTTTTGGCGCCAAAACTGCCATGTGTCGAATATGATGAGCTGGATGATTTCAATGGTCAAGATGAAGTGGGATTCCTTCAGAGGTCAACAAAGAGTCATAAAAGTCTATAAAAGAAGGGAGAGATGCATTGTATAAAAATATCTAGAGTAATTTTCATTTTCTTAAATCGTTTTAGTTTAAATTTCAATTCCAGTGTATTTCTTAGTTTTTGAACTCTGTATTTCAAGTGGTTGGTGTGTAATAAATCTTTTGAAGTCATCAATTTCAGTTTACATTCAAGTTTCCAGTTTATGCATATTTTCAAATTTCAAAAATCTCATATGAATCAAATGTTGTTTGTAGATGTTATTATGGACTGATATAGCACATGTAAGTTCCTATAAAGCTTATTCAAGCTTTTAGAAACACTAAAAGTCAGTTTAGAAGCAAAAATCAAAAAATCACCAAAAATACAAATTAAATAGTTGAAAAAAATAAAAAATTCCATTGGAAATGGCATTCACAGCTGGAGCAGGGTGAATTTTGGATGGCCTTGGGTTAGTGGCTTAGTGGTAAGCCTTTAGGATTGGTCTTGATCATTGGTTCTGTGATTGCAGTTGGATACCCATTTGTAAGCCTTTTGTTCATTTTTGCATTTCACTGTCTTGGTTATTTAGTAGCTTTAATCTTTGTGTTTTATTGTTTATTAGTTCTAATTAAATAAATCTAACCATTAAAATCAGTTGGTTGTTATTTTAGATTTGTAGTTTATAAAAATCTCACTTTGACAGTTTTAATAGCATAAGTTTAATCTCTTTGTTGTATGTTGTTATTGTTGTTATTTAATGTTCATTTAGTATCATTAAATGATATTATAAAGTTTGAAATCCATTGCATGGTCTGAATCTGAATTTAGCTTTGAAAATCTTCCAAACAGTTAAGTAAAGTCTTGTTTGGATTTGTGAGTTAAACTGTCTTAAAGGTTGTTTGAGTGGTTGCTTGTTATTGCTTTGTATCACACTTGGTCTAATTAACTCAAAGAAACCAAGGAAACCAGTGCTTGTTACATCAAAAGTCAAAATTTCATTTTATCACATCCTTGTCATTCACTGTTGGATTTTCATGGTCCTTGATCATGATTTTGTATTCATAAGTTGTTAACATTGCTCAAATCAGTCTTAGTTTACCTTAAAACAACATATTCAGTGAGTAGTAGTGATTTAAAGTTCATATAAGTCAACTTAGATAGTTTTTATAAAAGTCAAATATTTTCATTTGGTCGTTTTTGATTAAAACAGTTATTTTTAGTGTGTGCTTAATAGTTAGATTTAGCTTAAAAGCTTTTGGGTTATCAAAGTTTAGTTGCTAAACTAAATTAGAAAAATACTAGTTCTCTGTTAATCAGCTTTTTAAGTGCTTTTTAACTAGCTTATTGTGAGTGCTGTTCGAAATGGTGCCACTGTACGCAGTTGGGTGGTCCAACTTGATAAGCTTGCACAGAGCTTATTATTTGGCTAAAGCTTGTGATTCTTAGTTCTTTGGAAAGCCAACCAAGCCATCTTGAAGTCTCAAGCTTGGTTTTCATTTTCTAGCTTGTTTGCTAGATTTTGCAATAAGCTCTAATCTTGTCCCATTTATGTGTTTAGCATAAGTGCTTATTTGTTTGTTATTAGCTTATCAGTGTGCTTATCTGTATCTTTTGGCTTCATTTCAGTTCATCTAGCTTGTTTGCATCTTTATTGAGCTTTTGTTTCAGTTTGTGAGCTTGTTTGAGCATGTTTCACCAAAATAAGCTCTTAAGCTCACTGTTGGCTCATAAGCTTGTCATTATGCTTATTTTAAATTTGTAAAATTTTTGTCTTTGTAAAAGTTTCATATTTTAAGTAGTTAAGTAGTTTTCAAAAAGAAAATCCAGAAAAACATCAATTTAAAAATAGTGATAGCGTTTATTTAATAGTTTTTAGCTTTTTGATTTTTCTTTTCATCTTACTAATAAGCAAATCTTGTTTTTATAATTTTCTTAGTTTTCTGTCACCTTAAGTTATTTTTATAAAAAGTTTCATAATTTTCCTAATCTTTTTAGTATTTATTATAATTTTAAATAGTTAAAAGTATTAAATAATTAGTAATAAATAATTAAAAAGCATAAAAATATCTTTTCAGTTTTAAAATTAGTTTTATCATACTTTAGATTTTTCCAAGTTAAAATTTCATTTTTCCAGGTTTATTTTATATTTTCTAGAATTTAAGTGTATTTTAAATAATAATTAATTAGTAATAATTAGATAAAAAGTGTGAAAAATATAATTTTAATTTTAAAATTAGTTTTATAATATTTTAGATTTTTCTGAATCATAATCTTATTTTTCTAGCCTTATTTCATATTTTCTTTTATTTTAGGTTATTTTTAAATAGTTAAAATAGTTTTAATTAATAATAATTAATTAAATAGTGGTAAAAATAATTTTCTTTTTCTAATAATTTTCTTTTATTTTTAGGATTCCAAAAATGTCATTTTCATATTTTTAGGTCTTTTTTTTTTTAGATCTCACTTTTTATTTTGTGCGTATACGTAGTTTTAAACGTCGTTTTACGTTTCTTTTATCTGATTGTTGTGTTTTCCAATTCTGTTTCCAATCTCATTCCAATCAATCAGTAGTGTAATATTCAATCCAAAACCTTTACTGATCACTATCCTTAGTGATCACTCTATCATCTGAGTTAGTTTTGGCACACCATTGAGTCTCCGTGGGACTTAACGACCCGGGAATTCATTATATTCTCGATCTTCATTGTATTGGTTTCTGAGCAGTTTTAAGTTTATTACGGTTAGCCATTCACAAGTGGCTAGCTTGTGTGATAAAACTTGACGGTTTAGCCCAATCAAATTTTACGCCACGGGGAGGCTTTAGCGTGTGTTAAACCTGTTTCAGACCCATTCTTGCACATATACCATCTTTTGTAAAAAGTTTTTGTAAAGTTATAAAAAATATCAAAAAGTTCATTAGCACTTTTCCTAAAGTGTTAAAAACCCAAAAAAATATATAAAACAACAAAACAATCGGAACGTTTTCTATCTTGTATTTTCTTTGAGGTGATTCTTAAAGAAATACGATTTGGTTAAACGAGACGATCCAAAAATAGTGTCCAAAAGTTTTTAACCCATCGCACAAATCTATACCTACGTCTTTTCAGTGGTACTTAATATATACATAAAATCAACCACCGCAAATCAAGGCAGTACACCTACTAACTGGGGGTGTGACCATAATAAGTTCGAACATGATTTAAAACTTGCCTTTGTGTCCTTGTGATTTGGTGTACCTTTTTCAAAGAAGCCATTTCATTTGTGATTATTGGTTAAGTTCACTTGTCGTTTTGCCTCGCATTTGTTTTGAAAATTGATTTTTTAGTGCATGCGCACTTCGTTCCAGTTCTACAAGTCCACTTTCTGAACTTGGAAAGATTCCTCGTAGACGTAGAGGCCGTTCAGCTCCTTCACCGTGGATCGAGGAACGTCTACCACCACCACACACCGTAATGGCGGAAGACAAACCCATGAATGAGCTTCTCCAAGCACCCATCGAGGGTTACGGAGGTGCCATTGTTGTCCCACCATTGTGGGCTATACTTTGAGCTCAAACCGGGTTGCTTAATCTAGTAACCCAAAGCCAATTCTATGGTTTTGAGCGGGATGATCCTCATGCACACATTCGATGGTTTAACAAGATTGCATCTACCATCAAGTACAAGAATGTCCCACATGAAGCTATCAAGCTTCTTCCGTTCCCATTTTCTCTAGAGGGACAAGCCCGGAATTGGCTTGAGAAACAACCCCCTCGTTCCATTGAGACATGGGAGGATCTAGTTACCAAGTTCGTTAACGAATTCTATCCTCCATCCCGAACCACAAGTCTTAAGAATGAGATAATGAAATTTTCTCCGAGATTTGATGAATCATTCGGGGAGGCATGGGATCGTTACAAAGAGTTGCTTCGCAAGTGTCTGCATCATGGTTTTACCGAGTTAATGCAAATGGATACTTTCTATAATGGTCTCAACCAGACTAATCAAGACTCTTTGAATGCCTCCGCGGGAGGTAATTTCTTGAGCAAGACTACCAAAGAAGCCTTGCAAATCATTGAGAACAAATCTCGAGTCCGCCCTTTCGAGCAAAGACATATCAGTCTCATGCTGGACCTTCTTCTTCTTCATCTCTTGTGAGTACATCTAGCACCGATGCTAAGATTGACAAACTCACGAGATATTGTTCAGCTTTGGTTCTTGCTAACCAAAGAAAGTGACCTTCACTCAGACACCAACACATGGTGAAGTGAAGAAAGTCGAGAGTTGTGTTACTTGTGGTGGTCCTCATGCATACTACAATTGTACTGCCACCGATGGTAGTCCGTTTGAAGCCAATGCTCTAGCCGGTACTTCACATCCGGGAGGTAATCAATACCGTCCTCAAAATGAACCACACTACCGTGCTAACACTAATCGAGCACCACCGGTTTTAACGAATCATAACATGCAAAACCGAATCGAACCAACCTAGAATGAACCAAGGTTATCAAAACCAAGGTAATTTCTATCCTGCACCAAATCAAGGTTTCCAACATCAAGGGAACCTTAATCAAAACAACTTCAATCGAGGGAATCAATTTCATGGGAATATGAATCCTAATCAAGGAAATTTTCAAAACCAAGGCCCTAATCCTAACATTAGAGGCCAGAATTTTCCTAATCCACCTCCGCCATTGTTCCAACTGGACCATCATCTGATGAGTTGTTGAAACAATTCATGAAATCCCAAGAGGAAATGAACAGGTTGTTGGTCAGTCGATTGCGATCTTAAGAAGTCTTTAAATGATCAACCCTCGGGCTAGGAAAACTTCCGAGCAACACGATCGCTAACCCGAGGGGCGATGCAAAGGCGATCACAACCCGAAGTGGTGTTTCATATGATGGACCTGCTATTCCTACTACCTCTTCTTCTTCTATCCCAAAGGTAGTGGAAAGTGAACCTAGGACACACAATGGACCTTCGACTCCAATGCCTCCTCCACTAGGAGAAATGAGTCAAGTTACCAAGGATACAACGGACAAGGTGAATTATTCAAGCCCACGGTACCACACGCCCTACCTTCGGTAGTCCAACCTCAAGTTGTCCAGAAACCCAAGTCAAATCCAGGAGTTGTTTTTGAACCTCCAAAAGCTCCGTTGAAAACCGAAATCCAAATCTTCTATTCCTTACCCATCACGTTTGAATGAGCAAAAGCTCCGCGAGAAAGCCAGTCATCAAATGGACAAATTTTTTCAAATTTTCCAAGAGTTACATTTTGACATAAGCTTTGCGGATGCTATCATGTCGATGCCCAAGTTTGCATCAACTCTCAAACACATGTTAAGCAACAAGGAAAAGCCGTTTGAAATGGCTAAAACTCCTCTTAACGAAGCTGCCTGCAGTTATTCAAGAAGCTTCGAAAAGCTTGGAGATCCCGGAAAATTTCTCTTACCTTGTGTATTTCCAGGAATGGTTGAATGCTTTGCCCTAGCAGATCTTGGTGCAAGCATCAATCTGATGCCTTATTCAGTATGGAAGAAACTCTCTTCCGGAACTTACTCCTACATGCATGACTCTCGAGCTTGCAGATCGTTCCATATCCCGTCCTCTTGGCATTGCTGAGGACGTATTTGTGAAAGTAGAAAAGTTCCATTTCCCACCGACTTCGTGGTTGTTGATTTTGATGCCGATCATCGGGTTCCTCTCATTGTTGGTCGAGGATTCCCGAGAACGGGCCGTGCTCTCATAGATGTATTTGAGCAAGAAATCACATTACGTGTTGGTAATGAAGCAGTCACCTTTAACCTTGATCAAACTTCGAGGTACTCCGCAAACTATGATTCCGAGTCGGTTAACCGAATAGATATCATTGATGTTGCTTCTGAAGAGTACTCTCAAGAAATTCTGGGTTATTCTCATAATTCGTGGGGATCCCACCACATCTTCTCAACCTATCATAGCCAATTCTACTCCTTCTATCACTCCTTTTGAGGGAAGAGACTTCATCTTGGAAGAGATTGAAGCATACTTGGCTAGTGATTCTGTTCCATGGGAAATTGATCATGCTCCAATTGACATTGAGGGGGACATACTTCTCATTGAGAAATTGCTTAATGATGATCCATCATCAACCCCTCACTCTAGTGATTCAATTCCAACTGAGATTAATCAAAATGAGATTAACGGAGGGAGATATTCTTCTTGAGAAATTGTTAAATCATGACACTTCTCCTCCTCTCCCTCCTGTCGAGCTTCATAACAAGGAAGTCAAGTCGGTTGAGAAAATCAAGAATTTCCCGAGGTTGAGCTTAAGGACTTACCACCTCATCTCGAGTATGCATTTCTTGAGGGTGATGATAAATTACCCGTCATTATTGCTAGAGATTTGAGTAAAGATGAAAAAGCTGCTCTCATAAAGGTCTTGAAGTCACACAAGCAAGCAATTGCTTGGAAACTCTCCGACATTAAGGGTATCAACCCCGAGTTTTGTACTCACAAAATCTTGATGGAGGATGACTTCAAACCAGCAGCGATTCAACATCGAGAGAAGAGTAAATCCAAAAATCCATGATGTTATCAAACAGGAGGTTATCAAACTTCTTGATTCAGGATTGATTTACCCGATCTCAGATAGTCCTTGGGTTAGCCCAATTCATTGTGTTCGAAAAGGGTGGCATTACTGTTGTCACAAATGAAGATAACGAGTTAATTCCAACTCGCTGGTTGGGATGGCGTGTGTGTATTGACTATCGTAAGTTGAATGACGCCACTCGTAAAGACCATTTTCCTCTACCCTTCATGGACCAAATGCTTGAGAGATTAGCAGGTAATGAATACTATTATTTCCTTGATGGTTTCGGGTTATTTTCAGATCCCATTGATCCACAGGATCAAGAGGAGACCACATTCACCTGCCCATACGGAACTTTTGCCTACAAACGTATGCCTTTTGGCTTATGCAATGCTCCGCGCTCCAACGATGTATGATGGCCATTTTCCACGACATGATCGGGAAACAATGGAGGTGTTTATGGATGACTTCTCGGTCATTGGGGATTCGTTTCAAACATGTCTCTCCCATCTAGATAAAATGCTTCAAAGGTGTGAAGACACCAATCTTTGTCTAAATTGGGAGAAAAGCCACTTTATGGTCAAAGAAGGCATAGTCCTTGGCCATAAGATTTCAAAAATGGGATTGAGGTAGATAGAGCAAAAGTCGATGTTATTGCTAAATTACCTCATCCTACTACCGTCAAAGGTATTAGGAGTTTTTAGGTCATGCCGGTTTCTATCGTAGATTCATACAAGATTTTTCTAAAATCGCCCGGCCTATGACTCATCTTCTTGAAAAGGATGCTCCTTTTATCTTCTCACCCGAGTGCATCAAAGCTTTTGAAACATTGAAGAAAAAGCTTACTGAAGCACCAATTCTCGTTGCTCCCCGTGGGATTTACCCTTTGAGCTCATGTGCGATGCAAGTGATTTTGCTATCGGTGCAGTCTTAGGGCAACGTAGAAACAAGCATTTTCAACCTATCCACTACGCAAGTAAAACTATGACTGAAGCTCAAACTCATTACACCACCACAGAAAAAGAGCTATTAGCCGTGGTGTATGCATTTTAGAAGTTTCGGCCATACTTAATCTTGACCAAATGCGTGGTGTATACGGATCACTCGGCTCTCAAATATCTCTTTGCAAAACAAGATGCAAAGCCGAGACTACTCCGTTGGATTCTCTCCTCTGCAAGAATTTGATATCATTATACGTGATAAAAAGGAGCGGAGAATCTAGCTGCGATCATCTGTCGATTAGAAAACCCTCACCAAGATGTTTTCGAGAAAAAGGAAATAAATGAAACATTTCCTCTCGAGACACTCAATCCGGTTTCTTTTCGTGGAAACTCTACCACCCCATGGTTTCGACTTCAAATTACCATGCGGGTAACTTCATAGTGAAAGGGATGTCGACCCAACAGAAGAACAAATTCTTCAAGGATGTTAAACATTATTTATGGGACGACCCCTTCTTATTCAAAATCTGTGCGGATCAAGTCATCCGACGGTGTGTTTATGGACGGAAGCCTTGACATTCTCAAGGCTTGCCATTCTTTGGACCCACCGGGGCCATCATAGTCCAAACTACACCGCCAAAAAGGTGTTTGATTCCGGTTTTATTGGCCCACAATCTATAAGGATGCCCACGAATTTGTCAAAGCCTGGGACGCTTGTCAACGTCACGGAAATATATCTCAAAGAAATGAAATGCCACAAAATGCCATTCAAGTTTGTGAGATATTTGACATATGGGGTATTGACTTTATGGGGCCATTTCCATCTTCTCGAGGTAACAAATACATACTTGTGGCTGTTGACTATTTGTCAAAATGGGTTGAAGCTAAGGCTTTACCTACCAATGACGCCCGAGTTGTTGTGAAAGTTTTTGAAATCCTTTTGCCAGGTTTGGAACTCCAGAGCGATAATCGGTGATCGTGGTACACATTTTTGCAATGACCAATTTGATCGTGTCATGCAAAAGTATGGTGTAACCCACCGCCTCTCTATGCATACCACCCCCGAACAAGTGGTGGAAGTTTCCAACCGTGGTATTAAAAGAATTCTTGGAAGGGGCGGTAGGCGAAAATCGTGCATCACGGTGGGATAAATGGATGACGCACTACGGGCCTTCCGACACAAAACACCCATCGGGTGTACTCCATACAAGCTAGTGTACGGAAAGGCATGTCATCTTCTGATCGAGTTAGAGCACAAGGCATCGGGCCTTAAAGCATGCAAACTTCGATATTGAGCGGTGGTGATCACGAAAAGTTCAAATGAATGAATTAAATGAACTTCGTGATCAAGCATACGAGAACTCTTTGATCTATAAGCAAAAGACAAAGAAGATTCATGACTTCAAAATCAAGAACCGCGTTTTCAACGTTGGTGATCGAGTCCTTCTTTTCAATTCAAGATTGAAGATTTTCTCGGGAAAGCTCAAGTCCCGTTGGTCTGGTCCATTTACTATCGCTAAGGTTTATCCTTATGGTACCATTGAGTTATCTCAACCCGATGGTCCTAATTTTAAAGTGAATGGTCATCGAGTGAAGCATTATTTTGGAGAGGACATTCCCCCTGTGGTTGTCCCGGATCTACAAACTTTCCCCATGAACCAATGAATGCGGGGATCGAGTCAAGCTAATGACTCGGGAATCAAAAACAAATAGCACACACCATATGGGTTTTCACCCATATTTCTGTCTTCTTTCTCTGTTCTACCACCCTAGTGTGGGGGAGTTGCCCCATGCTGTTGTATATAAAATCTCTCTAAAAAAAAAAAAAAAAAAAAAAAATCTTTCAAATAAAATAATGGCCGTAATATTTCCCTTTTACGTTCTTTGTTTCGGCATAACCGCCGGTACTTTGAATATTGAGGGCAATATTCATTTCTAAGTGTGGGGGGGAATTCTCACGAATTTATCATGTATTATCCACCCAATTCCCCCGTTTTTGG
The DNA here is from genome assembly GCA_910596185.1 of Chrysanthemum makinoi. Lineage (NCBI taxonomy): Eukaryota > Viridiplantae > Streptophyta > Magnoliopsida > Asterales > Asteraceae > Chrysanthemum > Chrysanthemum makinoi. Next base: position 227,026,700 of record OU343220.1, read on the forward strand.
CCAAAAATTGTTTTTGGAGTAAGTGTTTTCACTTACTCACAAATGGTAATCAGTCCGCCATGTCTAAAAACAAAAGGATTGGCTAATCCAGGAGCAAACGGCTCTTGGTAAAGATTTCTCAAAACCGTTTATGGCTTGCAATTTGCCCAAAATTGTATGGTATTCAACTCACCATATCCTAAAAAGTGAAGAGTTGGCTAGCCCGCAAGTTTATGGCTTGTGGTAAAGGCAGTGGAAAACCATAATTGGTAATCGACTCACCAAAGATAATTCTGATAATTTATCTAAGAGTTGGCTAGTCAGAGCAAAGCGGCTTCGGTAAAGACAAATCAAATCCGTTTATGACTTATGATTTGCTCAAAATCATTTGGTTATCGTTGTACCAAGGTTCTTACTTGAATCAAAACAATTGGCTACTCCAGAAGTGATGGCTTTTGGTAAAGAGTTTTAAAATCCATTAAAGATCTAAATCATTGCTAGGGACTAGCAATATCTTATAATGGGGATTGATGAGTGTCTAAATACTCATCATTTTTGTACAATCTAAACTGCAAAATCATCTGAAAACACTCAAAAATGCATCAAAATGATGAAAATATCACAAATCCGTGTTTTATGTGTTTTAAATGCAAAAAGATCAAAATCAGATGAAAAATGATTCAAGTTTGCAAAATTGGCAGTTTTAGTCCCCAAGTTTTAAAAGTTGTCAAATCTAGTCCCCGAATTCAAAATGTGGAATTTTATCATTCAAGGTCCCTGAAATATTCTAAGTTGTTAAAATGGTCCTTGAATGATTCTTTGGTCAAATGGCGAAAAAGGTCCTTAAACTTTGAAAAATTGCAAAATTAGTCCTTGGATTTTTAAAAATGGAATTTTATGCAAATATGGTCCTTGTACTATCAAAGTTTGTCAAGTTTGGTCCTTGTGATAAGTTTGGAAAAGTGTCATGTTCAGTCCCTCAAGTTTGGAGAATTTGCAAAATTGGTCCTTGTATACTACTAAACCAAACGGACATCTTGGTAATATTCAAAGCCCAAATCATATCAATCCATGGCCCAAACCTTAAGCCCAATACCTTGACCCTTGACCCCTTGAGGTCCAATACCCATTTTGGGCCAATACCATTGTGAATATAACTAAAATCGGTCAAAGAAGTCAAAAAAACAACATTCCTCATCTTCCCATGTCGCGCCAAAAAAACCGAACGGTTTTTCCATTTTCAACATCCCTCACCTTACCTTGTCCCCTCCACCTCCACTAACACCCAAAACTCCTTTAATTGATTCAAACCAACCCATTAATATCAAAACTCGCATAGAAGACTTTTGGCGCCAAAATCCACATGGTTATGATGTTGGAGATCCAATGGCTCAAGATGAGTGGGAAAGATTCAGAGGTCAACAAAGAGTCATAAAAGTCTATAAAAGAAGGGAGAGATGCATTGTATAAAAATATCTAGAGTAATTTTCATTTTCTTAAATCGTTTTAGTTTAAATTTTCAAGTGTATTTAGCTTTTTAGCTCTTTGTATTTCAAGTTTTGTGTAACTATCTTTCTGAAGTTCAATATCAAGTTTTACAGTTGAAAGTTTCAGTTTATGCAAATTTTCATCTTCAAAAATCTCATGAATCAAATGTTGTTTGTAGATGTTATTATGGACTGAATAAGCACATGTAAGCTCCTATAAAGCTTATTCAAGCTTTTAGAAACATTAAAATCAGTTTAGAAGCAAAAATCAAAAATCACCAAAAATACAAATTAAATAGTTGAAAAATAAAAAATCCATTAGAAGTGGATGTCACAGCGATGGGGTAAATTTTGGATGGCCTTGGGTTAGTGGCTTAGTGGTAAGCCTTTAGGATTGGTCTTGATCATTGGTTCTGTGATTGCAGTTGGATACCCATTTGTAAGCCTTTTGTTTATTTTTGCATTTCACTTTTTGTAGTTGTTATTTAGTAGCTTTAATCTTTGTGTTTTATGTTTATTAGTTCTAATTAAGTAAATTAACCATTAAAATCAGTTGGTTGTTCTTTTAGATTTGTAGTTTATAAAAATCTCACTTTGACAGTTTTAATAGCATAAGTTTAATCTCTTTGTTGTATGTTGTTATTGTTGTTGTTTAATGTTCGTTTAGTCTCATTAAATGATATTATAAAGTTTGAAATCCATTGCATGGTTTAAATTTGTGATTTAGCTTTGAAAATCATCCAAAACAGTTAAGTAAAGGTCTTGTTTGGATTTGTGTTTAAACTGTAACAAGACTTGTTTGAGTGGTTGCTTGTTATTGCTTTGTATCACACTTGGTCTAATATCTCAAACAAAGCAAGGAAAACCAGTCATTTGTGAAAAGTCAAAATTCATTTTATCACATCCTTGTCATTCACTGTTGGATTTTCATGGATCCTATGATCATGATTTTGTGTTTCATAAGTTGTTAAACATTGCTCAAATCAGTCTTAGTTTACCTTAAAACAACATATTCAGTGAGTAGTAGTGATTTAAAGTTCATATAAGTCAACTTAGATAGTTTTTATAAAAGTCAAAATTTTCATTTGGGTCGCTTTTTGATTAAACAGATAATTTTAGTGTGTGTTTAATAGTTAGATTTAGCTTAAAAGCTCTTGGGTTATCAAAGTTTAGTTGCTAAACTAAATTAGAAAAATACTAGTTCTCTGTTAATCAGCTTTTTAAGTAGCTTTTAATTAGCTTATTGTGAGTGTGTTACGAAATGGTGCCCTGTGCACAGTTGGGTGGTCCAACTTGATAAGCTTGCACAGAGCTTATTAGTTGGCTAAAGCTTGTGATTCTTAGTTCTTTGGAAAGCCTGACCAAGCCATCTTGAAGTCTCAAGCTTGGTTTTTCATTTTCTAGCTTGTTTGCTAGAACTGCAATAAGCTCTAATCTTGTCCCATCTTCATGTTTAAGCTCATAAGTTCTGGAAAGCCAACCACTCATCTTGTCGCTTGTTTTGAGCTTTTAGCTTATCATTGTAGCTTAATCTGTATCTTTAAACATGGCTTCATTTGAGTAGTTCATCTTAGCTTGCTTTGTGCATCTTTATTGTAGCTTATAGCTTGTTTTAGCTTTGTGAGCTTGTTTGAGCTTATTTCACCAAAATAAGCTCTTAAGCTCACTGTTGGGATAATAAGCTTCTCAAACTGCTTATTTTAAGTTTGTAAAATTTTTGTCTTTGTAAAAGTTTCATATTTTAAGTAGTTAAGTAGTTTTCAAAAAGAAAATCCAGAAAAACATCAATTTAAAAACAGTGATAGTGTTTATTTAATAGTTTTTAGCTTTTTGATTTTTCTTTTCATCTTATTAATAAGCAAATCTTGTTTTTATATTTTCTTAGTTTTCTGTCACCTTAAGTTATTTTTAGAAAAAGTTTCATAATTTTCCTAATCCTTTTAGTATTTATTATAATTTTAAATAGTTAAAAGTATTAAATAATTAGTAATAAATAATTAAAAAGCATAAAAATATCTTTTCAGTTTTAAAATTAGTTTTATCATATTTTAGATTTTTCCAAGTTAAAATTTCATTTTTCCAGGTTTATTTTATATTTTCTAGAATTTAAGTGTATTTTAAATAATAATTAATTAGTAATAATTAGATAAAAAGTGTGAAAAATATATTTTTAATTTTAAAATTAGTTTTATAATATTTTAGATTTTTCTGAATCATAATTTTATTTTTCTAGCCTTATTTCATATTTTCTTTTATTTTAGGTTATTTTTAAATAGTTTAAAATAGTTTTTAATTAATAATAATTAATTAAATAGTGGTAAAAATAATTTTCTTTTTCTAATAATTTTCTTTTATTTTTAGGATTCCAAAAATGTCATTTTCATATTTTTAGGTCTTTTATTTTTTAGATCTCACTTTTTATTTTGTACGTATACGTAGTTTTTAAACGTGCGTTTTACGTTTCTTTTATCTGATTGTTGTGTTTTCCAATTCTGTTTCCAATCTCATTCCAATCAATCAGTAGTGTAATATTCAATCCAAAACCTTTACTGATCACTATCCTTAGTGATCACTCTATCATCTGAGTTAGTTTTGGCACACCATTGAGTCTCTGTGGGACTTAACGACCCGGGAATTCATTATATTCTCCAGGACTTCATTGTATTTGTGTTTTAAGCAGTTTTAAGCTTCTTACGGTTAGCCATTCACAAGTGGCTAGCTTGTGTGAGGTAGCTTGACGGTTTAGCACAAATCTTTGTTGGATATGCTGAGCATTCCAAGGCTTATAGGTTCTATGTTATTGAACCTAATGAATATGTTTCAGTTAACTCCATAATTGAATCAAGGGATGCAAACTTTGATGAGAATAGATTATCATTAGTCCCTAGACCAAGTCAGAGGATTCCTAATGGAACTCATGACACTGGTGTATCAGAGGTCCCCGATGATGAACCATCAGTGGTCCCTGATGAGGTTGTGGTTCAACAACTGAAATTGTCGAGCAAAGTGTCGAGGACTCCAAAGTCATTTGGACCTGAGTTTCAACTATACTTAGTTGAAGGCACCAAGGATGAGGTCTCCGACCAATACTCCTATTGCTTCATTGTTGAGGATGATCCCAAGACATTTGAAGAAGCAATGAAGTCCCGGGATATTGCTTTCTGGAAAGAAGCAATCAATGATGAGATGGATTCCATCATGGGCAACAACACTTTGGTGTTGGTTGATCTACCTCCTGGTTGCAAACCTCTAGGTTGCAAATGGATTTTCAAAAAGAAAATGAAGGTAGATGGAACTATTGAAAAGTTCAAGGCTAGACTTGTTATTCAGGGCTTTAAACAAAAGTCAGGGATAGACTATTTTGATACTTATGCCCTGTAGCTCGGATTATAAGACTACCTGATTGTTATGGCATCTATTCACAATCTGATTATTCATCCGATGGATGTGAAGACAGCTTTCTTGAATGGTGAATTGGAAGAGGAGGTTTATATGAACCAACCTCCGGGCTTCATCTTGCCTGGCAATGAAAACAAGGTGTGTAAACTGATTAAGTCTCTTTATGGACTTAAGCAGGCACCTAAGCAATGGCATCAAAAATTTGATGAAGTGGTTTTGTCTAGTGGTTATGTTCTTAACCAGGCTGACAAATGTGTATAGCAAATTTGATGAATCTGGTAAAGGAGTCATCATTTGTCTATATGTTGATGACATGTTGATCTTGGTACTGACCAAAATCAGTTGACTGACAAAGGAATTTTTGTCATCAAGGTTCTCCATGAAGGACATGGGGAGGCTGATGTTATCCTTGGTATAAGGATTAAACATGAAAGTAAAATAATTTCTATCTCTCAGCCTCATTATATTGAGAAGGTACTGAGGAAATTCAATTACTTTGATTGTACTCCAGTAAGTACACCTATGGATACTTGTGAGAAGCTGATGCCTGATC
>OU343220.1:227032217-227072187 GCA_910596185.1 Chrysanthemum makinoi
CTTCACTGCGAAACGTTACTCAGCGTTGGTCCTTCACCCTAACTGGTGTGACTAACGGACGCGTTCATTTGGTAGTTTGGAATATATTGTCTTTTCCTATAAACCTATATCTGTTATTAAGAAAAACATATCTCAAAACCAGATTCGTTCACCATAAAAAATATATCTCACTATCACCATCAAAAACACACCACTATCTAAACCACTCACACACAAAAACAAAACTTCAACATATTCACCAATACTCTCTTGTCTCTTGATCCAAACATAATAAAAACATAGACTCCTAGTAATCACAGATTCATCACAAAACCCTCACAAAAAAAAAATCATCAAAAATCAAATCATCACTCATCTCTCAAAAAATCCAACAATCGAAAACACATATACTCTAAATCATCTAAAAAATTCATACAGAGCTGGTGATGTTACGTTTTCGGCGGCTACAGTTACAACTCAGATGAATACCGGGTTGTTGGTCTTATTGTTGTGTTTTAGATTATGGTTGTTAAGTGGATGAGAAGGCGTGGGGTTATTTTTTTTTTGTTGGTTGATTGAATGATATAAATAGAAGCTGAAATGGAAAATAAGTTTGAATCGGTGTTGTGGTTTACGAGCATAGGTGTTGATTAAATGGTGCGATGGGTGTCTGAGATATATATAGGAGTATGTTTCAGTTTTGGAATACTGAGTGATGATGTTTTATTAGGTTGTGTTAGGAAGTGATTTGATTCAAATGTGTTTTGGGACTGTGATGTTACCTGAATCAGAGAGAGCGTTATGAATTAGAAGTTGAATTTGGGATTTGTTGTTAATGATCAGAGTATGAATATGTGAGGTGATGGCTAATGTTTGTAAATCAGGAAGTTGTAAGCTTCAGAAGGGTGGGCTTAAGAGGGATACAAATCAGTGTAGTGCGACTGAGTAGAGTGAGAATCAGGAGTGGAATGGAAGGAATGAAGGGGAATGGAGGAATGGATAATGAGAGGATATGGAGATGGATCAAGGAAAGAGAATGGTAGCAGAGAATGTGAAGGAACAGTGGAATGGGAGTAGTAGTATCAGGCGATACGGGTATGGGTTGTACATCAGGGAATGTTCAATGAGAACCAGAAAAGTCAGGCTCAGTGTGCACATACAGCTGGAGTCAACTCCCTGAAACCTTGGTGTCACTGAAACATAGGAAACTGAATGCGAATCCCTGACCACTAAAACCCTGAGAACTTGAACCGTGAACACAAGCAAATGATGAATCTTGCTTGACCCTGAAAGTGTCATTAAGTGTATGATGAAATGTAATCGTGAAATGAGGGTTGTATTTTCAGGCTATGCCTAAATGAGTTATAATTCTCATTTTTTGGTTGCCCAGATATGGTGCCATCATGTTATTTAGTTGGATCAAAGTGGTGTGGGTGGGAAAAGACAAATATACCCTCCACTTAAATAGGCTTAACGCCCGTTAGTCACACCAGCAGTGGGACCAACCGAGTAACGCCGCAGCTAAGGACCAACGGTGTAATTTTTCATCAAGGACGATAATTTAATGGTCAACGATACCACAAAGCGATCGAATTGGTAGTTTAATCTAGGGTTTGGTTGGGGTGACCAACAGAAGCATTACATACGTAACAATTTCTAAGAATAAAATTTAAGCTATTAAAATTATAGGTTTGTCAACAACTTTCAAGGTTGTACTTAATTAAATGAAAGGATTGTCTCACGAGTGTTTTAAAGGCATTAGTTAAACCGTAGATTATTATTATTATATATATATATATATATATATATATATATATATATATATATATATGGTTGGTTTATTATGAAAAGTTTTTTATAATAAAAATTGAAGATATGCTGGGCGGAGATATGCCACTCGCTTTTTATATCACTACGCTTAATGCCATGACATGATCACCTCCTCACCCGCAAAAAAAAATCCGCAAAAAAAATTTTTGGCAATTTTTTTCCCCGCCAAAATTTATCTGTATCATAGTTATAATACATTAATGCTAATAAAGTTTTAAGTAAGACTTTATTATATGTTACTGATCATCGTTAATATTTAAAAGTGATCAACCATGATGCACTAAAACCAATGTTATAACCTTACATCAAAAATTATGACTCCGTGACGCAGTAACTTTATAATGTGATGCAGTTATTTATAACTTTAATGACTAAAAATCATAATTTGACGCTAAGAATAACTTATAACCTTAATGCACTAATAAGTTTTGATGCATCTTTATTATAAGTTATTGCATCATAAATAATAGTTAAGTGCATCAACTATGTGGAGGAGATTAAAATTGGTTTTAGAAGGCATGCGGAGGAGATTAAAATAATACTCCGTACTTAACTATTATTTATATTAACAATGATGCATCAACTATGTACTTAACGATGAATCATTTTAATTGGATAAAAATCTCAAAAAAAGTAAACACAATTCCATAAAAAAATAAATGCACAATTGACAGCTGATAATAATCTTAGTAATAACAAAGTAAATTATAACCCTCTTAACCAAGGACTTAATCTTAATCGTGGCGCCCCTACCTCCCTAAAATTTCTCATAAGACCCATAGTGAAATATTATATGTTTTAGGTAATTTAATTGATGTTACAAACAAATCTCCGATTCGGCCCTCCCAAAATAAATTCGGCCCCCTAAAAAAAAACGTTCAAGTTCCGTCTATGCTCTTAACCACGGTCCTTAAAATTGTCAACAAAACCAAAAATTTATTTCATCGATATGTCACCATGCTCATATTTTATTTGCTTTGTTAGTAGTAACAAATGCCATTAAGCTAAATTTATATGTCGTGTTCCCTAGTTGAGTGAGAAAATAAGAGAAAACTGATGATTTTACAATTTAACCCTTTGTTAGATACAAAATTTATGTTTTATTCTAGGGCATTTAAGTCATTGTTTTATTGACAAGTTTCCATATATATTTTCCTCCCAAATCATCCCACTTTTGGGAAGAAAGTTTTGAAGAGAAATATAACCAAATTTCCTCTCCTCTTCTTCTCTCTTCTCTCCTAAAAAAAACTTGGGAACACAAATATATTTTGTGTTCATTCTACTTCTTGTCTCTTGTTTCAAAATTAAAACTCTGAAACGCAGTGTTAGCTCAGATCAATGTATTTTTAGATTGTAGTTGGCGCATTTGCCTATCAACTAGTAGAGATTATCGTCTCCTAAGCCTCCGTTAAACTTAAATACTTAGTTATGGTTACCGGCATTTTTTATTCCTGATCAATATTATTAGCTTTTCCTTTATGAAAATAGTTGATGAACCTAAGGTTTATGTTACCTTGTAAAGAAACCTTGAATCACAGAAGATTGGTCGAGCCGCGTTGATGGAAATGGAGGGTGAGCCGCGTTGATCAATATATCATATATCGATAATCAGTGGCGGAGCCGCGTTGATGGAAATGGAGGGTGATGCCCCCGACCAACCTCTTCCGGACACAAAATATATAGGAAAAAAGTTAAAATCACAGAAGATTGGTCGAGTGCCCTCAATCAAATAATCCGAGTGCTCTCGGCACTTTCTGGTTATGAAGAATCGGAGTCCTCTTTAATGTATATACTTTTGTGTGGTGATTTAAATGGGTTTGTTTGTGGATCTTTGTTATTGCTTTTGAAGTTTTTCAGTAGGTGTAAAAGTAAAGAAGTATGAAGTAATAATTTTCAGCTCACTTTTGAGAGGAAATATTTTACTTTAAGATGAATCAATTAACCTTATTTTCTAGTCTTTTTCATTTTCTTTCTTAAATGATACTTAAGGCTAGTCTCTCCAGCGACCTGAGACAACCCGGATGCCTCAGTCGACGACCCAAAAAAAAAAATCATTTTTAACATAAACTAAAATTTCATTAATAATTAAAATGTTACAATGCTATATAAAAACAATACGAAATACATAAATCATAAATCTAATCAATCTCCGATGCAGAGTCATACGAGGAGTACGAGAACCGGAAATCCCTCAAGCGGCCAAATCTTCCTCGTCTAGCGTTGCCCCAGAGTTCGAAGTTGATGCACCAACACCATCGTTTTTGTTCTCCCGATAGCTCCAATTGATTTTGGTGTTGACGTTGTTCGTTATCTTGAACACGCGCCACAACTTGTCGCAACCTCAGCGATTGGGCTTGATCTTTCAAAAATTTGTCTATCACAACTTTCGCTCAGCGTAATGTCGTTCAACTCTTGTAGTTTTGTCTCATTTGTTCCTTCTCCGCCCGCCGGTCAACATTCGATGACGCTTATAATAGCGTTTTTTCGAGCCTCATTGTCGTTATTGCATTGATTTTGAACGTACACTTGCATATCTTCAACGGAATGGGGGAGACGGCAAGCCATATTAAATCTTTTGTTGAGAAGTATTTTGAGTTTGAATTGTGTTTGAAATTGTGTGTTAAGAAGTGTGTTTGAGGTGAAGTGGGTATTTATAGAGTGGTAAAATTGATTTTAAAAAATGTTTTTTTTTAGTTTAATGACCAAACAGTCAAGTTTTAAAAAACTTCTGATTTTACCGAAATGTAGTGGGAATGCATTTAACATCGAGTGAAAACTCACTCGATATTGCAAATCTTGTCTAGTCGACCGATGTGCCAACCCACATTCCCAATAGATATGCTCGATATTAACATCGGTTGAGGACTAAACTTTTGCACGCCCAACCGATCTTAAACACTCGAATGCGACCAGCCTTAAGAACACAACTTTTTTGTATTTCTCAATCCTTTTATTCCCTTGCTTAAGTAATAATCGAAGCATAGTGTGAAAGGAAAAGAAGGATAGTTGGTAGAGAACAAAAAGTCAAAAGATGCTCTATCGGTTATTTTATGAATATTGTATAGACGTTTAGTAAAATATAATAATATGATTAATTATTTTTATAAATTGTCTCTCTTATATAGTAAAAAAACAACTTACAATAAGTGTGTAGACAAACTTTCAAATGCTTATTTTTATTTTAATGTTTATAAAAAAAAACAAATTTTTACTATCCATCTAGTTTGATTTAATGATGAGAATTAACCTAAGATTTAATAGATAAACTTAAGTCCATGTTTTTTTTTATTATCTTTATGTCTTTCTTTTTATTCACATTTTTTCACGTTTTTTGTTTATATTCATTTTTTTTAATTCTTTTTTCTTCCCTTTCAAACGTTTTCGTCTGTTTTCATAAGTTTTCGTCCGTTTTCATACATTTTCATCTATTTTTGTCCGTATTCATACATTTTTGCCCGTTTTCATACGTTTTTGTCCGTTTTCATACATTTTGTCCGTTTTCATACGTTTTCGTCCGTTTTCTTATGTTTTCGTCCATTATTCATCCGTTGTCATATGTGTTTTTACGTTTTCATACACATTCGTCCGTTTTCTTACATTTTCGTCCGTTTTTAAATATTTTTGGCCGTTTTTAGACGTTTTCATACGCTTTTGAATATCACAAGTGATATTCTGTGATATTCAGAATATCACAAGTGATATTCTGAATACCACAAATGATATTGTGAATATCGCAAGTGATATTATGTGATATTCTGAATATCACAAATGTTTTTTTGAATATTACAAGTGATTTTCAACTAATGTTTTGAAACATGAAAATCACACGTGATATTCAGAATATCACACAGTGATATCCAGAAAATCACAAGTGATATCCATAATATCACAGAGTGATATTCAGAGTGATATTCAGAGTATCAGAGAGTGATATTCAGAATATCATAGAGTGATATTGTAGAAACCAAGATCCGGACTCAACTAGGGTATGAATGATATCGATTGATTGAATGCACAAGAAATAATAATTGACACAATCAACATCACTAATAAGGTTTTCTTTATTAATTGAAATAAAAACTACTAACTACAACTACTAGACGCTCTATGCGTTTTCTTAGACTCTCATTAGGAGAAGTCTGCTATGAAATGAATGAAAAGGATGAAAATAAACTAGATGCCTACCCTCTTTATATAGTAGAGGGAGGCTACAAAAACCCTAGATATAGCTTACTACCAAAGCTACTATTAATTTATCTATAAGGCCCTCATTGTTTCTTCTTTCTTCATTCTTGCTCGTTTTGTAATCTGCAATTCCCAACAATCTTCCCCTAAACTAAAATTTGACTAGGTTAAGTTCCAGTTTCTTGATAGTACAAAACAACATGTATGAAGAAACAATGCCAAAACATGTCATCACAATAATAAGCTGCACACTATGAATCTTCTTCCCCTTTTTCTAATAGGGGTCTTGTGCAACTCGTAGACGCTTCCCCTCAAGTGATGCATGTAGATGGTAAGTATATAAACCATAAGCTTCCCCTCAAAATTATACTAACCATCTCAATTTTTATTTATTTATTTATTTTTTAATCACTAAACAAAGAAAATAATACGCTTTTTTTTTTTTTTTTTTTTTTCAACTAAACAAAAGAAATAAAGCGCAGCAGCAGAAAAATCAGATCAGCAGCAATATCAAAATAGTCTACCAAGAAACGGAGAACCGAGGAAACACCAAAGTATGGCTTTATATTCTTGTACTATCCATGTGACTCAAACTTAGATGAGACACTAGCAAATGTGAGCATTAAGCACTAACTGTAGATCACACCCCCTTCACCAACACCGAAGCACTACAATGTAACTCCTTAAAGTGTTAGCAAATGTGCGCATTAAGTACCTTTAATATGTAGATCTCACCCCTTCCCTAGATTTATCGCTTTTGTCACACCATTAATGTATTTAACAAGTTATCTCAAAAGTGCCTAAACTCACTTTGAGATATGATAAGACACTCCATTGATCAACCGAAGAAACTCCAACAACCAAGAGAAATAGATCGCAGAACCAATACTACCGCGAGAACCAAATAAACAATCACAGAAAACCAAAGAGGTAATCAACCAAGAAACGAATCAAAATATGCAACAAGAGAACACCAAATCAGTCCGAAAATATGTTAATTATTAGGGTTCATCATTGAATAAAAATTCAACTCACCAAGACTAGTAAAACATTAATACCAACCGCCGCACCGTAATAAGCATATACAACAATGATCATGAATGCGATAATGTTATCCCACAGTAATTAGGTTCCCACGCTGCCTGTATTACAATATTCGAACAGTCCCCAATAAATACCGCATGTATACCTCGTACAGTAACACGATAGATCAATACAAATTTAATTGGCCATGTGATACGAGAATACCAACCAATCAATATGCCCCATCGTGAATACCAACAAATAATAGCCATGGTCAATGGGACCCATGTAATTAGTATACAGCAACAACCCCACGTGATCAGTAGCAAATTAATACAATCAGTAGGAATGAGTTATCAGTAGCAATGAAAATCAATCACATAATGGACCCCACATAAACCAAATCAGCAGCAACAATACTGCGGACCAATGATGTCATATCACCCATCATCCACTCGAACTGTGACCCACATGACTGCTTCCATTAAAATTAACATGTATCATTCCATCAAATAGCCAATCACATGCGAATATAGACAAGTATCACACGTGACCTTGAACCAATGAATTCGTTTGAATAAACCAAACCCACGTGATGACTCACTTGACGAGGGGGACCAGTAATAGCAATTCGAGACCTACGATCACCAACAGTACCACGTGACCCAAACGAACCAATCATATATGTCCCACCGACCAATTCACAAAAGGTTATACAAATTGTATCAAACATTATATCAAACGAGTGGGACCTATACAAAGTGTATTAATAAAATCAATTCCACTTAAGAAAGATCACAACAAGGTTGCTTTTCTGGGAAAAGCAAAGGGACATGAACTGTATGAACCTATGGTGGATTTCTTGAAGCGTTCCAAGATTCATTATGCTCTAACACATTCTCCAAATGTGATATTTGAATCGATGGTTGCACAATTTTGGGCATCTGCTTCCACACGAAGTGACACAGAAATTGTAGCAACGATTGATGGAACTGTGTATGTGGTGACCGAGGATTTGATTAGGACACAACTTCGTTTGATGATGAAGGGTATATCACACCAACCAAAGAGATACTTGCGGGTTAAGAGTCGTTGGATACCAAAGTACTAACACGAGATGTGGCACAAGAATAAGTTTTGCCCCATGTGGAGGTTTTGGTGCATACATTTCAAAGGCATAAGCAACAAGTCGTGAGGATGGATCAATTCTCTACCCAATTGGGTTGTGGATTGATGTCTTTCAAAGGGTTTAACTTATAATTTTTCTAAGTTTATTTTTGATAATATGGTTGAAAATATTCAAAAGAAAAAGCATAAGTTTCTAATGTACCCTAGGTTTTTACAAATGATATTAGACATAACAACCCAAGACAGAGTCTTTTGTCCCATTGGAGCTCTTAGTGCTAAATTGTTTGCTTCCATGAAAACTCATTATGTTGGGACACATCACCCTTTGTTAGAAGCTATGTTGCCACATGGCAATGATGCTGTCAGGGTAATGTCGCCGGTGCTCCACCCTCTCCTAATGTTGCTGCTGATGGTAATCCATCAATTGCCATTGATGAGGGACCTTCCATAACTGCTAAAGCATCAAATGTTTCTCCTGACCAATGTCCACCTACACCTTTACCTTTGTCACCTAGTCCTAGTCCTTCACCTACTCCTATGGCTCCTGATGAGCTTGAACCTGAGTTTACTAGACTGACCACACCTAGTCCAGTTAGAGAGCCAATTGATGAAAGCTCTCCTATTTTTGAGCATGTACATTTCCCTCGAAAGGCCCGATGAAGTCTCCATTTCAATCGAGCAACCTGCCTGGAGTTGAGGACCCTATTACACTTACCTCTCGTATATGCTTTGTCAACATGTATGTGAAAGAGGTTGATGATCTCGTAGGAGCTTGCAGATACCAAATCCTCACTTGGTGGTAGATTGTGGGTCAGAAGGTTCGGAGTTAGAAGCACAACTGGGGCGTAAAAAGAAAAGAAGTTTGTGTTACCTCTGATAAAGATCGGAGGATATACATTTGGATTTCTTGAATTCTTGGCTGGTTGCTCAACGGACTCATGATTCTTCTCCCATTGCTGTTGAATCCTCAAAACAAAGGAACCTATTCGCTAAAAGAAGAAGAGAAGACAGCTTCGAAAGGATTCCATCGAATCTTCTAAGGTGCCAAGTGTTGCTAATGTTACAATTGCTGGTGATCATCTTATGACTGATGCAAAAATGGTTGATGTTGCTTCCCGACCAAGGTTATACCTTCGCAGATCCTCATGTAATATTTGTTGCTGGAGAACTTTTGTTCTCAATCCCGATGTCTGCTGCCTCCTACACTGCTTGAAGATCCTTCTCAAAATGTTATTCCCGATGCTTCCATTGGTGTTCCTTCAGAATATTGACACAGCTCCAATTGTTGATATTTCTCATGATGATTCTTCTAATGAGCTCGCTACCAATGTTCTGCTATGGCTATTTCCGACAAAGGGAAAGGAGTTATGGTTGATGAAGATTGGTCCGTGATTCGTAAAAGGAAAGGCTAGAGCAAGCCATAATGCTAAAAGAGTATGAAGATTTGATGAAGAGTCAAGCATTGGCACAAAAGCTTGCGATCATTTACTACAAATTTGCCTCCTGAAAGACAAAGAGAATGGATGCACAATCTATTCATTTTACTGATGAGCAATGGGATTCTTACACTCTTCAAGTTGCTTCAAATCCTACTCTTGCTCAAAGCATTTTAGGAGATGATTTTGATAGTGAAAACTTTGCTGCACAAATGATGGCTATTGGACAACAAAGAAGAAAGTTGCAACAGAAAGAGAAAAGCTATTGTCGCACAAAAGGCTAAAGCTAAAGCGAGAAACCACGACTACAACATAGAACTAAACTTATATGAGAAATGTGGTGTATAACGAGTAATGCCTCTATCAATCTAGTTTGACAAGGAAGCAAGTTTGGCTTTATCCGAACTGACCACCATTATGTATAATAAGATTATGAAGCTATTGCACCCGCTTCTAAATTGAAAAGGATCGGCTGGTGGTATGGATGCTCCAAAGCCAAAAGACCCAAGACAGTTGAGATTACTTCTTTTGTCGATGATAGAGCATCACCGGAAAGCACTCACGCCAGCTGCTGAGGAATCATCAAGGTGTAATCCACCGAGAGTAACTCGCCTGAATCTATTGTCGATCTTCCATTCCTGAGGAGGCATCGAGAGACAACCATCCATGCTTGCGATAATCCTTCTATTGTTGTTTCTCCAGCTTCACCCGGCTGATGATACATCTATGGATCCAGGGAACTACTAGCACTATCGAGCCCGATACTATTCTCCTCTTCTTCAGACTGCCGAACTGTAGCGAGCACATTTTCTAACTCATCATGCGCATACGGTTAGGAGAGTCGAACAAGAAGTCGCTAGAGCTAGACAGCCGCAGAAGAGCTTGATAAATTGTATGAAGTGGGTGGTTCTGTTCTAATTCCCTCTGTTTCTACCTCTTCTATTCCCAATGAAGATGCCTCTGGTGCATATGGTAGGTACTTATTCTTTTGCTATGGGTTTATGTACCTAGTATAGGGAAAAGGATGTCTAAAAGGAGCACATCAAATCATCGAGATATGTGATTAGCTCAGAAGGGCTCGAGTTCATAAATCTCACAAGGGTGGTTTAAGCATTTGGACCTCGCGCTGCTGATACAACATTTATCAAAACCTAATTTTTCTTGAGGGTTCTTATAGGTGTTGACAAATGGACATTGACCGATGGACGTTTAACACCATATATAGAATAGATAACTCTTCTATGCGCTTTATTTTCTTGAAAGACATACTTCATTCGTGGATAAGCAAGATTTGATTACTCCATGGCCTTGTCACATAGTATTATGCCACCATACACCACTGGGTTCCGGGTTTGTACTTATTGGGAGATCTTCAAGTTCTTTTGATTCTCGGCCCAAATGGTAAAGGGTATTCAATTTGGAAGAATTCACATGTTGTTGATACTTGGAGATTTTACCATATCCCAAATGTGCATGTTGTGGAGACAAAGTGTGGAATTTTTGTATGTATGTTTTCTGATCAGCATTATCCTTTGTCCATTCAACTGCTGAAACGTATGCTTAGAAGGAAATTGGAAGTTCCTCCTGATCCAGTGGGGAATGATATGACCCATGCTGAACAATTGATTGGGTTGATCAAGTCCAAGCTTCCGCAACACCAAGCTTCTACTTGATTCTGGTATCTTGTATCATTTCTTTCTTTCTTTAATTCTTATCATTTCTTTCTTTGTTTAATTCTTAATTAAAAAAAAAAGTTGTATATTCAGGTTTGTTGTATATAACTCTTTTGATGGTTATCAACTCACCAGATGTGCCTTGTGTCCATCAAAGAGTTGGCTAGTCCAAAGGGTACAACTTTGGTAAAGATACATCAAATCTGTTGATAGTCAGAATGGTTTGCTAAAACCATATGGTAAACTCACCCATGCTTAATTGCTGAGGGTTGTATGGTCATCAATTCACCATGGACTATACCTTTTTGGTATCCAAGAATTGGCTACCACAAGTATGGCTTGTGGTAAAGACAGTGGAATACCATATTTGGTAATCAATTCACCAAAGGTGATTCTTTTCACCTAAGAATTGACTAGTCCTGAGCAAACGGCTACAGGTAAAGACATTTCAAATCCGTTTATACTTTTTCATTCTTGCTCGTTTTGTAATCTACAATTCCCAACAGATATTTAGAAAATCACAAAGTGACATTCAGAAAATCACAAAGTGATATTAACAAAATGGACAAAAACGTAAGAAAATGAACGAAAACGTATGAAAAACGGAAGAAAACGTATGAAAATGGACGAAAACAGATGAAAACGTATGAAAGCGAAGAAAAAAACACACGAATTAAAAAAATGAATTAAAAAAAATAAAAAATAAAGTAACGCGAATTTAAAAATAAAAGGAAAAAAAAGTGAATTCAAACAAAAATGTGAATAGAAAAAAAAATGTGAATAAAAAAGAAAGACAAAAAAACAAAAAAAATATAGACTTATGTTTATCTTTAAGTTTTAAAGACTCAATGATTAGATCAAACTAGATGAATGATGAGAATTTATCTTTATTAAGTATGAATTTATAGGTAAGGAAAATAAAATGAATCTACGTGTGTAATATTAAAATGCACTATGTAGGGTTTTCGAATTAGAGTTTCCATAACAACGTACTACAGTAATGAAATGTATGAGGTTTTATGTTTTGTTTTGAAACTCCCAAACGTTTTCTTCAATGAAAAACTGCTTATAATAACCTTTTCTTAACGCTATTTATAGAAAAAATGGGCAATTTGTTTAAAATTGATGTTAATTCGATTATCCTTATTGCTGGTTGCCCTCTAACTACATTTCATGCTCCACCAATGTCGACAATCATGAGGTTAAAAACAGTGTTAGTATAAAAATGATATATATTTTTTTCAAACTTGAAAGTTACTCCCTGTCGCAGGTTATCTATATCTATATGCGCATAAAATATAAAAATGGTCAACAAGTCAAAAATTGGAAAAGTGAAATGTGAAAAGTGAAAAATGTGGTTTGCATGATAACTTTGGGAAGTATTCATGCTTCAATAAAAAAAAAGATATTAGAAGATTTTTTTTGATAGAAAAATTTATCTTTCTACCTTGTATTATAGATGCCCTTATAAAATGACTAAAATAAACATGATTTAAGATTATTCGAGACAAAAAGATATTTATACCAAGCATCAATATCCACCATCCATTTTTATTTGATCTAATTGACGAGATCTCAACAATTTAAAAACCCACTTTCATTCTCTTTTTTCAAATATTAACTTTCAAACCGCTAATCGTTGTTAAAAAAAAATATCAATGACGAACATTTAATTATCTTCTATAGATAGGCACTTTGATATACTTTCGACAAATTTTTTCTTCAGATTCACGCTTTTCTAAGTTTTTCGCTTTTTACGCGATCGAAATTTGTATTAAAAATCATATATGATAAAACATTCAATTGAATATCACATGTGATATTAGTGTTATATCATATATGATATGTAATATCACATGTGATATTAGTGTAATATCATATGTGATATTAGTGTAATATCACATATGATATACATATCATTTCACATCTGATATCACATATCATATATGATATAACACTAATATCACATGTGATATTCAAATTATTGTTTAATCATATATTTTTTTTCATTTTCCAAGAACGAAAAAGACGAAAAAACGTGAAAAACGATTTTTTTTCTTTTTCGAAAGTATATCAAAGTCGCCTCATATAAAAGATAATTAAATGCTCTTCGCGACGGTGTAAATATTTTCACTTAATGATTAACGGTTTAAGAGATATTTAAATTATAAAAAATGAGTGAAATAATAAAACGCTTAATCTCATTTGATTTTTTTAGATTGATATTGAAGATTACCCCTTGGTATGTAGAAAAGTTTAGTATGAAAATAACCTCCTCAATAAACATAAGAGTTAAGTATGCGATAAAATTAAAACTTGGATTGAAATCTTTTATACTTCTTAAGAATACACTTGTTACTTTATTAGGATAGTGATTTTGACTAATTTATCATCAAGATAAAAAAAATTGTCATACCATATATTCTCATATCATTCGTGAATGTCAAATAATGTTAAGAATTTTTGTTAGAGTTGAATTATCAGATGTTACAATCGTTTGTAATTACATTTTAATCTTTTCACGCTCTTTTTAATGTTAAACAAAACAAGCCCATAATATCGCGATATCGTTAATTGTCATCGCTAGGAACCGCTGCCGCCTGACGGCATTTACTCGCCAGTACCATAAATCTATACTACATAAAATACAAAAATAGTCAATAAGTCAAGAATTGAAAAAGTGTAATGTGAATAGTGAAAAATATGGTTTGCATGGTAACTTTAGAAAATATTCATGCTTTAATAACAAAAAGATATTAGAAGATTTTTTTGATAGAAAAATTTATCTTTCTACCTTGTATTATAGATGCCCTTATAAAATTACTAAAACGATAAAATTAAAACTTGAAACGAAATCTTTTATATTTCTTAAGAATACACTTGTTACTTTATTCAGATAGTTGAGCTTGTAAAAGTTTTGACTAATTTATCATCAAGATAAAAAAAAAACGGTCATACCATATACTCTCATATCATTCGTGAATGTCAAACCATGTTAAGAATTTTTGTTAGAGTTGAATTATCGGATGTTACAATCGTTTGTAATTACGTTTTGATCTTTTCATGTTCTATTTTGAATGTTAAACGAAACACTTACCATAATATCGCATAGTCTACCGCTAGAAACCGCTGCCGCCAGGTGCGGGTACTTGCATAGTTTTATACTACGTATATAAAAATTGACAATCCAAAAAGATTTTTTTTCTTTTTTTTTTTTTTTTTTTTTAATAGAAAATTTGCTCTAATTAGTTACTTTTTTATAGTTGATTCATTTAGTTAACCACTACAACATTGACTGCAATTAGAGGGGACATTTATTCGCTTTCAGCGGGGACATGTCCCCTCAAATAATCCTTCGGCGGCGATATCTCACGTTGCCCTGCTAACACCTAGTCATTACTTTTAGCAGAACAATGTTAACCTTTTAGCAGAGACTAGTGGGACCTACGACATTTGGTCTGGTAAAAGATTGTCCAACATGGCATTTCTTTTGGCGAGGACATGTCCCCGCTAAAAGGGAACTAAATTGAATCGAGAAACACTAAAAATGGTGATGAAGTTAACTAATCACACTTTTTTGGCGGGGATTTATCCCCGCTAAAAAAGCAATAAAATTGTTGAGAACTGCTCTTTTGACGAGGAAAACTCCCCGTCAAAAGTTTTTATTAACTGTTGAGATCTTCCATTTTAGCGGACATGTCCCCCGCAAAAGAAACAGGATACAACAAAATGTCTTAACTTTACGGGACATGTTCCCGCCAAAAGCCTCTGACTCATATTGCTGCAAAATAGGTAATTTCTAGATTTTTTCCGAAAAAAATCTACACAATAACAACCTGTTTTCAGAACCTGTTTTATGCTACAACATCGCCAAATTCGCTAAACAAAATATCATACATATCCAAATTCGCTAAACATAATCATATGTATCCAAATTCGCTAAAAACATTTCAAAACCCGTGATGACATGATCATCTACAAAACTATACATAACCACTATCCAAAAATGGTCCAAAACTATACGCGTAATCCATTTAGCGGGAATCCTAACACATAATCTACATAAACACATAATATCCATGTAAATCTCCACAAATTGGTCCATAACCCCAAAACAAATATAAACCGACCCATGAGAACCAAACAACCCATATGCTATCGCCTCACTTCCCCACTACCCCCACTCCTCTCCTCGGTAGCTCGAGACTAACCCTCTGAAGCATCATGATCCCGATGTCCCCGGCATGACACTCAGTAGCCGATCGGCCCAACCCGGCTGAGACCTCAAAAAGTCCATCATAATATCTACCGTCCTCTCGTTTGTAGCTTATCACTTGCTTTCCACTGCTTCGCAGCTGAGACGGAGGTTTGCTCACGAAGCTCGTGAGGCGCTGAGGGTCGTCTTCCGACCACCGCCGGGTAACACTCGACCTATGCCAGGAATATGACCACCGCCAGCGCACACCCATCACATAGCGTAGAATATCACTGTCAGGCATAGTCGTCCCCGCGGAGGTGCTTTCACCAGATCAGATCATCCATTCGCTTAGTTAAAAACAAGAAAAGTAATATATAAGTCGTGATTTATTATATTGCATTAAAGTGGGTGAAGTTTTGGAAATAAATTATACTTTACGATCTATCGCCACCGTGGAGTCTCGTGGGTCGTTCAACTGTTTATAAATAAAATCAATAACGACTCACCCAACACTATATATATATATATATATATATATATATATATATATATATATATATAAATAATGATTAAAAAGTGTCTTACGAAGTTATCGCGTATACCAGCTAACGAACAGGATCCATGAAGGCTAGAACTCGTATTCGCTAGCCGGTTTTGCCTATTGATCGCCCCTATCTTCAACTTGTTTGGGTCTGACCAGTGCTTCACCTGTTTATTATAAATAATAAAACTATTATATAAATGAATTATTATCATTATTATTATTATTATTATTATTATTATTATTATTATTATTATTATTTATTTATTTTTTTATTTTATAAAAACAACACTTTCATTAGAAACAAAACCATAGATTACAAGAATTGGTGTGAGCCTCAAACACCGCTCCTACACCTTTAGCAATAAGCAAAGCTAATCCCATCAAGATATGAGTAGCAACACGCGCCCCAACATCTTGAGAAGTTATAGAGAACTTCCGGATCCGTTGAGTAGGGTCACCGTGACGCCTTCCCCCAAAAGAGGAGAATGAGAAAGGGACGAACCCATATCCAATATCCCGCACATTTGGCTCAGATTTAACGCCACGCTTTATGGCATCGTACCAACACCCTACTGCATAAAATCAATCATACCGGTTTGTGAGTGGGGACGAATCGGGTCAGTCGACACAAACATCTTGCCCTCCATCCCAAGAGTAGAGCAAGATATCTCCGCCGTAAGACTTGCTTCCTTTCTCCACCCAACCAATATCAACCTCTTTACGAAGGAGACACGATCGGTAGCATATCAACCAAAGTATCATGCACCATGTTGTGCCGATGTTTAATGCCGATGATGCCGCATCTAATACAAAGATGGTCCCCGTAAATGTCTCCCGCGAAACCTCGAGCAAAGCCGAGCTAAAGATTCGGATAGAGAAAGGAATGCCTAGTCGATAGCATAATACACTGAAGTCCCGGATTCATACCGTGTCCAACCTGCATATCGAACCACCCTTGCCGCCCGAGGTGTGGTCCTCCTTGGCGAACTACTGAGTGCCATCCGTCGGATAGGGATAAAAATGGATTCAAAATCATTGGGTAACACGTGGAAATATATCCGCCAAGTTCTTCATGAGCTCGGGGCGCGATTCATCCCAAGTTACGTGGCGTCAATCTCCATTTTACATTAAAGGCATTCAAGGCCTCCTCGAAGGAAGGTCCGAGGTTGCAATACCGAGGTGTCAAGGAGCTTAGTGTAGTTTTGGCGGTCGAGTCTAGACGCAAGAATGCGTAGTTCAAGGCATCCCCTGCCGAATATACGCCAAGTCCCCCAAATATAAATGGCAGGGTTGCCAGCCTCCATTACCAATCACCGAATCCAGGCCCAGAAGCAGTAACAATATGTTCCAGAGAAGAACGCAGAGCTATATCAAACGCAACAAGAGCACGCTCATAGACCCGAGGAGAGCATGTGCGCATAGAGAAGTATAACTTGGAAATGCCGGGACATGCACGAAGGAGTAACATCTCACATTCGGGGTCTCACAGCTAAACTCGAGGTCTATGCTAGCCGGTCCACCCAATAATTTGACTCCATGCATCGGTCTAGAAATATTGGGCGGGAAAACACCTGCAGTCATGCTTCTAGGGTCTACTTGCGGCCAAAAGACCTCAGTTTTATCAACATTGAGATGTAGGCCACGCCATGGTCCATCTGACATAATAAGCTCTAAAGCCTTCCCTACAACCAAGGTATCTCCAATAATAGTACCATCGTCAAGGTACCAAGCTTGAAGGGAAGACTAAAGGAGTCTCTAATCTTGCAAATCAAGGGATGTAACACGAGAGAAAAGAGAAGAGGTCCAAGCGGATCACCTTGTTGTACTCCCTGGTGCGACCATAACGTGTGTTCCCCATAATATAATCTAGCTGGGCTAGAGTAACAAAACTTCACCCAACGTGAAATGATAGGGCAACGCAAATGAACCTCCTGGAGCATGACCTCACGGTCCACTAAGTTAAAAGCATTTTTGAAGTCCACCAATAACATCGAGAGACCTTCCTCGCTACCTCGGTCCTCAATAAACCTATTCACGGCATGAAGGATAGCCTCCCCCCACAGGAACCCCAACACCAAACTGGAGATCATTTAAATAACCGTCTAAGGAGTGGCCGATCATAGAAGCACCAACCTTGGAGACTAAACGCCTCCAAACAGTCCCCACAGCAATGGGACATATACCACCTCCAGGCTTGATCAGTGGTGTGAGCGGAGCACTAGCAATGTACTCACCCAATGCCTTAGGGTATTTACCATCAAGAAAAAGATTCACCACATGGGTGATAGAATCGATTAACTCATCGGAAATAGCCACAACAGCGCCGCTAAAACAATCCAAAAGGTGTTGGGCACGTAAGCCATCTCGTCCACAAGATGTACCACGGGGGAAACTCTTGATCATATCACGGACCACAATAGGAGATGCAATGAGGTTATGGTGATCAAAGGGTATATCTGGTAGGGAGGGAGCAGACTTGAAGGGATGTTTAGCTTTTAAATCATCAAGGGTGGTATCATTATACGGAGCAACACCCGGAGAAGAAAGAACTCTGACAGCCGCAGTATAATGACCATAATCTTCCTCTTACATTGCTTGACGTTACGTTCATCCAGTTCCAAATTTTCCTCATCAATAGTAGACCATGTAGGGGATGGTTCAGCAAAAATCTCTCTAATAAGCTGTAAGCTCCCATTAGTCGTACCCCAGGAGTAAATGGCGTTAGCGATATATTCTTCTTGGCGCTGGCGTTTAGTGGCAGACCTACACTCCATGTTACTCCTCGGGAAAAAGGTTTTAAGGAGACAAAGAGGTAAGACTAATAGGCTAACCCAATAAGAAATGTCTCCAGGATTGCAGATCACCTTATCAAGAGCTCCTTTCAACACATGAGAGAATCCTAAACGACACCTTGAGGGGATAGATTTGACAGTATGCAACCCCTTAGAAATTAAAGTGTCAAGTAGGTGTAGGTCAAAACCATAATGCTCCACCATAATCTGGTCTTCAACACAAGCAACAGAAGAAGGAACTTGCGGTTTAACAAGGTCGAACAAAATGAATCTAACAACACCATCACCTGTCGGGAGGGTACAAAGTCGAACCGTGTTTGCACTTAGAACGGAAAGTATGTGTCTTAAAGCAAACCCTGCATAGCCAGAGTCCCATTCGTTTCAAAGTAACTTTGGCTGCCTAAAAAACGACAAGGTTAGTAGCCAGAGCATGTTTGGTGGTTGATATGCTTACATAGCGCGTTCAGGGTCAAAGGAACTTCCTTTTCGTCGAGCAAGTTTTTCAACACCCTAGGTAGTGAACCTAATCGTTGTAGTATAGTATTAGGGTAAGCCACGGGTATTGATATCGTTCTCTAGGGGAATAAGAATGCTAGTGAGAAGTTACTACGCTAAGGTTGGGGTTGAGGAAGATTATTTTTTTATCTTTTTTATATTTTTTAGAAATTGAAAGGTACGAATCTCGGGGTTTGGATTCGGGGGGTTGGTATTTCTACCGATTACTCTACTATCTAATTATCTAATTAACTAAGCTAGGGGTAGTTTATGTCTATTGTTGTGTGCTCATATGATGATTTAAAAATGTGTTTACTTAGGTTTTATTACTCCCTAGTTATCTCCTATTGATGGTTGAATTGTCACGTCCTTATTCTTAATCGCGTTGTGTGTCTAAGGTTGTAGGGTATGCGTTTATCCCTAACTCTTTGAAGCTACCAAAGGTTAATGACTACAAAATCTCTAGGATTCATAAACTTAACACTAAGGTACTCTTTGGATGTTTAGCCTACGATTCCACTAGTGACTATAAGCTAAGGTTCACAAAGATTAATCAAGCATTAATGACAAAACGGAAGACCTATCGCAATACTAGATCAATAACAATTAAGATAAGAGACAACCAATCAATATTCAATAACTAGGTTTCATATTACCCAAGCAAACACACAAGTAAATTAGCCGGACATGGAAAACATGCAAGCATACACACAATAAATTGAAGACATAATTGAATTAATGAAGTAAAACACTTATCTTGATGTAAGATAGGCTATGGAACCTAAAATCTTGTACAAGACAGCCTTGGTTGGTTTAGGTTTTACTCCACAAAACTACACAAAACTACTCACTGGCCAAATATTCGGATTCTATATATAGTGTTACAGCTGCGACGGCATCACTCTTTAATTGGACGCGTCGGTCGCCGATATTAGGGTTTCGTCTTGGCCACGTTAGCACTGTGGCGGCGTCACTTTATGCCTGTTGACGCCGTGTCCAGTCTCTTCGCCGTCTAGATCAAATCTAGGCGTGCGTGGCAGTGCGCCCTACTCTTTTAAAACACGATGCCGTCACTTGATAATTAGCAATTTGGCTCTTGGACCGTCACAAAACATCCACGACGGGTGCCATTTTGGCGATGGCGCCGTCCCCTTTGTTTGTGCGCGTCCCTTCAGTTCAGCAGGCTTTAGTGTCTCGATTCTTGAATTTGGCCATTTTCTTACGTATATGGCCTTTTCGTCCGAATTAGTGTCATTCCAGGCATTTTACCTTCAAGAGACCTAAAAGTGAAAGGAGCGAAATTAAGTAATAACGGATACAAAGTGATCAATGGGGCTTAAATGACCCCTCAAAAGTGTACCTTTTAAATCCTAATCAAATATCTCTACACTTGGTATTTGTTTGTCCTCAAGCAAATGTGCTTTTAGCCAATTAATTTATAAGTTAGGGGTCATGAAGCATTGGTTTAGAACAATCCACACCACATATAAGCCCCGCAAAAGTCATAACAAGCACGAAAATTACATACTAGCACCTCACAAGGGGTGTTTGGATACTCACATCTCTCGGGTGTATATGAAACATATCAAAGTGTAAATGGAAGATAAACACTCATTAACCGGTCCTAGTACATAGATTACCATAGGCTTGAGACTAGATCAAACCTCCATCGCTTTGGCGTAAGCACCTAGGAAAGACTATCCAAGAGGTATTTTAAAGGGTTGTAATGTTAGGCTTACGGTAGGGAAACAAAGGGTTTGGTAGGATAGGCGATTTAGTGGTGGCAAATCAAAAATCTATATGTTACAAGCATGAGAAGAATGGCGTTGCTAAGCCAAGACTCGACACTCTAAACTCTAGATAACTGAAATAAACAAACATAAATTTAAAGATAGATGTAGGATGGTAGCCCGTATGTTTTTTCATTTTTATTTTTTTTATTTTTTTTTATTTATTATTTTTTTTTCAACACTCTATTTTTTTCTTTTTCTCTTTTTTTTTTGATTTTTTTTTCTTTTCATACACTTTTACTCAACCATCCTCTACAATAACATCAAAATGCTAGGGATTTATAAGCACATCCCTACACTTGAGTTTTTATTACTCTAACACTAATTTGACCCGAATTGAAAAGATCAAAACACTTGGAGTACATTATTATGCAAATAAAGGGAATTTGAATTGAACGTTCCCTTCCCGTCATTTCATAAAATTTAACTTTTTCCATGAGTCCCAATCGTCCCAAAACTGTGTACAAAGGATATGACTCGACTTAGCAACTTATGCAAGCAACTAGATAATTGAACTAAGGGTTAAGTATGATAACAATGATGCACTAAAAGTGAGTGCATAGAAGGTAGGCTAAGGCGATTTGGGTGTACATTTGGGGTGGGGTGTAAACAATGCTCTTCATTGATATTCCGGAAAACCAAAACATCACGAGAACCGCGAAAGGATAGGCTCAGAGGGGTTAACTAGAGGTATCGTGTACTAAAGATGAGTACAACGCAAGGGTGTGGGGGAATTACTCAACCGATGTGGAAGAAGTAATTATATTACAAGTATCAAACAAGGGTTATCCTAATGCCTCTTATCATTTAGTTATTCCTAACTACACAAGTGTAGTCTTACTAGCGATCTCGGAATGCATCACAAAACAAGTTCTAGAATCTATTATACAACCGGTTCACACTCTAAGCATTAAAGATGAATGCTTTAATTCCTACTAATCTAAGGGCGATCCTCACATTTTGGGTGGAATTTAGGTGGTAAAGGGTTTTTTGTGCTAGTCATGCAATTTCCTATCCATGAGACGCTTTATTAAGACTAATGGCCCACTCCTATATGTCATGAAAAATTTTAAATTTGGTGCCAAAATTACCCTAACCGACATTTTCTCATGGTTTATTACACAAATGAAATTGGACAAAGCAAATAATCAAGGATAAGCATAGTTTCAAAGTTCCGGTTTTATTTTCCCTCCCTACACTTAAACTGAACATTGTCCCTAATATTCCCGAAAGGTATCAAAGTTATGATAATAGAAGGTAATTAAAAGCAAAGAAAACTAATACTCGATTAGCTGGTAGGATCCATGTGTGAAGTAGTGGTTAAATCTTTCTTCAAGAAGAATGTTACGTGTGAAAAAGCTCCATCCAATCTTTTGTATCTTATTCTTGACAAATTAAACACGCACTTGAAGAAAACAAACGAAACCTTGGCGTAAAATCCAGCAACAATATATATACAAGACTCTACTAAACTAAGATATAATGCTTCTTGTGGAATGGATGTTTCACAGTTTCTAGAAAAATTAAGACACGGAAAATTCTAAAATTTTTTAAGTAGCCAGAAAAGCGAGAAAAAGTCATAAAGCATTTCCGCTCCTCCACAGCGCCGTCAGTTGCGATCTGGCCGAGGTTATCTGAAAACGAGAAACTAGTCTACGATTTTGGAAAAATTCTGGAAAATTTATATCTTTAGAATGGAAAAATTCAAAACATCCATTATGACTCGATACAAGCATTTGATTCGAACAAACACACATGTATATCTTTTAAATAATTGTAATTCTCATGTTTACGTTTCTTTTGAAAGCGTGTGTAATCCTCCCTACACTTATCCCTTATGTAAAATACCTTTATATGTAATTAAGGCGAGGTTAAAGACAAAATAAAGCATTTTTACAAATTTAAACATGAGAATAAACAATCACTAAAGATATACGACACAAAAATAGACATTCCATCCACACAAGTCATAGATAAACCACATGCAAATATACATACACACCAAATTGTTCAACGATCACCACAAAGTTAAGATAGCCTAAATTATTACATGCCCAAATAAAATTGTTCCAACAACCAACCAAACCATGAAATATCCATAAAAAAAATACATGAGTCACTGGGGAGGGGGTCCATAACGGTAGTCATAACCAGGAGGGAGCTGGCCCAGGTATCCATAAGGCGGGTAGTCCTCCTCCCGCCCAGGGAATGGATCAATCTGCAGGTGTGGGTCAAGCTGATCTCCATACGGACAAATCTTTGCATCTGCAGGATATGATGCGTATGTGCAGCTAGCCCTCGCGATCTTGCTTGTGCCATCCATGTGTCCATACGGTCCATCCGCTCCACGGTGGGCTGCCAATCTCCAACTGGACATGTGTCGGTTGGTAGAGCCTCTTGCTTCATCCCCTGCTTGTCATGCATTGCTCGTCATCCTCCTCATCAACACCAACACGAACGGGCTGAACCACGAAACCATGCATATCCCCTACCATAATCCATGATGACATCCATAGCTCTTAGGGACTTAGCTTTGATGACCCTTGGTGCTGCCACCACATTGAGGTATGCGGGTGCCTCCCCTGCCAAGATGCCAAAAGACTAGGCCAACCGGGTGACAAACATGCCTCCATACACCTTATCCTCAAACCTCATCCCACTAGCAGTCCTCAAGTAATCGGCCAACGGAATGGGATGTTACAGATTACACACCCTCGGCCAATATGCGGTAGAGATAGAATAGATCGGTAAAGTGACTGATGACTCGTGCTCACGAGCTACATGATAGAAAGTGAGGGAAGCGGTCGCGAGCCTAATTCGTGGGTCAGTTTGCGGTACTCCCGATAACGTACTCCCGTTAGCTATTGTGTTCCAAAACTGAATACCCAACATGTCGTCCCTATGGGTAATCCCGGCTGCTAATATAGCCCCAAAAACATCGCTCGGTATCCCCGGCATACAATCCCAATCTCCATCCAAACTCAAGTATCGACATAGCTCTCCATTCTCTACCTAACCTAAATCGGACCCCCAAAACTCAATGTTATCCCGACATGAATTAATATCCATCGGATAAGATGCATGAAATTCAGCACCAACTTCGCCATACACGGGCTCACGCATTCTAAACAACCTTTCCCAATGGGGGTCGGTGAACTTGTCCTCCTAAAACTGCCGAGAACTCTCTAGCGAGATCATGCTCCTCAGACCCCATCCACAACAGCCCTTGTGTCAATAGTTTGATGAAGCAAATCATTGTAACGGGTTTGGCACCCTTCCTCAACAAATACTCCCCACCCAGCAATCGTGTCAGCCATGTTCTCCAGGGTACCAAAAGACTGTCCCCTAGTCCTCTTCGTTCTTCTACTCATCTAAAACAGGAAATCAAATAGAGGGGGAACAAATAAGTAACATTCGTGATGCAAAGGACAATGTCAGAAGGTTCTGACGGCGTCGCAACATAAACCTGACACCGTCACCCCGACAAAATTTTGAATCCGACATTTGCGAGGGAAAAATCCAGGTTTTTAACCACAACCCTTGACCCAAACAACCTTGTTGCAGCAACAATGGTATATTGGCTTGGTGGTTTTAGTTCCTAAGCCGTCAAGGCTTCTCGCAAAGTTAACCCCACATGACAACACTACAATTCGCCTAATCTTAAGCCTAATTAACAAGATTTATGGGCGACATTTAGCATAAATCAAACCATTGGGGGTTTTCGGATTGAAAAGGGAAAATCAAAATTGAGCATGAAATTGAGCAATTGACTAGACAAAGATCAATGTATACTACTTACCTTGTGGAGATTGACGTGACAAAACTGTGAATTTTATGTGGAGAAAACGTAGTGGTGTGGTGTGGGGCGGATAGAATGTGTAGGGTAAAGAATGAAAGGGATGGTTGGTGTTTTTATCCATCGATCGGCTTTGTGCGGCACTCATCTTTATGTGTGATGACGTCCATTAAATTTTGCAAAAGAAAATGGTTTTGTTAATCCGCCCGGATCAAAAATCTGATTACTGTTTTTGACAAAGATTTTGGTTTTTATTTTAAGATTTATTTTGTCAATCCACCCATAATCTCCACGAAGGTAAGCAACGCATATGTCAAATTGTATTTCAATTGTGATTCTAAAAATACCGAAGTATAGGGGATGAGGATTCTTTGATCCTGGTTTAAAACCAAAAGAAATTTTCCTAACATTTGGAAAGTCGGGAAGTGGCACGTGCACCTTTCCAATAAATATGTTCCTAGAGAATAAAAGGGGAGTGTCGAGGCAAGAGTTCAAACACGGATGTGATTCCTTGAGAGGGTTTACCCTGCCTAATGGAATTGGAGAGGGTTTGGGAGTCATCCCAACGTGTTCCAGTATCGCGTATACCTTTTCTATATTTTTAGGTATATTGTTCTTTGCGATTTCTTCACGGATTTTTAGCATGGAGTTGTGAGCTAGTCCCAAGAAAGTGTCGTGAGTTTTTCGCATTTGAGCTTCAAGGCGTTTTATTTCCTTTTCTTGCTTATGGACAAATGTCAACATTATGTCCTCAATTCATCTTGGGATTTTCTTGGGAGCAAAAATTCCTTGACCGCATTCACATGCTTATCAGCATGGGTGGTTACTTCTATTAACGAATTCACTTGCGCCTCCATACTCATAGTTGCTTGTGCTTGGGAAGTTGGTCCATTTTCCTGGACTACTGGAATTTCCCAACCTTCTTCTTCATATTGAGCTAGGTCTTCGATGACCTCCCAACATGCTTCAACATTGAGGTTACTTAGCCTTCCACCGGCGGCATAATCAATGGTTTGTCGGAGGGAGGGACTGACGTGATCATAGAAGATTTGGACTTGAAGCCAAAGATCAATGTCGTGATGAGGGACTTTATGGAGTAATTCCTAGAATCGAGTCCATGCTTCGTATAGAGATTCACCTTGATGTTGTTGGAACATCAAGATTTCATTCCTAAGCTTAGTGGTTCTCCCCGGTGGGAAAAATTGAGCAAGGAAACGAGAGGTGAGATCACCCCAACTTGAGATGGAGCCGGCGGGAAGTCGCTCAAGCAAATTACTAGCTTGGTCCCGTAGAGAGTGGAAGAGACGAAGGCCAAGCGCGTGGTCTCGAGAGTATATCATCGAGGTCGATGGAATCGACGATTTTAAGGAAATCCTTAAGATGCTGATTAGGATCTTCGGAGCGAAGTCCATGGAATGCACATCCGTTTTGCACCAACTGGATAGTGTCGGATCGCAGGGGGCGTAGTTTGGTCTTGGTCGGGAAGCTCAATGGTGTTCCTATAGCCTAGGTGGCATGGTCTCGAGTATTCACCAAGAGTACGGGCTCTTGCCGGGTCATTTGGTGGTAGCTTGATGAATGGTGGTGGGTTATCACCTTCCATGATGAAAAGTGATGGGGTTTATGAACAAAGGTCACGAAGAAGGGGGATAGACTACGAGGAAGCTAAAAATGGGAAAAAAGCTTACTTGATAGGAATCAAGCAAGGAAACTAGACGAGGTGAACTCCTAACTAGCTATTCTATTCCCCGGCAACGGCGCCAAAAACTTGATACGCTTACAGTCGTTCGGGGTCAAAAGAACTTCCTTTTCGTCGAGCAAGTTTTTCAACACCCTAGGCGGTGAACCTAATCGTTGTAGTGTAGTATTAGGGTAAGCCACGGGTATTGATATAGTTCTCTAGGGGAATAGGGATGCTAGTGAGAAGTTACTACGCTAAGGTTGGGGTTGAGGAAGATTATTTTTTATCTTTTTATGTTTTTTTAGAAATTGAAAGTGCGAATCTGGGGTTTGGATTTGGGTGGTTGGTATTTCTACCGATTACTCTACTATCTAATTATCTAATTAACTAAGCTAGGGGTAGTTTATGTCTATTGTTGTGTGCTCGTATGATGATTTAAAAATGTATTTACTTAGGTTTTATTACTCCCTAGTTATCTCCTATTGATGGTTGAATTGTCACGTCCTTATTCTTAATGCGTTGTGTGTCTAAGGTCGTAGGGTATGCGTTTATCCCTAACTCTTTGAAGCTACCAAGGTTAATGACTACAAAATCTCTAGGATTCATAAACTTAACACTAAGGTACTCTTTGGATGTTTAGCCTACGATTCCACTAGTGACTATAAGCTAAGGTTCACAAAGATTAATCAAGCATTAATGACACAACAGGATGACCTATCGCAATACTAGATCAATAACAATTAAGATAAGAGACAACCAATCAATATTCAATAACTAGGTTTCATATTACCCAAGCAAACACACAAGTAAATTAGCCGGACATGGAAAACATGCAAGCATACACACAATCACTTGAAGACATAATTGAATTAATGAAGTAAAACACTTATATTGATGTAAGATAGGGTATGGAACCCTAAAATACTGTACAAGACAGCCTTGGTTCTGTTTAGGTTTTTACTCCACAAAACTACACAAAACTACTCATGAAACGAAAAATTTGGATTCTATATAGTGTTACAAAGCTGCGGCGCGTCACTCTTTAATTGTGGCCTTGCGTCGCCGTGCATTAGGGTTTCGTCTTGTACGTTAGCATTGTGGCGGTGTCACTTTATGCACTGTGACGCCGTCGCCTTAGTCTCGGCCGCGTGCGGATCAAATCTAGGCCGTCACGAGCTGCGACGCCACTCTTTTAAAACGATGCCGTCACTTGATAATTAGCAATTTGGCTCTTGGACCGTCACAAAACATCCACGACGGCGTCGCCATTTTGGCAATGGCCGTCCCCTTTTTGTGACGCCGTCCCCTCAGATTCCAGACTTGAGTGTCTCGATTCTTGACTTTGGCCATTTTCTTCGTATATTCGCGCCTTTTCGTCCGAATAAGTGTCATTCCAGCATTTTGCCTTCAAGAGACCTAAAAAGTGAAAAGGAACGAAATTAAGTAATAACGGATACAAAAGTGATCAATTAAGGGCTTAAATGATCCCTCAAAAGTGTACTTTTTAAATCCTTATCAGTGGTAGCAACCGCGTCCTTATTGAAATGACAATCACGAAGATGAGTGATCAATGAAGTTTTGGTGAGTCCGTTGCCACTACCATCTAGCAACTACTAAACCCGCTAAAAGGGCAGTGAAAACGCACAATAGCCATAAAACCAAAATCAGAATGCCACGGGTTGAACCACAAGCCGAGGTAAATATCCTCCCATTTAAAAAAAAAACCACTGGGAAAAAGGGATCTAAACCGCATAACAAGAAAAAAAAATGTTTGTTGTTTTTGTTTTTTTTATACAAACCGCATCAACCTACAAATAAGAATAACACAAACCGCTTCCTAGTGAAAAAATATGTACAAAACAAACGTGGGGCCCATATCTAGAACAAAGAGACAAGCATAACCCCTAAAAAGGTTAGATTCTATAGGGGCCATAGACAGCACAAGCATGCAAGAAATAGACTTGGACAAATCGCATGCAATCCCTATGAAACCATTCACGTCTCTTTCAAGCAAATCCAATGAAACCATTCAAAAACAGAACCCCACAGGATGAGCAAAGTTGAACATGCGCCCTTCAACTCAGTAACACATAACTGAAATGGGATTACACAACTGAAAAGGGAACGAGAGGATGCAAAAACCCCAAGAAAACTAAAAAAAATAAAGACGACAGTCCAATAATCAACTGAGTGTGTTGATGTAATAGCAACCCGGGACGGAGAGAGATCAATCCACTCTCATGGAGAAGACGACTTCATGGAAGGCGATCTCCATAAATCGCATACATGGAGATGACAACTTTTATTATTATTATTATTATCATCATTATCATCATCATCATCATCATCATCATCATCATCATCATCATCATCATCATCATCATCATCATCATCATCATCATCATTATCATTATTATTGCTCTACTCGTGGGATGGAGGGCTTGATGTATGTGTCGACTACCGGGATCATCACCCTTGACACAAACTGGTATGGTGGATTTTATGCCTGGTCGTGCGGTGATTGAAGTCGCACAACGTAAACGCGTCAAGTATGCCCTTCTCATTCTCTTCTTTTGGGGAACTTGAGAAGGAAGCAGTGACATTATTGAAGCGGATCCGGAAGTTCTCGGTTACTCAAGACATTGGGGCGCGTGCTGCTACTCATATTTTTAGTAGAATTTTTGCTATAGCTAGAGGAGTGGGGGCCCAGTTAGTATCTCGGCTTTCCACTAATTTCTTGTAAATCCTATAATTTTCTAATAAAGTGAAGTTTATAATAAAATAATAATAATAATAATAATAATAATAATAAAGTGTCAACAGAAATTTACCTATTCTTCCCAATCCTCAGGCGTCTTGTTCGCCGGACGCTTATTCTTGATCTCGTCTACTTTCTCAACCCTACCTTGCTGTGTAAAATTCGTCAATTTGAATTTGTATTTGTTGTCATCGTATCGCTTTCTAAGATAAGCTTTGATACTGTCGACAATCTGTTCTCCATGATGACCGGCAAGGTGTTCGTCGAGATAAAAGTAATGCTGTAATAAAATTTAATTAAAATAAATATACAAGTTTAAATAAGAAAAAATTTAAATAAATAAACAAATTTTAAATAAATAAACATAATAATTAAAAATAAAAAGATAAAAAGCTGACATGTAGCGGTCATGGATGTGGGCCTTGGCGGTTAATGGAACCTCTTCCCACGAATCATAATGCAGGGGAATTGATTCCCGTAACAACTCCCCGACCATATTGGAGAACCACGAAGCGTGAGGGCCCACATGCTCATACAACCCTTTGGCGTTGAGCTGGAATCTGATCAATACCGAACGACCTGTATCATACACCGTATTCTTGAGTTTCGTTTTCTTTGTGGGACCACGCACCACCTTCCCGCCTTTGCCAATTTTGGCATTGGGCTTGGGAGCTTTGGATTTAAAGCCTACAAGTAATCAAATTCAAGTGATGATGACATAAAATAACAAAATTTCAATTTCAAATAATGATCAAGTTTAATTAAAATAACCAAGAAATTCTTACGCTGAAAATTAGTGCCTAGCCTGCTCGAGGGACCACGGGGTGGCTCATTACCTCCATCGCCACCATGGATCTTATCAAAAACATCTACCATCTGTAGATGTACTAGTACAAGAACATAGAAATTAGTGAAGAAACACAAATACACACATTCAAATAAATAATAATATATACAAAAAATAAAAATAAAATAAATAAATAAATAAACACATTTAACCACTCGATAACAATTTCATTCAAATAAGTGCCATTTAAAAAATTAAAATTTGAGATAAATCATTTGGGATATGAAAGTCTGAAGATATGAAAGTCTTGAAGATATAAAGTATCTTGTATTTGCAAAGTCTTTGGAAAAAGTCAAAGAGTCAAAGTCTGCTAAAGATAAAGTCAAAGTCTGCAACGAAGTCTATGAGTTTATGAGTTTTAGAGTTTACAATTCACAAGTTGTTTAGAGTTTTTAGAGAGAGTTCGATAATCTTAGAGTTGTTTAGTGTATCTGCATAATAAGCAGATTTAGAGTTAATAATAAAAGTTATTCTTCTTAGCTTTGTTAAGTAAATTCCGCGTACTTGATAAAGATTGCTCAGTGTTTCTTTGTTAATAACTTAGGATTTA
The DNA here is from genome assembly GCA_910596185.1 of Chrysanthemum makinoi. Lineage (NCBI taxonomy): Eukaryota > Viridiplantae > Streptophyta > Magnoliopsida > Asterales > Asteraceae > Chrysanthemum > Chrysanthemum makinoi. The sequence continues at coordinate 227,062,923 of OU343220.1, forward strand.
TCCGAGGTTGTTAAACCTTAACAAGCTAGTTAAGTTAGTTTGATTAAAGTATATCGATCCAACAAGTGGTATCAGAGCTTGTGTGGAAACTCTGACTAAGAAGAAAATCTAAAGATGTCAACTGGTGCATCACCCTATCTCTGGTAGGTGTTCTAAGTGTCAGCGATTTTTATCAGAAAGTACTTAATGCTTATGTTTATGAAAGAGATAATTGTGTTAAGGCTAGGTCTGAGGTAGCTGGTTACCAAATAACCTTAGAATCTATGGAGGCCAAAATCTTAGCACATGAAACTAATGAAGTAGCTTGGGCTGAAAAATATAAACAATAGGATTACCAGTTAAAACTTAGTGAATGGAAATTAAACTGTAAAATTGCTGAAATTGAGAAATTAACTAAGGAAAGAGATGATTTATTAGCCAAGTTTTCTGCATGGGGAGAGTGCTGTGCTGCATGTTTCTTATGTTCAAAACACAAAAGAGCCTACCTTAAAACTGGATTAGGTTTTGGAATGGATTTTAGTAAACTAGAAGAAAACCAATCTAGCGATCAGGATGAAGGTGATTTTGAGGATATACTCACTAGTGATGAAGAACTCATTAATTATGTAGATACATCTAGTAATGAGGGTTCAATAAGTGACTCACCTCTTGAATATAAGAAAGCTAATGATTATCATGCTGTTCCCCATCCACAGCATTCATCAACCCTTAGGTATGTTTCTCGTTTTGGAGTAGACAGTCTAGAGTTTAGGAAAAAGCTAGTTGCTCAATCTAAGTCTGAAAAAACCCAAAGAACAAAGCGATGTTCAAAATCAAGCAGTACCTTCAAATCAAAATCTTGCTCCACAACATTACCTTCTTCAAAACCTTTTCAAAAGCGACTGCTAAACCTTTTTGGGATAACTTTGGTCAAAACAGGTTTAATCATTCACCAAGAAGGCAAAATAATTTTGGGCATATACATAGAAGATGTCACTTTGGAAGTATGGGTCAAAAACTGTGTTTTGTGTGTTTTAGTCCTACTCATATAATTAAGGATTGTGAACATCACTCAGAATACCTTCGAAAATTTTCAAAGCACACTGCACCGAGAAACCTAGAGAGCACAAACCATTTTGGAATAATTCAAATAGGGTCAATCACAGAAATTTCTCATCGGATCATAGATACCCACACGGAGAAAACCTTTTTCAAAACCTTGATTATCTCACAGTACTTTCCAAAGTACTTTGTTAATTCTGAACCGATACTTTCTCAAAGTCTTTGCTCACCAAAACAAGGTACCGATCACACTATTGGAATAGGAGTCCTAGGAGATCTCACTATCAACCTAGAAGGTATTACAATTCACATAGAAGATTTAGATCACAGGAACCCGTGTTAAACGAGAAATGGGTTAAGAGGGAAAGTATTGCTGAGAGAGGACAACAGTACTTTCAACAAAAAGTGAATCGATGTTTTGTAATACGAAAAACAAATTTCACTTGTGTGAAAGAGTTGTGTTGAAAAACAGAATGCTTTGTTGAAATATCCACATTTTTGAATAACAAGATATCTGGATCATTAGCTTTGACAGTGGGAATTATATACTCAAAGAATGTGAGTATGTCACTCCCAAGGGAACCAAGTCGGTAATGGCTTGGGTTCCTCAAAGCAACTAACCTTTTCATCTTATTAGGCGGGGAGGCAACCCGTGAGAGAACTTAAAGATCATATTATTGATGGTGGTTGTTCATTGTAGCATGATAGGAGACAAGGAGTTTCTGTCAGATGTTTTGGAGTATATTAGTTAGTAAGCTACATTTAAAGGGAGGACTATTTAGTATTAGTATAGTCTTGTGCATTGCTTGAGGGGAGGATAGTTATGTATACTTAGTTTTCTGGAAGAATTTGGCAGAAGTCTTTTCACGAGAAGTCTTGCTTGGAGAATCTTGTTTGGGAAAGAATCTGCATGCGTGGAAAGTCTTGTTTGTCTTATTAAAATCTGTTCCAATGGTATATTAGAACACAAATGCCAAAGGTTCACCAACAATGCTTCTTTCAATTGGGGAGGAATTTAGAAGAAAAATTTGAAGAAGATGTTGAGAAGGAGAAAGAACACGAAGATGCGAAGAACATGAAAATGCGAAGAAACGAGATCATTCAAGATCTTGAAGAGAGCAAGTTCAAAGATGTCGAAGATCAAGATCTTGAACAACAAAGTACTTGCTTTCAACATTATAGAAAGAGTTGTTGGTCCCTCAAGCTGTTATACAAGAAGAGGAAGCTACACTCAAAACCATCCATTACGCAAGTGATGATGAGTTCATTCTTTGTACTTTTGCAAGATTTATCACAACCAAGAGGTGGTGTTACTATTTACGAGGATTCAAGGGAACAAACAAGAGCTTCTCAACCTACAATTGATCCTAAAGATAAAGGAAAGGGTGTTATGGTAGAAACTAAGAAGAAAAACCTTTGGAAGAACTTAGAAATTGAAGTTGCTAGGAATAAGCTGCTGACTAGAAAGTTTCAAGAAGATTTAAATGCTAAAGATAGAAGCTCGGAAGGAAGAAGCTCAAAGTAGAGAAGCGGCTAAAAAGTTGCAAGAGCAATTAAATGCCTGGTGATGAACCATTCAGATCACCTACTCACTGTTAGATATATGCCTAGAAGACCTAATTTAGCTAAGGACATGAATGCTATGATGGCTTATTTGAAAGGTCGAGGGTATAAAGGATTGCGAAGGCTGAATTATGTTGATATGAAAAGACTCTATGATCTTTGAGACAACGACTTATAAGAAAGTGTTGGAGATATCAAAGATTTTAGAAGAAGCTAATTGAATTTGAAAGCTGAAAGGAAGAAGAGTTTAAAAAGAAAAGGAAAAGCTGAATTCTGAAGAAACTGATTCTCAAAGAAAGAAAGAGTTGAATTGATCGAAACTAGAGATGCATTAGAAATTATCTGAGTGGTAGATTTTGATTATTCAAAAGAAGATCTTGACATGAAGATGAGCAGATCTCAGTTAGTGCTTTTGAAGTTGTGAAATCCAAAGAAGGAGATTATATGATTTTTCATAAAGAAGATGAAAGCTTCAAATTTTTCAATAGGCTATGGGATTTGTTACATATTATAGATAGAGTGGATCTATTCTATCTTTATAATGTGGTGAAAGCTTATTTTGGAGATATTCCATCAGAAGGAATTGGTCTAGTTTTGCTTGGATATCTCATAACCATGTGGAGAAAAGCAGAAGAGGAAAGCACGATGATATTTGGAAGAATCAAGAAAATTGGAAATTGTTCTTTGGAGATTCTTTGAAGAGTCTGGAGTTCATGTTTTAGAGCTGGAGAATGGTAAAATGATACACATGTTTGTAAACAGAAGATATCCTCTCACGGTTGAGCTCATGAGAAGAATGCTAGAGCATGGATTGGAAGTAGAAGAGGATAATGGCTTGCTTGCATGGTTATCAATCTATTTATCAACTGGATACTATTGCAAGAAGATGAGTAAAGCTGGTATGAGTTTTATTGAATAACTTATTTTTTGATAAATCGTGCTTTATTCAAATCTGGCTGATCAAACGATACTTTCATCAAAGAATCTGCTTGCAGTTTAAAACGGTTAAGTGATTTTTGAAAGAAATCTTTTGTTAAAATATCAAATATTTTGAAAAAAAAGGTTAAGTGAAATAAATGGTTTTTGAGATGGCAATATCATTAGGTCATCAATCCACCATGGTTACAAAAGGATTGACTAATCCATGAGCAAACGGCTCAGGTAAAGATATTTCAAATCCGTTTTTAGTTGACAACTTGCTAATAAGTTGTATGGTAATCAGGTTAATGTCAAAAGTTGGCTAGCCACAAGAAAATGGCTTGTGGTAAAAGGCGTTAGAAAATCCATTATTGGTAATTAGTTCACCATTAGATAGAAGAACTAACTAGTCCAATAGGGTACAACTTTTGGTAAAGACAAATCAAATCTTTGATACGATGATTTGCTTAAAATCATATGGTTATCAATGTACCATGGTCTTAAACACCAAAACATTTGGCTACTCCAAAGATAATGGCTTTGGTAAAGAGATCTAAATCCATTAAATTTTCAATGATTCACCTCTCACAGGAGTTAACACACTTGGAAATGATGAGAATAGCATGCAACTTAAAGAGATTAATGTACAAATTGTCATATGTTGATGTGTTTTTAAAGATGGAGCTTGCTTTGGATCTTTCTGTGAAAGAATAATTCTAGAGATACTTTGACAAAGCACGCGACTACAGATACAATCCAAAGACTGAAACAATCGTCCTTAAAGATGAAGCTATTAAAGATACATTAGCCGGAACTTGAAGTCAAGCAAGTAGAATTCAAGTTAGGGGAGGATTGTTGGGGTATGAAAGATCTTTGAAGATAGAAGAAAGTCTTGAAGATATGAAAGTCTTTGCCATAAAGCAAAAATCTTGGAAAAGTCAAAGAGTCAAAATCTTGCTAAGATAAGAGTCAAATCTTGCTATGAAGTCTATGAGTTTATGAGTTTTAGAGTTCACAATTTACAAGTTGTTTAGAGTTTTAGAGAAGTTCGATAATCTTAGAGTTGTTTAGTGTATGCATAATAAGCGATTTAGAGTTAATAATAAAAGTTATTCTTCTTAGCTTTGTTAAGTAAATTAAGCATTACTTGATAAAGATTGCGGTGTTTGTTAATAACTTAGGATTTATCCAAGGTTGTTAAACCTTAACAAGCTAGTTAAGTTAGTTTGATTAAAGTATATCGATCCAACAAAATCTCCCACATCACTAAGATAAAAACCCTCATTATTAGTGTCAGCTTCATCTTTACGATCGATGTGGTCTTCACCATCAGATGCTAAATCATGAGGAACGTGGTCATCATATTTAATATCATCGTTTTCGTCGACATTAGTGATAATTGGTGGTGGTGGTGCCTCAACTTCCGCTGGTTGAACATCTATATTTGTGGTGTTATAATTCAACATATCTAACTCAGCGCAGAGTGTGACATGTGATGAGTTGTTGTCATGTAGAACATCCTGATTGTCTTCTAGCACGATGATATCGGGTTCCAAATCTTTCGATGATAATAATCTTGGACGGCCTTGTAATTGCCACGTTTACCCCGGAAAATCAAGGTAAAAGACTTGTGTTGCTTGTGTTGGAAGAATGTATGGTTCATTTTGAAACGATACACGATCTGTCATAATTTGTTTAATGTTGTTTCGATAAGTACAACGTTTTATGCGACCCTCGTTATTAGTGGCGAACCATTTTAATTTGAACAACACAACCTTGAACAGAATATACGAAAACTCCAGAATTTCTTCAAGATGGCCATAATGCATTCCTCCGTTAGGATTAGGAGTTGAAATTCCGTTGTTTTGAGTTGAACGACGTAAATCATGGCCGTGTACTATAAACTTCACACCGTTGACTACGCAAGAGTCGACTGAGACTGCACTATATGATGGTCCACAAGACAAAGCGAATAACTCGGAAGTACAACTTGGGTCCTTCTTTACTTTTAATTCAAGAATATATAGATGAGTAATAGTCGTTATTTTTATAGGGTAATACATACAATAAGTTTACCTTCTTCCCAAACCAGCGAGGAAATCCTTCTTGTATGTCATTACCAGGAAATTCCCTGTAAATGTTCATGATATTAGAATAAATTAGATCGAATAATAACTTACGTAAAACAAATTTTGAAATAAAATGCGTACCTCTTGTACTCGTTCATGTACGGGTCGATTTCATGACTATTGTGTAGTACATACCATACTACTTTCTGCATTGTGTCTGGTTGAAGCCGAATTAATGATTGTTTACCATTCTTTTTATAGAGTGATCGAAACACTTGAAATCGACTTGTTGGGCTTGGGCTGTCCTCATTCCGGTCAGGACGATTAACTCTCGTCTCAACACCCTGAAAATAATGCGAACAGAAAGTTAATGCTTCATCAGCAATATAACCCTCAGCTATTGAACCTTCATGCTTAGCTTTATTTCTGACATAATTTTTAAGCTTTTTCATGTATATTTCAAATGGATACATCCACCTCATGTAAGAAGGCCTGCCTTCAAGAGCCTATTCGGGTAGATGAATAACCAAGTGAATCCTAATGTCAAAAAAAGCAGGAGGATATATTTGCTCAAAACTTCACAAAATATGGATTAGTTGTTCTTTAGCTTTCAACATGTCATCCACCATCAAAGTTCGAGCTCATATTTTTTTGAAGAATGAACAAAGATTGATTATTGGTGTTGCGGTGGTTTGGTCCTTCAAGTATTTTTGAAGTCTAGCAGGAAGCAACCGCTGCATCATTATATGACAGTCATGAGCCTTCAAGCCTCTTATGTTGCGATCATTGTCGGTCACTTTATGCTTGAAGTTAGATCTGAACCCATTAGGTAGTTTAACACCTTTGATGAATTGACAAAAAAACCATGATCTAAGAATAATTCTTGAAATGAATACGTGAATTGAATTGGAACAAATAAATTTTGAAATAAAACGCGTACCTTTGATGAATTGAGAAAAAAGTTGTATTTCTTCAGTTGTGAAAGAGTACATAGGATGAGGCTTAGAGCACTTCCGGTTTCCTTTGTTGACGAGCCACAACTCATCATGAATTTTCAAATTTTGTTACTCTTGTTTTGCCTTTTTGGTGTCTTTTGATTTGTCATTCATTAACAAAGAACCCAACACAGTCTCACACATATTCTTTTCAATATGCATGACATCTAAATTATGTTTTAGTGTAAGAAAATACCAATAATCTAGCTCGTAGAAAATAGATACTTTGGTCCAATTCAATTCGCGATCAGGATCACGTTTTTCTTCGCACCCCCAAAACATGGATGTTTCCCCGGGATACGTTTAGGCTATCTCCTAAGTTGAGTCAAGATGTCATCACTGGTAAATTTTTGAGGAGGTTCTCTATCATAGAATGCCTTTTGTTCTTCCACCATTTATTAGTCCGCGTTTAAGAATCTTTTTATGACCAACATAGCGGTTTGCTTACTACGGCGAATAGTTGGAGTGTCTACATTGCAATGGACATGCCACTGTAACCTTGCCCAATCCACCGGATAAACTACTTGGCGGTAAAGTCATGATAGTCCATAAGTCTTTGCTTTCATACATACTTCAGTGCCTGTAACAACATCCGTAGTCATGACTCCATCTTTCCATAAAATCTTTAGGTCTTCAATCAAAGGCCTCAAGTAAATATCTATGTCCTTACCGGGTGATTTAAGGCCCGGAATTAACAACGTTAACATAAGAGAAGTCTCTCTCATACATATCGAGGGCGTATTGTATGTTGTAATATGGCCCGGCCACATCTTTGTAGGTGACTAAGGTTGCCGTACGGATTGAAGCCATCAGCAGCCAACCCTAATCGAACGTTTCTTTTTCATAAGCAAATTCTTTCAAATACTTGAAGTCAAATTTCTTCCATGCTTGACCATCATGAGGGTGTTGCATCTTACCCGTTCTCCGTAGGCTACCCAAAGCATGCCAAGTCATATGCTTTGTATGTTGGAGACTTGTACAAATGTTGTAGTCTAGGAATGATAGGAAAATAGCATACACCTTGTTACTTTCTTCCTAGTGTGTTCTTTTCTTTCTATCTACTAGCATCCCAGAAACTTTCTTCCCTAGTGTGTTCTTGTCTTTCTCTCTAACTTGGTCGTTTTATATGTCTTCTTTATTTAATAGATATGTGATGGGATTTTGTATCCTAGAATGGTGAACAACATTCTTGGATAAATTTTATGGTTTCGTTAAATGTGGGTATCACTCATTTTACCTGACCTTGATGTTCGTAAACTTTGCCATAAAGTCCAATGAAGACACCCAATTACAGCCCAGGTGTAAGCTCTCGGAAAAATTTCAATGTACTTAAAGCTCTAATCAGAAACTAAGCTCGATTTATTTTATCATGAAATTTTCTAAACATCACATTTGCATATCATTTGGCATATGCATGATCAACGCAACTTGAGCGTTCATAAAATATACCGTTGTGATCAGAACAAAATTCCCCACGATCTTGATAACCTTAAAATACGTAACGAATACGTAAAAATTTGTAAAAATACGAATTAAATTATACTAGTAATAAAAATATATTAAACTTCGTATTGGGCCTCGTAACTCATTGGACTTTTTACCACTTCACAACTCAACCCGACACATTAATGAGCCTCTGATACGCTTACAACGCGCGTTCGGGGTTAAAGGAACTTCCTTTTCATCGAGCAAGTTTTTCAACACCCTAGGCAGTGAACCTAATCGTTGTAGTGTAGTATTAGGGTAAGCCACGGGTATTGATATCGTTCTCTAGGGGAATAGGAATGCTAGTAAGAAGTTACTACGCTAAGGTTGGGGTTGAAGAAGATTAATTTTTTATGTTTTTTTTAGAAAATGGAAAGTGCGAATCTTACGGGGTTTGGATTTGGGGGTTGGTATTTCTGGAATTACTCTACTATTATCTATTCTAATTAACTAAGCTAAGGGGTAGTCTATGTCTATTATTGTGTGCTCTTATGATGATTAAAAATGTGTTTACTTAGATTTTATTACTCCCTAGTTATCTCCTATTGATGGTTGAATTGTCACGTCCTTATTCTTAATTACGTTGTGTTTCTAAGGGCGTAGGGTATGTGTGTTATCTAACTCTTTGAAGCTACCAAGGTTAATGACTCTGAAATCTCTAGGATTCCTAAACTTAACACTAAGGTATTCTTTGGATGTTTAGCCTACAATTCCACTAGTAACTATATGCTAAGGTTCAACAAAGATTAATCAAGCATTAATAACACAACGAATGACCTATCACAATACTAGGTCAATCACAATTAAGATAAGAGATATCCAATCAATATTCAATAACTTGGTTTCATATTACCTAAGCAAACACACAATTAAATTAACCGGACATGGAGAACATGCAAGCATACACACAATCAATTGAAGACATAATTGAATCAATGAAGTAAAACATTTATCTTGATGTAAAATAGAATTATCCGAAACCTAAAATACTTTACAAAGGCAGCGCCTTGGTTGGTTTAGGTTTTTCTCCACAAAACTACCTCTTTAAAAGCGAAAAATTGGATTATATATATAGTGTTACAAAGCTGCGGCGGCGTCTCTTTAATTGTGGCGCCAGCCGTCGAATTGCCTCATTAGGGTTTAAGTCTTGGCCACGTCAACTCACGTAGCCGGCGTCACCTTATCACCCATGGC